>CP139506.1:61694410-62294410 GCA_021014915.2 Artemisia tridentata subsp. tridentata
TGAAAATAATGTTTATCGTTGAAAACTACATTTTTGACATCTCGGCAAGTCATATACTATATTTCGTGTAAAAATGTTGAAACGTTACTCCACGATCCTCTTTTGGTGTTTTATCGTCAAATAAAATAGTTTCGTCGCAAAAATCACATTTTACAACTTGTGAAAATATGACCAAACGGCCTCGCAAAACTAGTCACAAAATATTGTACGTTAAGAGTTAGTAATAGAACTTGACGTTTTTGAAATCCTTGTGACATAATCTCTCAGCCGTCTCCTTTGACTTTTGATCATACGCGTCTCGATCATGTAGATAATCGGTCATCAACTTGGCGACTTGCTAGTTTTACACTTTTTATTTTTATATAATGGTTGTTTTTGGCGATACTAGGAAATTCATAACTTACTCGTTAAAAGTTCAATCAACAAGCGGTCGATTGATTTGGAAAATAGACCGGGAATACTTCGTTTCACCTCAAGGAGTTTATGGCCCAAACCGCCTCGCTCAACGGGAAAATAGCTCGTAAGATGGTGCCTCGCAAAAACTGTTTATACTTAGAAAATATTGGAATTATAGTGAGGCTGTCAAAATGAGTTTTTGTTAGTCGGATTTTCAGAAATTCATATCTTGGTCGTTATAAGTCGGTTTTCAACGTTCTTTATATCCACGCGATCGTCATAACATAAACTAACATATTCTCAGTGGCTCTGCTCAGCTAGACTACGGCTAACGCCTCGTTCTGTCCCCTGAAGTTCGGCCAACAGCACGTATTTTCTGAAAATAATAGTTTTGCGTTGCTAACTTTAAAACATCGTATCTCCTTCGTTATAACTCGGTTTTTAGTGATTCAAGCGACCACGTTTTCGTGTTTGAGAGAACTTTCTATATATGAAAGCTAAAATAACGCCATGTTTACTGATTTTTCCAAAGTTTACATTTCTGGACAGCGGGTATATATATATGTTAAAAAACTCGTTTTCTTGGTTTGCGGCTTGATCAAACAACTACAACACAACTCCACAAGTACACACATCCTACCATACACCTTCTTAAGGTGTCATGGGTCCTAAACATCACTAAAAATAGTGGGCTTCACGGGGATGTTAATAAAACGTACAGATCTAGGATTTGAGATAGTTTTAATGAAAAATAAAACAAGTGGTATACATAACATAAGTTTTGCATGGATAGCTCTCAAAATAAATAGGAAATGCATCAATATAAGATCAAAGGGAGTATGAAAAGATCAAAAATAGTGTTCTTGAGCTTACTTGATGATTGGTGAGCTAGGATGAAAAACGACCACAACCTTGGAGTTTTTATTACAAAACTCTAACAAGGAAGGTATTAGGGACTTGTATAACACTTGATCTTGAAAAATCTATGGTTTCTTCTCTTGGATCTTGTTTGGCCGTGGGTTATAGTGAAAAAGTAGAGAGTGTTTGATTTTTGTTTAACTAATGAAATTGTTACTTGTATGTTTTTGTGAAATAAATCAAAATTTAAGTAAACTTTAGCATTAAATGTATCTTGGAGTATTAGGCAAAGATAAGAATGAGGGGGGGGGGGGGGCGGCATGTGTAAGAAGTGAGGAGATAAAATAGACTTTTGAGCTTATTAGTTGATATTTTGCAAGTATTGATTAGTTAGTGTATACTTTAGGTGTTATCGGGTACCGGGTTAACTGAAAATAAAACGTGACGAATAAAAATAAAATTCGAAGAAGTCGTGAAAATTATGAAATCAAGTTACTGATAAGAATCGGGTGTAAAAATAGTGATCGTGATGAAATATCGCAAAACGACGGAGTTATAAGCTCTTAACGTAAAATATAGCAAAAGGTTTCAAAACACCGGGTAAATTAATAATATAATTTTTATATCATTAAAAATAGCATGAAAGTATTTTAGGATCATAGTCGGGAGTATTTGAGTATAATATTAGTAGTAATGACTGAGTGGTAACGTTTAATGAACATACGTAAATTGAAATGATGCAATCCCGTGCATAGTAAAGACTCGAAAATGCGAATTGTGACAGTCTCCACCCGTTAAGGAATTCAGTCCCTGAATTCAGCTCGCTCGTTCTACCTACGTACTTTCTCGTGGTCGGATTTGATGGGGGTAAACTTTCCCATCCTCGAGCGTAGCCCTCAAAAGACCTCTAGGTAACCGATTTTTACTTAATCCCACAACTCATCAAACAAGAACTGTCATGGGATTAGGCTAAATCGGTTTGAGGTTGTCGATTCAAATTCAATCTCACAACTCATCAAACAAGAACTGTCATGAGATTAAACTGAATCGGCTCCGGTAACAACTTGACTCTTAGCTTGATTTCGCAACTCATCAAACAAGAACTGTCACTAAATCAAGCTAGGAAACAAGTTGTCTGAAAGAATGGATTCAACATCCTGAAATGAGGTCTTTTGAAAGATTGGCTCGATTTTGGAATTGCTTACACCAATCAAATCAATATAACTAAGGTCAATAACACTTGATATGAATTTAGCAGGGCAAAGCTATATCTTACTGGAATCGGACAATATGATAAAATGCTTAATTGTCTAGGGAAAACATACCCGTTACGCGTTGCGGGCTGCCTCGGTACCCAAATAGAATGCTCGACCCCTTGGTGGACTAATATTGATTTCAGGCTATGGGTTGTTTCCCTCAATTGCTAAAGCTAGTGTCGGGTTACCCTGTATTTGTATTGGTACCCTATTCAATCTAGGACAGGCATACCGGAGATGATCCGGGCTGTTACACTCATAGCATGTCCTTCGGTTATTCTTCATGTTGCCCAGATTCACTGGCGCTTTACACTGATTTGTAAAATGACCCCCCTGATTGCAATTTGTACACACGCGGCAGGGTGCAGACTTCTGATGATGATAAGCACATTTCGTACACTTAGGATGTGGTCCTTCATACCCTTTCTGACCAGAACTAGTTGCCGCAAAGGTTCTTGCCTTTTTGTTGTCAACCACCGTGCCCATTTTCTTTTCCGACTCACTCGGTCCCTTCCTTTTATCACTGCCTTTCAAAGTTCCATTCCTAACCATCTCATCTGTGAGGGCTCCAGCCTTCAATATTGCACTCTGGATTGTGGGAGGCTCAGTTGCCTTTACAGTTCCTCGAATTTCAGGAACAAGGCCATAGATGTACCTTTCGATCCTCTTAGATTCAGGGGTAACCAGATGAGGTACTAGTTTCGCTAACTCATGGAATCGGTCCGTATAGACTGCGTGGCCAGCTCCTATCATAGAATGATGCCAAAGTTCATTCTCCAGTTTTTGCATCTCATTGCCCGGACAATACTCCTCTTTCAGTAGTGCCTTAAAGTCGTCCCATGTCATACCTATGGCTGCTTCCCTACCCCTAGCTTGAATCTGTGTGTTCCACCAAGTCAATGCCTTTCCCAACAGCAAGCATGCAGAATACTTCACCCTCTGATGTGCGGCACAATTACTGATGTCGATCACCGACTCCATCTTCTCTACCCATCGTGTATATGCCAAGGCGCCTCCAGTACCATCAAACTCTATTGGTTTACATGCCGTAAACTCCTTATACGTGCATCCAGTTGCACGCGTGGCAGTCTCATTCACACCTACCCCATTGGTGTCGTCATTTCCGCTTCCGTGGTTTCCCGAGTTGTTGATATGGTTGCTAACTTGAGTGACAATAGTGGGAAGCAAGTTTTGAAGTTGCTGAGCGATGATGGCGGCAAAATCAGGATTTCCACCATCGTTGTTGTCATTGTTGTCAATGCCGCGACCACCTCCTCTACCTCCACGTCCACCAGTCCTTCCACCATCGTTGTTGTCATTGTTGTCAATGCCGCGACCACCTCCCTTTCATCAAGCACCTCCATATCAGGGTATTAAAATACTGATTAGAATAACTAGATAATACGTTCCACTCTTAGTGATCGACACTCTACTTACCATTATATTCATACTGACCGGGTACACTGCTCGTTAAGTGTGTGTGTTATTGATAAGTCGGCTAAATATAAATTTAAAACTTGAGTAGGCATTAATACTGCTAAACCGCAACGACACATCAGGCGCATCAAGTTTTTGGCGCCGCTGCCGGGGAGTGAATTGTTATTATCTGTTAATTTGATTTAGTTTTTTAATTAGGTTTTTTTTTTTTTTTTTTTTTTTTTTTTTTTTTTTTTTTTTTTTTTTTAAATTCTAACCACTAACCCTGTTGTATATTAGATAGATTGCATTCATTGCATAATTTGCATATTTGTTGTTTTTGTGTGTTTTTGTTTTCTGTAATTTTTGTTTCTTTTTGTTTGTTTTTATTTTTGTTTTTCTTTTTTCTATTTTTCTGCATTCTGCTGTCGTTGTATTGTGCTGATACAAACGATACGGCGCATCTGTTTTCACAGATACGGCGTATTCTGTTTAATTTTTATAAAATACAACGCGTTTAATAAATTCGAGTACGACGCATCTTTCCCCAAGATACGGCGTATTCTGTTTTTAATAAGAAATTTTTCTAAACGCTAACGCCATACGACGTATCTGTTTTAACAGATACGGTGTATTTTCTATTTAAATTAAAAACAGTTTTTCGAATTATTAAACAGAAGCGACGCATCGATCTTTATCGATACGGCGCATCTACTAAATCAAAAATCTTGTATTTTGAAACGTAACGAAAATACGGCGCATTAGCTTTTGTTAATACGACGCATTTAATTTTAATAAATATAATCTATTTTTGATAATTTAAACTTGATACGGCGCATTCTAATTCATAAGCGGTGTATCTGTTTTCTGAATAAAAGTCTGATTAAATTTTAACGTAATAAGATATGGCGTATCCAACTTTCTGGATACGGCGCATCGTCTACAGATATCAGCAACTTTTATTTTTCTTATTCCCGAACGGAAAATATTCTAACTTACCCTTACACTAGGAAGTTTTTACTTTGAAATCTACCTGTCTTTAATTTTCAGGAACAATGTTCGATATTTTCTCCAACTGGTTCGGAAAACCCCAAAGAAACCTTACCATGGAAGAGTTTGCACTACTAATCGCTCAAGCAAATGAAAAAGAACATCATGAAGCAAGAAACTTTATTAATGAATTCAAAGGCAGTCATGAGCTGTTACTAAAGGAACAAAACAACATGATTAATGGATTGGCAATTGAAGTGCACCAATTGTCAACGGTGCTTAACAAGGTTCTTTTGGTAAAACACGATTTGAAAGGGATTACAACTAGAGGCGGAAAGTCAACCTTTCAAATCGGAGAGACACCCGAGGATAACAGCACAAACAAGATTTCCCCTGAATCTATATCATCTGAGCAAGAGCAACCAAAAGAGACTAATCCAGAACCTGTGATTAGAGAAGAACCTTCTGTTGAACTTAAACAATCAACACTACCTTTTCCACATAGGGTAAGGAAGGAGAAAGAAGATTCCTATCAAAGGAAGTTCCTGGAAAATCTCAAGCAGCTGCAGCTAAGCATACCATTTATGGAAGCCCTAGTGCAAATGCCAAAATATGCTAAATATCTGAAGAGCTTGCTTACAAAAAAGTCCAAACTTGAAGAGGCTTGCACTGTAACAATGGAGGAAAGAAGCTCAGCAGCATTGCTCAACAAACTTCCATCTAAGGAAAAGATCCAGGGAGTTTCACTATTCCTTGTCAAATTAAAAATTTACATATTGGAAATGCTTTAGCCGACCTAGGAGCTAGTATAAGTCTTATGCCCTCTTCTATGTATGAAAAATTAGGCCTTGGTGAACCAAAACCTACTAGGATGTGCTTAGAGCTAGCTGATAGGTCCATACAATACCCATTAGGAATAGCTGAAAATATATTAATAAAAGTTGATAAATTTGAATTACCTATTGACTTTGTTATCCTCGATATGCCCGAAAATTCTTGAACTCCTATAATATTAGGACGACCATTTTTAGCCACTGCTAGGGCCATGATTGATGTTTTTAATAAAAAGATAACTCTTACCATCGGAAAAGATGAGGTTGAATTTAATATGGAACAATCTATGAGTAAAACTAATTATGAAGATGATGAATGCTATAATATCGATGTTTCTGATGACACGATTAATCAATTTACTCAGAAATTGTGAAAAAGTAATTTGCTTGATTCTTTTCTGCTTAAAAATTTAGAAAACACAATCGCTATAGAAGATCAAGTTGATGAAAATACTATTGATAATAATTTCGCTGTTGATTCCGCTGTTTGTAACGCCATACGGCGCATCGGAAATATCGATGCGGCGCATTTATCTGATGACAGCAACGACGTAATAAAAGAACAAGTTTATTCTGCTAGTACTAATAAAATTGATGATGTTAAACCTGTGCTTAAGGATCTCCCTTCTACTTTGGAATATGCTTATTTAAATGGGAACACTAATTCACCCGTTATTATTGCATCTGACTTAACGCCAAAAGAAAAAGAATCCCTTTTGCAGGTACTATATAAACGAAGAGGAGCATTAGCATGGAATATGTCTGATATTAAGGGAATTAGCCCGTCATTCTGTACACATAAAATCCTTATGGAAGATGAATTCAAACCAACTATCCAACCCCAAAGGCGTTTGAATCCAAAAGTCCAAGATGTGGTGAAAAATGAAATTGTGAAATTACTTGACTCTGGACTTATCTACCCAATTTCCGGTAGCTCGTGGGTCAGTCCTATCCACGTTGTACCAAAAAAAGGAGGAATGACGGTAGTACTCAATGACGACAATGAGCTAATCCCTTCAAGAACTGTTACTGGATGGAGAGTTTGCATCGACTACCGCAAACTCAATGATGCTACGCGAAAAGATCACTTCCCTCTTCCATTTATTGATCAAATATTAGAAAGACTATCAGGATATGATTATTATTATTTTTTAGATGGTTTTTCAGGTTTCTTCCAAATACCCATTGCCCCCGAGGATCAAGAGAAGACGACTTTCACCTGCCCTTATGGAACCTTCGCCTAAAGGAGAATGCCGTTCGGACTATGCAACGCCCCTGCTACTTTCCAACGTTGTATGACGGCTATCTTCCATGAAATGGTAGAAGACTTTATGGAAGTTTTCATGGACGACTTCTCGGTGTTCGGTAACTCATTTAGTGATTGTCTCTTTAAACTTGATAAAATGCTTGCTAGGTGTGAAGAAACTAACCTTGTTCTTAATTGGGAAAAATGACATTTTATGGTTAGAGAGGGAATTGTGT
This sequence comes from Artemisia tridentata subsp. tridentata, assembly GCA_021014915.2. Taxonomy (NCBI): domain Eukaryota; kingdom Viridiplantae; phylum Streptophyta; class Magnoliopsida; order Asterales; family Asteraceae; genus Artemisia; species Artemisia tridentata. The sequence continues at coordinate 61,701,642 of CP139506.1, forward strand.
TAGGACATAAGATTTCTGGGAAAGGTATAGAAGTCGACAAAGCTAAAATTGATGTAATTGCCAAACTACCTTACCCCACTAACGTAAAAGGTGTTAGAAGTTTTTTAGGGTATGCTGGATTTTATCGTAGGTTCATAAAGGATTTTTCAATGATATCTAGGCCTATGACCCAATTATTGCTAAAAGATGCGAAGTTTGATTTTTCTAAAGATTGCAAAAAGGCGTTTAATATACTTAAAGAAAAACTAGCTACTGCACCTATTATAATTTCGCCAGATTGGAATCTGCCTTTTGAACTAATGTGTGATGCTAGTGATTATGCTGTTGGAGCTGTACTTGGCCAAAAGATAGAAAAGAAATTTAAGCCAATTTATTATGCTAGCAAAACATTAAATAATGCCCAAGAACATTACACCACCACGGAAAAAGAACTTTTATCAGTAGTTTTTGCATTCGATAAATTTAGGTCATATCTTATATTGTCAAAAACTATGGTTTACACTGACCATTCTGCTTTGAAGTATTTGTTCAATAAACAGGATGCCAAGCCAAGGCTTATTAGGTGGGTTTTATTGCTCCAAGGATTTGATATTGAAATTAAAGATAAAAAGGGTGCCGAGAATCTAGCTGCTGACCACTTATCTAGACTTGAAAACCCTGATATGGAGGTGCTTGATGAAAGGGAAATCGCTGATGACTTTCCTGATGAACACCTTATGATGGTAAGAATTAAGAGCAATGATAATACACCATGGTATGCCGACTATATAAACTTTATTGTTGCAAATGAAATTCCAAAAGGGCTAACATCCGACGAGAAAAGAAGATTTCTAACTCGCGCTAGTGAGTATATTTGGGATGAACCTTATGCCTTTAAATTATGTCCTAACAATATTATACGAAGATGCGTAGATGGAGATGATGTCCCAGCAATATTGGCTCATTGCCATTCAGGGCCGACGGGGGGACATCATGGTGCAATTATTACAAAAAGGAAAATCCTTGATGCAGGATTTTATTGGCCCACTATGCTGGATGATGCAAAAGATTATATAAAAGGATGTGATGCGTGTCAACGATCCGGAAATATTACATCAAGAAACGAAATGCCGCAAAACTATATCCAAGTATGTGAAGTTTTTGACATATGGGGATTGGACTTCATGGGACCATTTCCTGAATCTAAAGGTAATAAGTATATTTTGGTTGCTGTTGATTACGTATCAAAATGGGTCGAAGCGCAAGCGTTACCAACAAACGACAGCAAGGTAGTGCTTAAATTTTTGCAAAGTTTGTTCGCTAGGTTTAGAGTTCCTAAAGCATTGATTAGTTATAGGGGAACACACTTTTGTAATCACTATCTAGGAAGAGCTTTGCAACAATATGGAGTGTATCATAGGGTTTCCACTGCATACCATCCTCAATCCAATGGGCAAACTGAAGTAACCAATAGGGCTATAAAACGGATTCTAGAAAAAACGACTGGATATAATCCGAAAGGGTGGTCTGACAAGTTAAATGATGCTTTATGGGCATTTCGTACAGCCTATAAGACACCGACGGGATGCACTCCATTTCGTCTTGTATACGGAAAAGCATGCCACCTACCGGTCGAAATAGAACAAAGTGCATATTGGGCTTTGAAGAAATGTAACATGGATATGGAAGCTGCAACGAAGAACCGTTTCATGGAACTCAATGAACTCTACGAACTAAGAGATGAGGCCTACAGAAATACTAAGATCTACAAAGAAAGAACTAAAAGATGGCATGACTCGAGGTTACATGGGGATAAAATGTTTACTATTGGAGAAAAAGTGATGCAATTTAATTCTCGATTAAAGATGTATCCAGGTAAACTTAAATCAAGATGGACGGGTCCGTTCGTTGTCAAGAAAGTGTATCCATATGGGACTATTGAAATATGCGATAAAAATTGGTTATATATTCAAGGTAAACGGGCAACGAGTTAAAAAAATACTTTGATAATAAAATTGAGGATACTGAGAACGAGGTGGTGGAGTTTGAACCCGAAGTATTGAAATAAAGAGCTGAACGTGAGTCTAACTTGAAGACTCTGGAATAAAGACAAGTGCTGACCGGGAGACAACCCGAAGGAAAATTTTTTACTTTTCTGTTATGTGTCGAGTCTGTCAGACCTGCAGAAGATGCGGCGCATCTCCATCATAAGATGCGACGCATCACCTGCACTGGTCATATCTTATTTCATTTTATGCATTTTTATTTTTGACTTTTAAAACTTTCTGTCAGTTTATTTAATGCGGCGCATCCCTGGTTAAGGATGCGACGCATCTTTTATTCTGATTCGTATTTATTCCAGGCTCGATACGGCGTATCTTCTTCCATAAGATACGGCGTATCGACTGACCTGATGATTTACAGTTTAATTTTTTAGGTTTTATTTTTTACTAACTACTAATGTATTATGCAAGTTTGAACCTTCTTAACTCAGGTGTGTTAAAGTCTAAATGGTATTATAGATTCCTGCATTTTTGTGGATACATCATTTATGAAGCTTAAACGTTCTCATCCACAAGAAAGTTGATATTTGCTCTTATACGAATAATGGAGGATCATACCGAGCAAATCTCAGGGGAGTTTTTCTGTTCTAATTCTTTTATTTTCCAGTTTTTAACCTTTGACACAAAAAACGAGGACGTTGTTTAACTTAAGTGGGGGGATGGAGAATTAGAACACTTACTTGTCCTAAACTTTTTCAAAATATGCTTAAAATGCGCTTAATATATCAAAATTTAAAATTTTTTTAGCATGTTTTTGTTTAAAGTCTAAATTACATAACCGCACACATAACTCTATTCTTTCAAAAATATTAAAACTTTAGTGTGCCGGTGACTTGTAAACTTTAGAACTTGGCTTGTATACTATTCGAGACCACCATAATAAGTATTATCTATATAATTGGAATGACTTGTCTAAATTGGTAAATTTCTAGGATTACACCCAAATAGCCTTTATATGTTATGTGTATTAACTAACACTGGTAGTTACCCGTATAAACCCTTTGTTTACTCTCACTTTTAGAGTAAGATACCCCTAGAAAAACCCTCAGAGCCATTCCTTTCGTTTCTTACACCTTTGTTATAATGTTTCGATACACCCTTACACCTTAGCCTACCCTGTAGATTAAAATCCGTGGTTAATTGCTTTAGGCAAAGTGTGTTTCCTTACATTACCTGTGTTCGCGTGCGTAATTCATTATCTTTGGTTAGGTCGGGAAATTGCACAATGCAATTGGTATGAAAGTAAATATTGTATAACTTTTAGTTTATTTTTCGTGTGTTTGCTACTTTCACTATTACAGTTATTTCTGAAAGTATGAAGAGTATGGAAAAATTATCCGGAAAAATAGTGATAGAAAAGTTGTGAAATTTTACACATATATGTTGATGTCAAAAAAAAAAAAAAAGGAAAAGTTGGAAGTTTGTTTTAACCAACTTATGTAAAGTTTTGTATTAAGTGGGAGATATCACCACTATTTGTTGCATATTATATTTATGGATTGAATGGGAGTTGGCCGTTATGGGAACGCCAACTAAGGTTATTCTTTGATTGAGATTTTGTTGAGTATAATTCGTGTCTACCTAAAGCGTGTGTTTCAAGTGTTAAAGCGTGAGTTATTCAATGATATGAGTCTTATTCATGGGATGGTTGGGAAAGTGATTAACCACACTTAGGATTTTAATTTATCTGTTTTGTTTATTTTTTATTTTACACCAATTTGTATCCCAAATATTATCCATACCCTATATCATTCTTCATCCAAACCTTTGATTTATTGAGATTAGGGATTTGAGCAATCTTAAGTATCGTAGTCGTGGATTCGGCTATGTATTTATGATTTTGTCACCCTTTTTGATATAATATTATTGGTGAAGATTACTTGGTCCTATCTTTAGCCCATTCGAGTTAAGGAATTGAGCAATTGCAAGTATCGTGGTCGTGGATTCGATCATGTATTTGTAATTTTGTCGCCTTTTCTGGAATATGAGATGGATAGAGATTAAAAAGGATGATCAACCCTTAACTAACAAACCCTTTTTACCGCTTTAGACTTGTTACTCCTTGGCTTTAGTGGGAGAGATGCGTATACTTGCCAAGCCTATGATAGAATATTCGTCACGACTAAGCAACTAAACGATTTAGAATTGTTTTACATTAAAAATTATTTTGGTTTCTACTTCGTTAAGTGTTTGGTTGTGTGATTATGACAAAACGAATACGTGCTTAAATATAAAAATAAATCCTAATATCTTTTAGGATACATTTTCATATGATTAATTCTAAGGTTTACTTGGGGACAAGTAAAGTTCAAGTGGGGGGATATTTGATGAACTCAAATAAGTACATTTTATTATCATCATTTATCCTATTTATTTGACTTGTTTTATTATATTATATATGAGAATCGATACATTAATGTTTACTTTAGTAATTCTCAGGTAAAAACAAGCATTATGTGAAACTTGGCGATTTTGGACTAATTATGGAGCAAAACAAGCGAGATGTCAAAAGTCTACTGAAATCCAGAAGATGCGCCGTATCTCACTCAACAGATACGACGCAATGTCATACTTAGATGAATTCGAAGACCATTGCCTGACTTTGAAGAATGCGCCGCATGCAATTCTGTCATGCGCCGCATATGAAACTTTGGTCAAAGAAGAAGATCAAGCTCGTTCTACTCCAGATACGCCGCATTATACTTCTAACATACGGCGTATCACTATCAAGATTTCACCAGTTACAATCCAAGATAGCTAAAGTACATGCGCCGCATAGAAAGATCAAGTTACGCTGCATCTGAAGACGGTGTACGAATATTCCAGAATATATTAATCTTGGACCCCACGCGAAGTTAAGTCAATGCGCCGCATCTATCAATTCAATGCGCCGCATCGATCCCTCAGACAGAAACTATAAATACCCCAAGGTCAGACAAATTTGAGATGGATAGATACCGACCGAATACCATAGATATAACCCTAGAGCCGAATTCAGACGACCAAGCAGCACAAGACACACCTCAAACAAAGATACAAGAGCTGTAAGAAGGTCCTGCATGTATTCAATTCATTAAGTAGTTTTGTTTTATTGTTTTAGTACGCTTTAATTCATCAGGATTGATGGGCTTGTGTCATGTGACTACGAAAGATCATGCACTCCCCTTAATATTGCTTTCCCATTAATTAAAGTTTATATGTTGATGTCTTTGGTGACTTTTATTAGTGCATTGATAACCTCTGTGTCTAGCTGAGTCTTGCTTGGGTCGCCATGCCCCTTCCTCGCCTATTTATTCTAGCGTCTCTAGAAAAGTAGGATAGACATAAGTAATCATTAAGGGTTTACTCGCCGATAAGATTAGAGCCAACGAGAAAGGTTTAATTATATACACTTCATATAAAACTAGCAATAAAACAAGTGACAAGCTACTTAATTATCAGGACAGGTCTTCTTATTGTCTCGAGTATCTATCTGTGTACGTGTGTGCTAATCGTTGATTCGTGCTCATTAGTTTAGTTTTCTATTTAATTATAACCAAACTGTGCCAGTCTCTCAGGCTGAACCCCCTTGCGTTAGATTAGGTTGTATAACTAACTTAGGATATTAAAATACTGATTAGAATAACTAGATAATACGTTCCACTCTTAGTGATCGACACTCTGCTTACCATTATATTCATACTAACCGGGTACACTGCTCGTTAAGTGTGTGTGTTATTGATAAGTCGGCTAAATATAAATTTAAAACTTGAGTAGGCATTAATACTGCTAAACCGCAACGACACATCACGCGCATCACCCTCCCTTCACCAAATTTCCACATCATCAATACCCAATAAAAACTTTCCAACTCACACTTCACCAATTTACCCCAATTTTCACTAATTTGGTGGCATTGGTTTCACCTAATCACCTAATTGCCACATCACCTTTTCTTTTCCATTTATTTTTAATACATAAAATCCCACAAAAACTATATACAATTAAAAACATAACATTTTATTAATTAAAAAAAAAGTTTAGTATGTAATCTTTAATCTTAAACTATTTGTGAATTTAGCTCACTTTCTTTTAAATATAAAAATAAATTAAAATAACCAGCAGGAGTAGAAACAGGATAATAAGTAGAGACACGTGGCAGCATCTGGATTCAACCACCATGTCCTTTCTTTACCAAACCCCTACTAGGAAACATACATACATAAATAGTATCATTCATCACAAATACTACTATTAGTTTTAGTTTTTATAATTTTAACAGAAAGTATGAATCATCAATCAATGAATATCAGGATTCAACCACCATGTCCTCCTTCTCCTTCTTCTGCATTCCCTTCAAGATTTCATCACAAAGCCCCTTCGTAAGAACCCTTCTTTCTTGTTGCAAATTAACCCTTTTAGCTATTATTCAAATGGGTCTTTTTTTGTCGGCCAACTCTTCCTCTTTCTCACTCGGCAAAAGCTACCGATCCTAGGGTTTACCAAACTTCACCGCCTCACTCGCGGCGGTGTTACCGCCTAGCCGATCACCTCACCGACCCACTCCCTCCACCCTTAATGACATCACCAAGTATTCATTAATTTAACACATAAAATTTCACATGCAACCTAGGGTTTCTACAAGTTTTTATCAAAACTAAAACCCTAATTAAAAAAAATATGGGTGATCGACCCATACATAATAAAATTAGGTTTTACAAAATTAAAAACCCTAGATCATCTAAAGCATGTAAAGATCAATTTTTATGTGTTTTTAGTAATTAATTACAATGTGTAAACGGGCTCTTGATGCCACTGTTGGAATATATGTATCATAAAACTATAAACATATATCAAAGCACATCAATGCATATAGCGGCGGAAACATAAGATCTATATACATGTAATTAATTAACTAAATTAAAAGTAATGCGTACCTTTTGGTTTCTAGCCAAACAAGAAACCAAGTATCCAAGAACAAGATAAACCCTAGGTAAGGGTTAATATGGATCGACTAATACACCTAGTCGAATGGGGAAAAACTTCAAGCTAAAGCAAGCTTGATCTTCGTTCTTGTACACATGTATTACTAGCGTCTCAATGTGAAAAGCTAGGTTCTAAATTCACAAACAAAACCCTAACTTATATTGTAGCAAAATCGATTCTTCCAAGGTGTTTGGGAGAGGGGTACGATCGGCCACAAGAGGAGGGAGGAGAAGAAAGACTTAGGTTTAGCTTGGAACAAGATTTGGGAATTACAAATACAAGGAGTTTGTATTTATAGGCCTCTAAATCTTTTCCTCCAAGTTAGGGCAACCAAACCCATACCCTTTAGGGTGGGTCGGCCGATCATAGAGCCCAAGGAAGGGTTCTAGATCCTTCTTGGCATCTATTTCAATTCTAGTTCTTCTAGTTAATATTTAACGACCGTTAACCAAACTCCGTTAAATACTAACGACCGTTAAGTTTATTTGTGAAATGAATAATAAATCATAACTTAAAATATATTAATTATTCAAACCATTGAGACTCATACGTAATGTGTGCAATCCCGAAGTCTCGTGTTCGAAACTGGTCATACGTATATTAATTTATATTCACAACTTTAACAAAATCCTCCTACACGCATAATAATATTATATAGTTTTTTTCCACTCATTCTCTCTTTGCTTCCAAACCGTCCATTCTGACATTTGTCAGCATCGTGCGAGTAAGAGCTTTTGTAGGAGGAAAATGTAGGATGTTATAGCATTTTCCATAAATAAATCATATCATATAGTCCTATAAAAAAACATGGGCACTGTTAGTGCAAATATTACGATATTTAAACTAAACGATTTCTTCGATTTTAATAATGACAAACATGTAACTTGTAATACATAACGTAAAATATGCAAGTTATTTGTAAACAAAAATCATCAATGCATACTTACATCAACACCTCCCGACGTCTCAAGTATGCTTCAACAAAGTCGTAGATTTCCATCCCGACGTAAATCACTCAAGGTATGGACAAACAAATCTACTACTTGACAAATGATCAAAGGATTATATTTTTCTAAACTTCACATTTTTAATGTGACAAAACATTTTTTTTTTCAAAAATATATTTTACAAATTATTTTTGAATTAAAAAGAAATGTTTTATTTTGAAAAATAAGTTTAAAACTCCCAACAGTCAATTTTCCCCCCAAAACAGCTCCAACATTCCCAAATAAACCTTCCCCACTAAAGACAAACGAAGGAGCGTCCACGGTACCACTAAAGTACCGACGGTCCACTAAATTTAGTGGAGCCGTCTGACAATTAGTGGAGCGTGCCCCTGTAACGGCTATTTTTCCCCTTGCCTATAAATAGTGGACCATTTCACACTTCCAACTTGATTTTTCCAGTCACTTTTCTCTGGTCTAATCCCTCCTCACTTAGATGACTTTCTTTGATCATTTGGAGAGTCTTAGTTTGTTTAAGAGTGATCCAATCCTCCATTCAAGTGATCCTCTTCATTCCTCTTGATTAGCAAGAGAAGAACACAAAGTATCCAAGTAGATACAAAGTGTTGTCATCCCTCTTGATTAGCAAGAGAAGAACACAAAGTATCCAAGTAGATACAAAGTGTTATCATTCCTCTTCATTTGCAAGAGAAGAACTCAAGGTATCCAAGAATATACAAGAGTTATAGTTGTTAGGTCTTGTAACATTTGTTACACTCTTGATTGTATCATAGCATACATCAAGATCATTTTTCTTTTGAAAGTTTGTGAGGGAAGATCATTGTGATCTTGTCGAGATCTTGGAGATCTCTTGAAGCCATTGGGCTTGTGTGATTGATCAAGTGGATCAAGGGTAGATCGGGTAGATCGAGTCAAGTGGGAGTAGATTATTGTGATCGTGTCGAGATCTTGGAGATCTCTTGAAGCCATTGGGCTTGTGTGTATTGATCAAGTGGATCAAGTGTAGATTGGGTGGATCGTGGTAGATTGGTGCTAGCTAAGATTAGCACTCAACATCTTGCTTAGTGTCGGAAAACAAGTTAAGCGACGTGTTCGGTTTTCTCCGCCTGAAGGGAGTTTGTTGATTAGTGAAGTAACTCTCGAGTTGGGTACTCGGGGAGTGGGGTAGGGCGAAGAGGAGTTCGTGACCGAACCACTATAAATCACCGTGTCCGGTTTGCGCCTTCTTACTTATCTCTTTACTTTCATTTCATTCTTTATCGCTTTATATTTGCATTGCGTTTTTGCTTGTGTGGCTAGTTGCTTATGTTATGTTGATTATCTATGTGTCGTGGTTTGATTGTGCATATGTTATAGTTTACTATATTCATCTCTTGATGCTATATGATCATAGTTGACACTTTTCATATCACATCACACTTGATCAGGAGTTTGATACAAAAGTTTTAAGTTTTTAAATGAAAACGTATTCACCCTTCCTCTATGTTTTCCACAATTGGTACCAGAGCCACGTCGCTCAAATTTTTAAAACAAATGGTTTTCAAAATTGAGTACGATCCATGTATCAAATTACCCATGAAGGTGATAAAAATATGAAAAGTATTTTGTTGCTTAATACTTACAAGCTTTGTTGTTAAGTATACGTTGTCATACTAGCTTGAAGGTTTTCTTAAATTAATAAAAGTTGGTTATGTTCAAAACTGTAATAACATGTACGGCACCGTTAAATATAATGGACGGTTCCACTAAATATGGACGGTACCGCTAAATTTAACGGTTCCTTTGTCTGATTTTCAGAATTTGGTAATTTTCAAAAATTCGTATAAAATCAACCGTAAGTCTGTAGGAGTCGTGCCACCTATCGTTTTAAACGTAATTGAGTCTACTTTCATTTAAAAATAATTTTAGAAAATGATTGTAAAGTAAAATTTGCGAGAGTCTTTAACTCGTAACAGAGAGTCTTTTCCGGTCACGCCGATTGCACAAATTTTTTGTCAAATCACAAAGTGAACATCACACGTTGATGTATTCATGATTTCAAGGTGGTGAACTTGATCATATTTTTTAATTGGGGTGGAAAATAATTCATTTTCAAATAAAATTAAGCTAAGTATACATTGTTATACTTAATACACAAAATGACGATAAGTATTTTTGTGTGTTAACCTAATTGGCTATGTGTTTTTATTTGTGTCTTAGTATTGTTGGTTAATATTTGTGTATGCTTATTGTTATCTTTAGTTAAGCAAATTTTATCTATAAGCATAAGTGTCGTTATTGCCATGTTGCTATTTGTTTATTATAGCTTTCCGATTTATGCATTTATAAGGCTCATGCTAAATTACTTGCACTATATTAAGTAATTAGTTTGCATTGCATATAGGCATAGACCATTTTTCTTGCATTTGTTGCAAGCTTTTAAAATGGTTTAGTAACCTTCTTAGGAATAGAAACTAAGTTGGTAGATCATGTGTATCGAAAGATATTGTCTTACACAATTATTTTTCCAAAGGCTTAAGTGTAAAAAGTATATCAACCCAAAACACTTAACACTTTCATAAAATCCGTAACATGATCTCTAAAACATTACATCATTTTTCTTGCTTGACCATGGGTTGTCTAAACAAGATAAAAGATCATATTAATACATTAGTATTTAAGTAAAAGAAAATGTATTAAACTTGCATTGATCTAACACACATACACAATGTTTCAAACATTTATTATTTTACGTATGTTGTATAAAAATAGTTAAGATAATTATTTTTATACCAATGAGGTGTCGAAAAACTAAGAATATTATACTTAATAATATATATAGTTTTTCTCAAATAAAAATAAATGACAATATCAAAGTAGTAACTTAATATGTCATTAACCTCACACATACAACTAGTGTTAGAATAAATGGAGCACACTCCTTAAATTTTTATTTTCTTTTTTAAAAAAAAGGAGTGATTGTGAGGGTCAAGAAAGATCTCGAGTACATATCAATTCATTATTCAAATTATGATTGATATCATTATCGAATCTAATTGACAAATTTTCGAGTGTGGACATGAAATTGGAGTCATTATTTGTCTAGCTTCAAGATAACTTCAAAATATTATGAAAAGTATTATCTTGAATCTACATACTCAATCACATTCGATTGTTGTGAAAATAATGACGTCCTATCAAGACGAAAATAATATGCATCGGATCATAACTCACACTTGTGTTGAAGATTCCATATTGAGTCTTCTTGTCCAATGGTTGTGTTCCAAACTTTAAACTAACATGTTTAAAAGATGCATAAAATACACAACTAAGTAGGATTGACAACTTGGATGTTTCATCCGAAATATACAAGTAATTTACATTGCAATGCAATTGGTAAATGTGTCATTTTCGAAAAACTAAACACGAGCAAACAAACAACATATGTAAACTTTGCTCATGAACAACTCAACAATCAAAGTCAAACGTCTAGTAAAAGTGTCACACATAATATGTTATTAACTATTATGTAAGTCATCAACCTTTGAGAATATCACATGTATTTCTCTTATCAAAAGATTGAAAAAGGATAATTTATATCCTATGCATCTTATTCCCTTTGTAACATGAATGGTTCTGTTACATGAGAATACATTGCATCCTGTTAACAAATATAGGATATTAGAGTTGAATAATAACCTAATACGACATGTGTCATTGCATAAACAAGTAAAATTGGTCATACACTAAAATACTTCTTTCACTAAGCATTCGTAAGAGTGATAAGTTTCCTCTTTGAAAAGCATACTTGTTGAAATAAACAGTATGTCTCATTTTAAATAAAATACTCACAAGATCTATTGAGGTAAGTAACCTCTACTAGATTCTTTCCTCAAGATATGCAAAGGAGCATTCTTGAGACACACACGATGTAGTAGATTCTACATTGTATCACATTAGAGTGTCTCTTGGTTATAGGAAAACAAATCATGTTAAAGTAACATGTAACAACTCAACAATCAAAGATGTTGTGCAAGAGATCATAAAATACACCATCTCCATCAAATAACCTCTAAATATCAAACACGGAATTAAAACATTTCGCTTGCCTTTGTTAGGAGTTGTGTAAGACATGTCATTCTCTTAACAAACTTTCAAAGTATGGTTAGTTGAGTCATATTAGGCCATGTATTAGCGGAGTAAGCTAATATCATCTTTGCTACACTTCAATAGGCAAATATAGAAATTTGAATTTTTCTAAAATGAGAATGACTACTGGAGAACCTAACGCACTAGAAATTCAATTTGACCTAACGGTTGAATTGCTTCCAGGAGAGAAGTTTGGTTTGTGATATAACCCGTAAAAATGGTCGTGTTTAGCCTTAATTGAGCACCACTAGTGATAGTCTCATACTCATTCTCTAACTTGAAAATTTTTCATTCCTACATTTGACTAGAGACAGTTTACATAGGTGAACTTTATCTCCCCCTAGGATTTCATTTTAAACAAGTAGTAATTAGGATCTGCCTTAGCAAACCTAGAATGCTTGCATCCCACATACGTGTTTCAAAATGATAACATGTTCTCATAAGATATGATTAAATGTCTTCATGATCTTAAATGTTAAATGATTATCAAGTTTTGCATGATGTTTGCATTTATTCCTTATGTGCATTTTACATGATTTTCTTGTAAAATTTGCACCCACACTATGTCCTTTGACACATTCGGAATTAGGTATGCCCATCACTATGAACCCTTAGAAGTCATAGAGTCATACACTAGTGTCAAAACCTATAAGTTAGAGTAGTCGCGAAGTTGTCCTAATTCCCCAGTCATCACTTCGCCTTCTTCCAAGTTATACACCCTTTTGTCATGGGAAGGTTAGATACAAACCTAGTAGAACTCGGAGTAGGATTGACAACTTAAATATTTCATCCGAAATATTCAAGTAAGTTTAACTTGCGATCGCAATTGTTAAATGTCATATCCGAAACATCATATTCATGCCTTTTAACAACATATGTTAAAACGCTCATCCAAAAGTTAAAAGCTAACATCAACCCTCGGGTGACAAAGGACTCACGAATCACTATATAAGTGATTAGTAGTTTACTTTCATCCTCGTGTGATTACACACTTCTTAAGATCTCAAACCCTGCTGCGAATCAGCACCATAGGCCTAGCTTTTCGTCTTTCAAAACCCCGTGAAACACTCGCGTGCGAAGCACATCAAAAACCATAAATCAACCAAACCTCTCAACTGAGAATCCCCTAACCACCTTCATCTAGGTCTAGGAATGATGGAACATATTCCATAAATCTTATGACTATTTAAATATTTCACTGGAAATATTAAAGTCATCCCTCGTACCCCTCTTATGACTACTTGAATATTTCACTGGAAATATTGTAGTCATCTCGTGCGTCTCGTCTCATGACTCTTTAAATATTTCACTGGAAACATTGAGTCATTCTTTAAATCCCTCTCATGACTATCTAAATATTTCACTAAAAATATTAAGTCATCCCTCACGTTCCTTGCATGATCACTTAAATATTTCATTGGAAATATTGAGATCATCTCTTCCATTTCGTGTCATGACGTTTAGATATTTCACTGGAAATATCAAGTCATTCCCTCTATCTCGTCCCATGACTGATAGATATTTCACTGGAAATGTCAAGTCATATCATGTGTCTCATCTCATGACTTTTTAAATATTTCATTGAAAATATTAAGTCATCCTTCACATCGCTCTAATGACTACCTATGTATTTCTTCGGAAATATAAAAGTCATCTCTTCTCGTCCAGTACCGTTCAAAGAATTTATTAGTTATAAATTCTCTCATCATGTCGAAAAGTCTCACTAAATCAGCGAGATTTATTCGTAAAATCCTATTAAACTCTAATGACGACTTAAATATTTCATCCGAAATATTTAAAGTATATTTAATTTGCGAAATGCAATTAAATGTCATTTCTCGTTCTCGATTAACGTTCATCGAATCCCGTTGGATTCATTCATAAAAGAATTTATTCGGTATAAATTCTTTTAATCTAAGGTCCAGAAAAATCACAACATATGTGAAATTTATTTGTCAGAAATCTAATTCTGGGTCAAAACTGACCTCAGCAGGTCACGATACCCTTAAATAGGGGACGGTACCGCTTAATTTAACGGTACCGTCGGATCGTTGTCTGCTGAGACAGTTTATTCTCACTGTTTCAAAACCACTCGATGTAGTCTTGAACCAGAACCGTATCCTATCAGAACAAATTGTATCTATCTTCTGATTCCTAAGTCTTCTTCCCTTTCACTTCCGCATGGTACTAAACATTATCAATGCTTTCACATTCCACTCATCTCCCACACACTTCAAACGAAGAACCATTAGGATACGTTGAGATAACCCTTCTTCATCAACATAGATAACCCTATAACCTTATCACCTACCTCACAACCCTGAAGATTTTATCTTCTTAACCCTTAGGATATCTACAAGTAATCACATGCCTCATCATATAAATATTCTATGAATATTCACAATGATTGAGAAGAGCTACGTGACTTCAAAGGTGAAGTTTATCATATGCTATCCACTACTTGTCATGACGTTACTAAGCTCCTCGCTTCAGTCAACATTTGTTTTCCTCTTTATCTTTTACATCTTGTCCGAATGGTCATAGATTAAGGGGGAGCGAAAACACACTCATACAGTCTTTCACCAAACACTCTCAAGAACACAAAAACGTGGTTCTTATTCTCTAGGAAACTTCCCTTTAGCAGCCCAGAACTAGGCTGCACAGGAAAATTTGTGACTTCCAGGTCACGGTACCATTAAATAGGCCACGGTACCATTAAATTTAATGGTACCATGCCTATGGTTGATGAATTTTCACTGTTTCCTCCAGATCCCTGCATCCCTAATCTCAAACCTGTAAAATTTTGCTAACTTACATACACCCTAGGATTCCCTCACTACACCATAGGACTCTACCCCCAACTTTTAGTTCGAATCCCACAACTCTTGCCTCTATAAGGCATCACCATTGCAAGCTTATCTTGCATCTCATCTTCAAACCTTACATTAACATCATCCCTCATTCCCCATCAACTCCCTTTGAACTTGGCACTAATACATCATCCTCATCACTATCACCATCACCACAACCACTAATGGGTCATCCCATTCTTTATCCCCTACAACCAGATACCCTAAGTTATCCTTGTTGTCACCACAACCAATACCTCATCATGTGCCTTAGAGATGAGTTGAGCCTTCAATTCTCCTACCTTGAGCACCTCCTCACACCATCACAAGAATCCCCACATCCTTACTTTCACCAAGTTCACCACAACCTTTAGCTCTCACACTAACCCCATCACACTCAACCCTTATGACTAAACTTCACTTTTGACAGTGATATTTAGTTTCAAAACCTTCAACCCTTATATCAATTCCACTCAAACCTTTTAGCTACATTTCACTCTTGACAGTGATAGTTAGTCTAAAAACCTTCAGCCCATCGATCATCACCCTCAAACCTTACAACTACTCCTCACTTTGGATAAGTGATAGTTAGTTAAACAACCCTCAATCCTCACAATCACACGAAACCCTTCATACACCAAATTATCTCTAACACACACCTAGGATCATCCAAACTAGAAATCCAGAACCTCATTACCTCAACCCTGTTAGAGATATCCAACCCCAATCCTGTTAGGATCACATGCACATTTTTTTTCTTAGAAATATATCATGCATCTCATTGTCAGTGCAAAAGATATATTAATCATAACTATCCCAACACCAATCATCTTAGGTAGATGATTATGTTGTTCAAAAGGTTTATTAGAACTTGCGTTCCCAATGATAACTTGGAAGAAGTCATTTGGTGTGTCAGTCAACGAACGAATCTCGTTCTTGATTAGTGTGATTGATTGAACAATTACACCTTAGGTTGTCGGTCGGGTTGTGACACTTATGTGTTAACATAGTTTAACCCTTGCATGTCTTGCTATGTGTATTCTATCCCTATAATGCTGCTCCTATTCTTCTATATATTATGTTGCACGAAGCTAACCCTTGATGTAGGAAAAGCCTTTGTAAGAATTTGATCCATGGATCCTCTAGATACTAAGGTAAATAAACAAGGGGATTAAGTCACCATAGGGGAGTATTGAGCTAGGGGGAGCTCAGGAGTATTTGAATACATAGCACGGAGTCTTTCTAACGATGGTGATAGAAGACTTCACTAGGATGATGCAAGCTCGCCTTTCTGGGGAGATAGGATAGTCATGTAATAAGGGGGAGTAGGGAGTAAATTCAAGGGAGCGCTCGAGGCAACTACCTTTTTGATTCAAAAAAAGGGGGAGAAGGGGAGTGTAAACAGGTAACTTTTACATTTTACTATGTGTTACGGTTTACATATTTGTCATCATCAAAAAGGGGGAGATTGTTAGTGCAAATATTACGATATTTAAACTAAACGATTTCTTCGGTTTTAATAATGACAAATATGTAACTTGTAATACATAACGTAAAATGTGCAAGTTACTTGTAAACACAAATCATCAATTCATACTTACATCAACACCTCCCGACGTCTCAAGTATGCTTCAACGAAGTCGTAGATTTCCATCCCGACGTAAATCACTCAAGGTATGGACAAACAAATCTACTACTTGACAAATGATCAAATGATTATATTTTTCTAAACTTCACATTTTTAATGTGACAAAACATTTTTTTTTTTCAAAAATATATTTTACAAATTATTTTTGAATTAAAAAGAAATGTTTTATTTTGAAAAATAAGTTTAAAAATCCCAACAGTCAATTTTCCCCCAAAACGGCTCCAACATTCCCAAATAAACCTTCCCCACTAAAGACAAACGAAGGAGCGTCCACGGTACCACTAAAGTACCGACGGCTCCATTAAATTTAGTGTAGCCGTCTGACAATTAGTAGAGTCGTGCCCCTGTAACGGCTATTTTTTCCCTTGCCTATAAATAGTGGACCATTTCACACTTCCAACTTGATTTTTCCAGTCACTTTTCTCTGGTCTAATCCCTCCTCACTTAGATGACTTTCTTTGATCATTTGGAGAGTCTTAGTTTGTTTAAGAGTGATCCAATCCTCCATTCAAGTGATCCTCTTCATTCCTCTTGATTAGCAAGAGAAGAACACAAAGTATCCAAGTAGATACAAAGTGTTGTCATCCCTCTTGATTAGCAAGAGAAGAACACAAAGTATCCAAGTAGATACAAAGTGTTGTCATCCCTCTTGATTAGCAAGAGAAGAACACAAAGTATCCAAGTAGATACAAAGTGTTATCATTCCTCTTCATTTGCAAGAGAAGAACTCAAGGTATCCAAGAAGATACAAGAGTTGTAGTTGTTAGGTCTTGTAACATTTGTTACACTCTTGATTGTATCATAGCATACATCAAGATCATTTTTCTTTTGAGAGTTTGTGATGGAAGATCATTGTGTTCTTGTCGAGATCGTGGAGATCTCTTGAAGCCATTGGGCTGGTGTGATTGATCAAGTGGATCAAGGGTAGATCGGGTAGATCGAGTCAAGTGAGAGTAGATTATTGTGATCGTGTCGAGATCTTGGAGATCTCTTGAAGCCATTGGGCTTGTGTGTATTGATCAAGTATAGATCGGGTAGATCGTGGTAGATTTGTGCTAGCTAAGATTAGCACTCGACATCTAGCTTAGTGTTGGAAATAGGATAAGCGACGTGTACGGTGTAGATCGGGTAGATCGTGGTAGATTGGTGCTAGCTAAGATTAGCACTCGACATCTAGCTTAGTGTCAGAAAACAAGTTAAGCGGCATGTACGGTTTTCTCCGCCTGAAGGTAGTTTGTTGATTAGTGAAGTAACTCTCGAGTTGGGTACTCGGGGAGTGGAGTAGGGCGAAGAGGAGCTTCGTGACCGAACCACTATAAATCACCGTTTCTGGTTTGCGCCTTCTTACTTATCTATTTACTTTCATTTCATTCTTTATCGCTTTATATTTGCATTGCGTTTTTGCTTGTGTGGCTAGTTGCTTATGTTATGTTGATTATCTATGTGTCGTGGTTTGATTGTGCATATGTTCTAGTTTACTATATTCATCTGTTGATGCTATATGATCATAGTTGACACTTTTCATATCACATCACACTTGATCGGGAGTTTGATACAAAAGTTTTAAGTTTTTAAATGGAAATGTATTCACCCCTCCTCTACGGTTTCCACAGGCACTTTGGACCATACACATGTAAGATTGTAAGCACTTTGTGCTACTTTCTTTTCTACTTGGGCCAACTAATGTTTAATACCATCTTGGACCACACTCCCACAGAATTCAACATTTACACAAGTTGGTGATAAAGTCTATAATAGATACAACATGGTGTTCCTAAAACCTTGCCTTAAATCGATAAATGTTGTTTTTATCAAACTAAGTTGACAAAATCAAATATATATTTAAAAACCAAAACATTAATTGAAATTTAAATTATACAATTAAAGCATGTGACATTTACTTTTCCTCCATAATAAATTATTTCAATATAATACAATTACTAAAAGTTGTAAAAGTGCTGCAAAATAACTTCACTCCATATTATCAACAAAATAAATAATGTAAAAGGTCAAAATCATGTCATGAAACAAAAACTAAAAAAAAATTAAAAAATGTTTGCGAACCATAACAAATGATTGTAATGCCTATTGTACAATAAAAATAAATAAATGAATCAATGGTACCAAATCCTGTCTTCCACGAGGTATGGAAAATGTGAGATGTACACAGACTTACCCCTACCTGATGGTAGTGAGGCTGCTTCCAAAGGAACTCCGACCTTATTGCAGGGAGTGAGGATTGTACCCTCGCTTTTGTCTCCAAAGGAGAGGGGGTTTCCAAATAATCCAACCATCTACTATTGCACAATCAAATGTAACCAATTATTCATACTACTATCTTTATATTGAATCAACAACGGCGAGTACTCAATAATTTTATATGAATCAGTTTAATATTACTTAAATTTAATATCAAAAAATATTCTCGTAATTCATAATGTTGTTGTAACAAAAAACATAAATTAAAAAGTTATCACAAAATATTTGATTGCTGGATACCCGCATGCCATTATCATATATATCTAAAGATTAGGCCTTAAAAATCATTGGGGAGTATTAATGACACCATGTGGAGGCTTCATGTGTGAGTACATTGTTTTAATATTCATGCTTAAGGGTAAGTACATATGGCCTGCAATTAGTGCTTCGAATGTAAGTCATGAGCAGTTCGCAACTCTTCATTGGGCCGATGTAAATGAAGGTATACAAACCATCCTCATAATTGCTGAATAGTAAGTGTTGTTGGCATCCTATTGCTTGAAGCAGGTATAAAAACCATCCACAGTACGTTACAACCTGAAAGACTCCATACATTAGCTGCCTCACATTCTATAAACTCTAATCCACTATCAATTTCCCGCCTCACATTCTATAAACCCTAATCCACTATCAATTTCTATCACTCGTGCACTTCTACATTATATTATAGCTAGAATACTAATTCTTTGTTTATTGGTTGATTAATTTTGTCCAAGCGGAAAAGTTGCTGGGCAACCTCATGGAACAACACCGCCCAACTTCTTCTTCAAGTTCAAATTCATAGATGAATTAATGTATATGTTATATTATCATCATCATAGATTTTGTGTATATATAGTGTGACAGTACGTAATCAATCAATATTAGTAGCCTAAGCTTTATTCTTTTCGATATCTATAACTTGATATATTGAATTTGTTTGTAAATAAGTACTTATTTTGGTGTCGACATTTTGATAAGTAATGAAATACATACTACTACAACACAATTCAGTGAAGACAAGTCAACAGAAGTTAACTCTAATGCCAAAGTCAACGCTGCAACAAGTTTATATCCAAGGCTGAAGTCCCAGCATAAGAGCTCTATTCTACTTCATAATTGTCTACTTCCATGTAATAGAATGTAGCAATAGTTAGCTTAAGTTAGATGCTTCTAGACTCTTCTAGAACATGTATAGTAGTTAGTTAGTTAGTTCCTTACTCTTTGTATAAATACTATCATTGTATTACTTTCCACTTAATGAAGTAACATTTCACTTTTCATATCCTCTCATTTCTCATTTAACTAAATGGTATCAGAGCCATCACCATCACAAACTGTGGTGATGAGCTAATTCCGATCACCAGAATTTGACCAATAACCACCAAAACCATTATAACTAACTTTCCTGCCAAAAATTTTTTCTTCAAAACCACCACTAAATCCATCATAAAACCACCAAACTTCATCCAATCTCATCCAAAAACACCTAAAACAATCACTAATCATCATACACCACTCAAATCAAACAAAAAATCCATCAATTACACCGAAAACAACCAAATTCAACCAAACAGTGATCATAACCACAATTTACCTCAAATCCACCACAAACCTTCATCTTCCATACAATACACACTAATTCACACCAATTCATCATCAAGACTGGTCAAATTGCGAGAATCAAGAATCTGTTCAAGAAAAGTAAAAGTTTGTTACAAAAGTCAAAGTTTGTTCAAGATGACTAACACATACAACTCATAAAGAATTGAGACTTCTGGTACTAACACAATGGATCAGATGACATCACCTCTGTATTTCATCCCTTACACTTTTATCAGAATGATCATCCAGGTTTGGTGTTAATCTCTAAAAAGTTAACTGGTTCTGAAAACTTCAGCACTTGGAAAAGGTCAATTACTATTGCTTTGAATGGTAGAAACAAGTTAAAGATTGTTACTGGTGAATATGATTAACCTGAGATTGATTCACAACTAAGGCCACACTGGGAGAGAGCAAATGATATGTTAATCTCATGGATACTCAACACTGTATCAGATCAAATCGGTAACAATCTCAGTTTTGTACACTCAGTGGCTGATTTGTGGTCTGAACTCAATGAGCATTACTCTCAACTTGATGGACACATGATTTATCAGGTTACTTATGCTATTGTTTAGTTTAAACAAAATAACAGTACAATTGAGGTTTATTATCAAAAGCTTAAAGGCCTTTGGGATGAATTGGATGCACTTGAGGCTCCTTATGCTTGTAGTTGTAAATGTGTATGTGATAATGGGAGAACAAATGGAGAAAGAGACCAAAGGAAAAGACTCATTCAATTTCTCATAGGACTTGATGAGAGCTACACTAATATCAGGGGTCAAATCCTTCTTTTACAACCTCTACCATCAGTTGCCAAAGCTTACAGTACGTTAAGGCAAGAAGAATCACAAAGGGAAACACCAAAGCAACAAACTATCACTCCTATTGCCCTCAACACAATGACTAGTGGATACAGACAACAGAAGCCTAACCAAAACAGACCCTACAATCCACAACAAAGAACCAATGGTCAGAATCAAACACCAACTTTAACTGAGAGGAAGAGCAATTTCAGGAAGGGAATTACTTGTACAAATTGAAACAAGGAAGGTCACTTCAGTTATAAATGCTACAAACTTGTGGGATATCCTGTTGGACATCCACTTCACAACAAATACATTCCACCATCCTAGAGAAACCATTCAGTTAACAAAGGTCAGGCTACTATGAACATGGCTATAGGAAAGGATGAAACTCCATTAGGTGAAGCAACAGTGGGACACCAAGGCACCAACAAGGACTCTGATGGTTTCATGAGTGCAAGAATTGATATGCTGCAGAATCAATTGAATCAAATGATGCTGATGCTTCAAAACAAGGACACTGATCTTAATCTTCTCACAACTTACATGGCAGGTATATTTTCTATCATATACTCCTTTATTGCCTCTCATTTAACTAAGTCTAAGGATATTTGGATAATAGATAGTGGTGCCACTGACAGTATCTGTATCTTATTATCACTCATGTTTAACACCAGAAAATGTGACCCACCAATCCTAGTTTCACTACCAAATGGACATGTCACAGAGGTACACCTAATAGGCTCAGTATGCATTCATAGCAACTTTATCTTACACAATGTACTCTATGTACCATCATTCACCTACAACCTCATCTCTATTAGCACTGTATTGAGATCCACACATCCCTCTATCACCTTCACTTACAACTCATGTTATTTTCAGGACCATAGTGGGAGGAAAACAACTGGATCCCTCTGTGGTGGACTCTACACCCTCACTTCTTCAACCAAAAACCCACAACAAGCACCAAAGTCAACCATTCTCTCACATATCACCAGCAACCACCTATGGCATGCAAGATTGGGACATCCCTCATTTCAAGTTCTCAACAAAATCAAGAGTTTACCTGTTTCTACTTTCAAAAACACAGATAACAAATGTACAATATGTCCTTTGTCAAAACATCATGTTTTACCTTTTGAAGTTAGCCTTTCTCATGCACAGTCTATGTTTGATTTGGTTCATTTTGATGTATGGGGTCCCTATAGACACCCAACTATGAATAAATGCACATATTTCTTAACAGTTGTTGATGATTACTCAAGGGCAACATGGACCTATCTTTTACCAAAAAAATATCATGTTGCATCAACCATAAAATTTTTCTATCAGTACATACTAAACCAATTTCAGAAATCCATCAAAATCAGAAGAAGTGATAATGGGACAGAATTCTTAAACAAAACACTTGATGAATTTTTCAAATCAGATGGTATAATCCACCAAACATCATGCCCTTACACCCCTCAACAAAATGGCAGAGTTGAAAGAAAACACAAACAATTGCTAGAAATGGCAAGATCACTTCAGTTTCAAGAAAACTTTCCAAAACATCTTTGGGGTTATTGCATCCTCACATCCACTTATCTCATAAACAGACTCCCATCTATAATTCTTAATAATAAAAGTCCCTATGAACTACTACACCAAAAACCTCCTAACCTTGAACACCTCAGAATCATAGGCTGCAGAGCCTCTGTTCATGACCACACCAATGACAAACTTGCACCATGGTCAATACCAACTGTTCTTCTTGGCTACCCACCAAACCAAAAAGGCTACCTTGTCTATGACCCTACAACACAGAAAACCATCACTAGTAGAAATGTCACCTTTGATGAAACCATTTTCCCATTTCACCAAAGTCCCAATACTTGTCTGCCAATAGCACAAACTCCACCATCTCTTACCTTCATCCCTAATGAACCACCACCCATTATACCATCTTCAACCACACCTAATACACCACCCACCCACACCCCAATGGATGCTACTAAGCCTACACAACCAAATTCCACTAATTCTCCTCAACCACACACCACCATTTTACCAACACCAGAACCTACACCAGAACCTACATCAGAACCTACACTAGAACCTACATCTCCTACATTAGAACCTACATCTCCTACATCAGAACATACACCTATCCTCATACCTTCTAATTCACCACCAATACACACTACAATACCTCCACAACCACCCAAACTCAGAACATCAACCAAAACCAAAAATCCCCCACCCAAGTTCAAAAACTATCAACACTCACTCCCAACTAAATCCTCTGTGCACAATATCAAGTCCAAATACAACCTTACTAATTACATCAACTACAACAACCTCACATCACACCACAAACACCTTATTTGTTCAATAGATAAGTTAGTGGAACCACATACCTACCAAGCATCCAAAGACATTAGATGGGTCAAAGCAATAGAAAAGGAGATCACTGCTCTTGAAGACAACAACACTTGGGTCCTCACTGAATTACCCCTTGGCGAAACTCCTATTGGTGAAAGATGGGTCTTCAGAATTAAGTACAAAGCAGATGGGTCAGTTGAGAAATTTAAAGCTAGACTTGTGGCAAAAGGATTTAATCAAAAGGAAGGCATAGACTACACTGAAACCTTTGCACAAGTTGCAAAAAATGGTTACTGTCAGAACACTCCTATCTCTTGGCATTCAAAAGGGCTGGCACATTGAACAACTGGACATAAATAATGCCTTCCTACATGGAGACCTTCATGAAGAAGTGTATATGACAGTTCCACAAGGCTATCCTAAACCTACCTCACCAAACACTGTCTGCAAGTTACAAAAATCTCTCTATGGCCTAAAACAGGCTAACAAACAATGGTCAGATAAACTCACTACCTACTTGAAAGGTTTGGGATTCAAACAAAGCTATGTGGATACATCCTTGTTCACCCTTCACACTGCTTCATCCACCACCTCCATCTTAGTCTATGTTGATGATATCATAATCACAGGCAACAACAAACAATTAATTGATCATGTTAAACATCAACTGGACCTCACCTTTAGCATCAAAGATTTGGGACCCATCCATTACTATCTTGGCATTAAGTGTCTTAGAAACTCAACAGGAATGGTGATGACACAGAGAAAATATGCCCTTGAGCTACTCAAAGAAGCTAACATGCTACATGTTAAGCCTGCAGCCACTCCTCTTGACCCAAATGTCAAATTGAACAACACTGATGGGGAGTTAATCACTGATCCTTCCTACTACAGGAAACTTGTTGGCAAGTTACTCTACGTGACCCTAACTAGACCAGATTTGGCATTTGCAGCTCATTCATTAAGCCAATTTCTTCAAGAGCCAAGAACACCACATCTGAAAGCACTAATGAGAGTATTTAGATACATCAAGCTATGCCCAGGCCAAGGTCTACTCTTTCCTACTCTCAATAGTCCTATTTTAACATCCTATTATGACAGTGATTGGGCCAGTTGCCCCTACTCGAGAAGGTCTGTGTCTGGTAATTGTATATTCCTTGGCAGCAGTATTATTTCATTGCAATCTAAGAAATAAAATGTGGTTTCAAGGTCTTCTACAGAGGCTGAATATAGATCCCTTGCAGACACAACATGTGAAGTATCATGGATCAAATGCCTACTTAAGGATCTACTTGTCCCCATTTCCTCTCCAATATAGGTCTTCTGTGATAATTCATCCTCTATAGCCTTGGCGTCTAATCCTGTCCAACATGCAAGAACAAAACACATAGAGATTGACTGCCACTTTGTTAGGGACAAGGTCAAACAAGGTCTTATCCTACCAACATTTGTTCTATCTAAAGCCCAAGTAACTGATATTCTCACAAAGGCTCTGCACAGACCACTCCATTTCAATTGCTTATCCAAATTGAGCATTTGTGATCCATACACAATGCCAATTTGTGGGGGGATAATGGACTACATACTGCTGTAACACAATTCAGTGAAGACAAGTCAACAGAAGTTAACTCTAATGCCAAAGTCAACTCTGCAACAAGTTTATATCCAAGGCTGAAGTCCCAGCATAAGAGCTATATTCTACTTCATAACTGTCTACTTCCATGTAATAGAATGTAGCAATAGTTAGCTTAAGTTAGATGCTTCTAAACTCTTCTAGAACATGTATAGCAGTTAGTTAGTTCCTCACTCTTTGTATAAATACTGTCATTGTATTACTTTCCACTTAATGAAGTAACAT
This sequence comes from Artemisia tridentata subsp. tridentata, assembly GCA_021014915.2. Taxonomy (NCBI): domain Eukaryota; kingdom Viridiplantae; phylum Streptophyta; class Magnoliopsida; order Asterales; family Asteraceae; genus Artemisia; species Artemisia tridentata. Next base: position 61,727,110 of record CP139506.1, read on the forward strand.
TTCACTTTTCATATCCTCTCATTTCTCATTTAACTAAAATAGGCTATGCTTTTTTTCTCAAGATTTTGGAGTGGCTTCTACTCAAGGAAAAGTCATCACTTGCAAAGGTAACGTGTATTTGTTTTTGTATCCTTAATCTACATTTAATGAGCGTGACCTGATTGTGTTTGGTTTGTGGGTGTAGCTGCTGTTGCGTACGAGGCTAATAGGCCTTTAGTGATTGAAGATGCGGAAGTTGCGCCGCCACAAGCTGGTGAAGTTCGTGTTCAGATTTTGTATACTGCTTTGTGTCATACTGATGCCTACACTTGGAGTGGCAAGGCATGATTTTGATCATTGTTTTTGTTGTTATTTTGATGATGCTGTTTGGAAATGAAATGAAATGTATTTTTGCGAGATAGGGTTAGCTAGATAAGCAACGAGTAGGGGACTAAGATTTTTAGAGAGTTGGGTTTGTACGAGTTGTGGTACCATCTTGAACGTGTAAGACGTTGTTTTAGTAAGCATGCACGGTTTCAACGGTTTAGCATGATGGAAAGTTTTAGCATGTCACATCTTTGAAAATAGGAATACAAGATGGAAAGTTTTGCATCACATCTTTGAAATGCATAGGTAAACGTATTTTGTATTATGTTTTAATATGGAAAGTTGAGGCTACATGAACTACTCACGTCCCATGTTTATATATATGTGTGTTTGAGATTTTGCATGTTTAAAGTTTTTAGGAGAACACCATGTATATATTATATATATATATATATATATATATATATATATATATATATATATATATATATATATATATAATATATATATATATATTAGGAGAACACCATATATATATAGGTTAGCATGTTTGCATGGGCATGTGTGACATTTCATGATATGCCAACACGTTTTGTATACAAGTTGACGTGTGACATTGATAGTTAACATGTTTTTTAAGAAATGTCTAACGTGTGTTATATGAAAGAGAAGTTGCTAACGTGTGACATTGAACGTTCGAATACACTTTATAACCATAAGTAGTGAATACAGTACCAACAAGAATGCTTACCTTCAAACATAACAAAAATTAGTGCCGCAAATGCCATTACAATACTAAAAAATCATAATAAATAAAATAGCTATATAAAAAAACGTAGAGCTGAATAAATTAATAGCCGCTTAAAAGATTTAAATCATATATATGTCGTGTGTAGAACGCATGATTTTGACATACGGATGTCGTGTCAGCGTGACAATCTAGATACTAATTCAAAAATAAATTACGCACATCAACGAAAAGCAAGAGTTTCCCCATGACAAAAATTAGTGCCGAACATTACGCAAAGAGCAATTAGATCAAACCGATGTGCATCGCACAGGTCTGAATGACTAAGTGTTCATGTATTCATTGGGCCACTTATTGATGGTAGATGCTACATGAAAGAAGATTATCGATCATCATGTAGTAATTATAACAATTAAGAATCATGCGTCTATAAATTAGAGATGCTTTGCTTAGTCTTCCACCACTCCTTTGCACATTGGACTTACAAAATCCATAAACCTTGCTCCTATAAATAAGGCATGAGGTCCTTTACCTATCCTCATATATTCACAGTTGTAGATAAAATCTAATGTATGTACTTTTGCGGAACCATAGTTTCTAATATGGTTTGTTTTTTTATTGCAGAATACCACTTTGAAGTTGAGTAGGGAAGATCGTGGCCAGATGTAGTAGAAAAAATAAGTGATAGTATGAAATGTATGATTTTGTGATCTAACATTAGTTTATACTTTCAATATTTGTGTTCCTAAGATTAATCAAACAATTTCGTTGTGGTGAAGTTTACAAATATGGAGGTTGATAATATATGGAGGAAACATGATTTTTTGTTTGTGATGAGGCAGGTTGCTGCGTGCGAGAAGAGAAGGAACCAAGTTTTGTGTAGTAGCTCTTTGGTTAATTTTTAACAAAGCATAAAAATAACATATCTGATTTGAATCATTCCTCTGTTATTCGAACACTCACTTTGAAGATCAACAAAAGGACATTTGGACCATTTGGGGTTGAAGAAGCTACACCCTTTAGTATATTACATCAGCTTGCTTGCAAGTAGATATATAACAACTTCGTTTGCCACGTTGATTTACATTGCATCGTTATTTACAGGTGTGATACGCTTTCATCTAGCAAATACTATGGTTTGCATCTTTGTTGGTTAGTGTAGAATGATTGCATGAATAGCGTGATTGGATTTAAAAATTGATTTTGGCAGCATGACTTTAGATGGTTGCATGATTTATTCCACGATATATAAAGTTTCTCTGCATGTTAACACATTTGAAAGATTTGTTCCACGTATATAAATAGATGATTATTGCATGCAACGTGTGAAAGCTATAATTATCATGTAATTCATGTTACAAAGAACGTGTGAAGGCTATAACACATTTTAAGATGGCACGTGGGAGGTAAATGTGATTCACGTTATACAAATGGAACTTTATTATATAGGGACCTTGAGAGAAGGAAGGTGTTACGGTTGGCGGATGAGTTGCGTGTCGTGACGTTATAATTAAAACCTGATTAAATGGCTGAAAAAAATGTTTAACTATGATATGTTATATCAACCTCCTAAGTCCTGACAATTTAACTTATATTTTTCATTATCAAGAAAATTTAGCATGTGTTCATGACTAACTATTTATAGCTCTAATTTGGCGAACCTAAATTGTACATAATAATTTACTTAGACCATCTATTGAAATAATGATGAAGTATATAAGACGATAAATATATTTAGCGATAGCAATTAACTAAAGGTAACAAAAGTACCTTGTAAAATTCAAAGACATAACCTAATACATTACATATAACTGATTATATAAAACTTATAGTACAAACATTGACGCAACCTTGATAAAAAAATATATATAAACATCTGCACAAATATTACGTACAAAACAAGTAGATATTCAACCAATAGCACAGCCGGTGCATCGCACGAATTATTGCTGAATAATACGCTATGAACATTTAGATTGAGCCCGTGTGCATCGCACGAGTCTGAATTATATTGATATATTTAATTACTTTCCAACAAAAATGTTTTAATATCAAGATTTACGAAAGTATCTATTATTTACGTGAGTTATTTAGTACTAAAGATAAATATTCCGATATATAAAACTTATATTGCAAACATTGACGCAAACTTGATAAAAAGTATATAAACATCTGCATAAACATTACGTACAAAACACGTATAAATTCAACCAATGACCCAGCCGGTGCATCGCACGGGTTCGTAAGGCCTCGTAACATTAAAAGTTTGGCTTTAGTAAAAAAAGATTTGAGTTATTGATTGGGTTGTCGTGTTAGAAAAATGAGAGTTTTGATGTGGTAAATAAAAATAGAAGTTTTGATCTTTATTAAAATTCGATCGACATCATAAACGTTATATATTTGAACACGGAAAGATAGCTATCATATTTCTTTCTTTTTTTTTTTTTTCGAACATTCAGTCGGAATACGACACCAGGGAAACCTCACTGAATAATAGTGAAGCCTTGCACCCGAGACAACGAGATGTTGACCATAGGCCGTTACAAGTATTCGGAGGGAAAAACCCCAAGGCTTGCCATCCCAAGCTATCATATCTGTTGTATAATTGTTTAATCAACTTTTATGGAACATCAATACTTGCATAAATATAGTAACATGTGAGAAAGAAGTGTCGAAATTATATTCACGTCTCTTTATAGAACCCCATTATAAAACCCTCCATCATTCTCTTTTGATTATTCAGTTTCCTTCATATATCTTTATCTTAATTAACAAATTTGCACCTATCCTCGTCACCCGTTTACAGGTATTTTAAGCATAATAGTTAAGCAAAACCGTTGATAAATGGCTGCAAAATCCGGGATTGAAGGTATTATAAATAGTTATTGATCTTAATTTACATTCGATTTCGTACTTTTAGTTAAATTTAGATATTAATAGCTCGTTTATGATATGTAAACGATATGATAATATGAATGCAGCAATCGACAATGACCAAAATGTGATGCGAAAACATGCAGCCTTCTTTGATCGTAACAATGATGGTGTTGTTTACCCTTGGGAAACTTACCAAGGTTAATGGTTTAAGTTGCTTACAACTCTCTTACTCATATCTATAGACTACTTATTAATTAGATAACTGATTTAAAACTTGTTATATTCTCCGTATCTCTTAAATCTCGAATATATGTTGTTTCTGTATTATAGGAATTCGAGCAATTGGTGGTGGTTTTCTCGTATCTTTAGCAGGTGGAATCTTAATTAATCTCGGTCTTAGTGGCCTTACCCGTCCGGTATGTACTTGATCTATATAGAAATATCTGTGTAAATATATATGTTTTCAAGTGTTTCATAATTTGTATGGTTATATGTATCATATTCAAATTAGTAGTTACATGTGTGTGTATATATACTGTAAAAACAAGAATTTTCCCTAGATACTATTATTTCTCAACACATTAGCTAGATTAGTGAAAGTAGTGTTTAATACAACCAAAATAATTCATATGAAGTCAAGAAAATGGTGTAATAAGATTGCCAAGGTTGTTTTTGGTTTTAACAGGGAAAGTGGTTTCCTAATCTGCTCTTCCCAATCGAGCTCGAAAACATAACCATGGCAAAGCATGGTAGCGACTCTGACACCTACGACAGTAGTGGAAGGTATCTCTTCGAATATATTCACTCGCCATCTAAATTTTTCTCACACATTGATTAGAAGTCACTTAAGACACTTACATTTCATGTTTAAGGTTTGTTCCTTCCAAGTTTGAGGAGATATTCAGCAAGTACGCACGCACGAATCCAGACTCCTTGACAAAAGACGAACTAAACGAATTTATCAAAGGAAACCGCGACCCCAAGGACTACTTTGGACAGTAAAAACACACGACTCTATCATTTTAAATCATTGTTAATTTAGTTTATTGAACGCATGTTATATGAATAGTTTGTAACATATATTATATAGGATTGCGGCCCTTGGAGAATGGAACTTGTTGTATAGCCTTGGCAAGGACAAAGATGGATTATTGCAAAAGGAAACCATTAGAGGCGTATACGATGGAAGCTTGTTCGTAAAACTTGAGGAAAAGAATAATTTATCTAAGAAGAAACACATGTAAGCTCTATGCATGATATGTAACATTCTGGGTTATAACATACGTTCATGAAGTATACTAGGTAAAATGATTTGGGTTATTATATAGATTTATTTTTGTTTTGTTGCTGCAGTGCTAATATAGAAAGCAGCGGATGAAAGTGTTACTTGATAGGATTACTGGAGTGTTGATGCACCCAGAAAAACAAAAATGTGGAGTGCATGTGTGTATTTATATAGGTATTGTATATATGTAAATTTGTAGAGTGCATGTGTGTATTTATTAAATAGGTAATGTATATATGTATGCAATATTGCAAATATGAAATGATTGTCTTCATATTTTTTCTTTTATCGTTGCTATTGAGTGTGCTTTGTTTGGTACAACGATAACAATAACAAATTTTGTCGGAACGGAAATATAGGGAGTAGACAGTCTCACCTCTACCTGAGGATAAAGAAACTGGTTTCAGAAAGACTTCCGACAATAATACCTGCAAACATATATAGAAACATGTAACATACGAGTGTACAAACATATAGAGATATATGGGTCTACGAGCATACACATTAAGACAGAGAAAATGATGGTGAAGAATATAAGGCTAAACATATAAAAGCACGTATAAAACATACACATAAACGCATACTATCATGCAAACATAAAAAGACATATAAGGCTAAAATAATAAAAGTGTGTGTAGACCTAAACGCGTAGTCACATAAAAAGCATACGAGCATAGAACACATAGGGATAATTATATGGGACACATATATAGAGTTCTAATTGTTAATGAGGCAAGATATAGGGAAAAAAAACGGCATAAAAGAAAATATGGACATGGCGATACGAAAGCATAAAAGCATATAGACAAGGAATTTACGTGCTTTGAACCCATCATTACACAAAATCATTCTGGATGAATGACGAAGACAAAATCAGACCGAGTCTATGGGAGGCTAGGTTGCACGGACACGGACACGGCGATACGGAAAAATCAAAAAATATAGGACACGGACACGGCGTGGACACGGGAATTTATATATTATATATGTATATATATATGTACTTATGTATGTATAAAAACATGTATAAAACATTAAAATCATATGAAGTACCATGTTTCATAGCCAAATTTAAGAGTGCATTACTTGCAAAGTGTTAATTCATAAGTCATAACAAGTCTTTATGTTATTTTTTTTCTATAAGTATTGGACTATTGGTCAAAAATCCGTGTCCAGCCCTTCATCCGTGTCCAAAAACGTGTCCTACCCGTGTCCAAAACCGAGTCCATATCAAATCGCACGTGGGACACGGCACATGCGTGTCCGACACGTGTCCAAGGCGTGTCCGAGGCGTGTCCGTGTCTGACACGTGTCCGACACCGACACTTCGAGGTTTTAGGTGTGTCCGTGCTTCCTAGATGGGAGGTAACAAGAGGAAGAACGGAACAAGCTTGGAAGATGTTATGTTTGGCAAACGTGCTGCATTCCCTTTGGATGTGCCGCATGTGGGTATTTCGTAAGAGGGTTTTTTTTCAGTTGTTGGTATTTTTGATATTAGGAAAGTTGAGGGTTTATTTTGGCAAAATAACTTTTCCCAATAAATATAGGGCTTAAGAAAAGACCAGTTTCACCAACAATTCCCAGGTAATGGTAGTGATAGAACTTCCTGTGCAGGGATTCTAAGCATCTTAGAAGAGAAGGATACCAACGTCTTCCAGGATTATTGTAATTTGGTTGATGCATGATTTCTGAACCGGTTTTAATATTTATATAGTCTCGTCTACCTAAGGTCTACCTAATGCACTAACGGGTAGTGTACCCGGTCGTGTATAGTGTAGTTGTTGGTAAAGCCGAGGTCGTCCCAAGAGCTATGCGTCCGGATTTAATCTAAGTTCTAATTGTCACTAGTTTTAAAGGGGGTTTTATAAGTTGATTAATTAAACTAAAGAAATGAAATAAAATAAAACCAAGTAAACGTGGAAGAGATATCAATAGAGAGAAATGTGATAGCCTAATTACTAATCTTGTTATGCCATGATTGTGTTTTCTAATTAGTATCTTCTATCTCTCCATATGGGGGTTGAAGTCACTAGACCCCTCGATTAGATTCGTCTAGCCTATTTTTCATAGCGTCCTATTCCGTAACCTAATGATTACGAGAGTTCGTGGGTTTACCTTACGGAAAAGTCATTACGTACCGCTACAATCTAAGACTTGTTCTACGGAGCCCGACCATTCGGAACTTAGACTCCCCCCTAACTTCTTAAGTACTTCCGCTTGATAAGTGATTCTTTGGTCAAGTCTCACACGAGATAGCGGGCGTACTATGGTCAATTCTTACCACTATTCGCAATCTATTTCACTAGGGTCCTATGGTCAATTCTTCCGTGTCCTAGATATTACCAAGTGTCCATACTACCAAAACAAGGGTGTCGCGAATAAACAAAGAAAACATACATATAAAGTGAAACGAAAACGAGAAAACTAACTCATAGCAATAACAATTTCATAATTAGGCTAATACTAAAGGTGTTTAGCCGATCATATTAAAACATGCAACAAATTCAATGTTTAACATTATAATGGGAGACATGGAATTAAATACACAAATGTAATATGAAATACTAGAACTTATGATTTGTAAGCATGAATTCTCCCTTCGAAATGACTTGTATGCTACTGAATAACGTCCTACTTGATGCCCTAAATCGCCCTCTGGTTTTTGTGTGGTGAAAAGATATGTAAAAATGCGGAATTAAGGCTTGTATTTATAGCTTTGACTAAGTTACGGCGTAAGCTCTAGGGTTAGTTACGCCGTAACCTTTGAATCTTGGACGATCTTATCCTCAGTGATGAAACTATGGCGTAACCTAAAGATGGGTTACGATCGTAGAACCTTCTACACCACTTTACGTCGTAACCTTTCAAATGGTTACGTCGTAACTTCTTGGATCACGAAATTCTTCTAACTCTTGGAGACATATATACGGCGTAACTTCTAAGTAGTTTACGAACGCTAAACCTTCATACAAGGGTTTAAGGCGTAACCTTAGATGTGGTTACGTCGTAACTTCTTGGACAACGAAAATCTTCTAAATTATGGAGATATAAATACGGCCTAACTTATGTAGAAGTTACGTCATAGCCTTGGTCAGCGTTGACTTTGGTCTTCTATTATAAATCCTTGTTACGGCGTAAGTAGAGAATGGACTTACGCCATAACTCTTGTCCGGTCAACATACTCTTGTGAATTTTCATTAATAACCTTCCTTGTCCGCGTCTCTTCTTTCCAATGCTCATTATTAACCTGAAAATGAAATATAAACAAATAAGAGTATATATTCCAATAAAATGACACAAATGATAAGCATATTAGGGGGGAAACTGAAACTAAAACATCAGGACTATTTGATGTTATCAAATATCCCCCCACTTGAACTCTACTTTCCCTCAAGTAGACCTTAATACAATCATTCTTAAAAACATATCTCCCAAAAGAATTGGAAAATATGAGTTTAAAAACTTCCTATGCTAGAATTTATCAATGCCGAACGCCTCACGAAATGGGAACAAAACACTCATACTCTCTCTAATCTAAGTGTCAATTTTGGGGTGGTCACTCATTGCACGGTCGTAGCATGTATTCTATCATAGGCTTGGCAGTTACACAAATCTCCACCACTGGAGCTAAGGTCAAGACAATCCTTAAAGGCAATGTTGGGTGAACAAATTTATAAGGCTATGGGTGAATTGTCATTACTAGCATACTACGACGAAGGCGACAAAGACCATCAATACATGACCAAATCCATGGCCACGACAACAATGGCTGCTCACTCCCTCACCTAAGTATGGTTCATGACTAAAGGGTAGGATAAGACATGGGATGCACATAAATGGTGAGAAATAAAAATAAACAAGAAAATAGTTTTAGCCTATAACCGAGTTGTCACCACCCACCGTCCATCCAAGGTCCAAGCTTCAAGACGCAAAAACCGCATCATGATGTAAAAAGTTAGTGTGGCTATGTAGATTTCATATGGAGAGGTGCACACTAACTTGGTCTTCAACAAATAGTTGATGTAGAGAAGCCTCCAACTTCAATCTTCAATCATATTTGATCGAGGTAGGATCCTCGATTCTAGTCAAATAAGTTCCAAGACTAAGGAATAGTGCTAATGATACTTGCACTATCCTTTATACAACAAATAAATAAAACTACTATTTTATTTATTTATTTATTTATTTTTCATAATTAATATATACAAATAAATCACCCCCACTTTAGATGAATCATACATGAGGAATATGGGGGTTCTTCAATAATCTTCAAAATTTTATCTTCAATGTAGGCGTGATTCCCGAATCTCTCTACCCGAACCTTAAACTTAAGCAAACGGCAACTTCCCGATCACAAACTAAGACTACATGATAGGCTAAGGCGAATAGGTGTAACAAAACAATATATTATACAGGTGAAGAAATGGAAAGAATGGCTCAAAAGGGTGTAACTAGCGGTATCTTGCACTAAAGGTGAGTGCAAAAAAAAGGGTTTAACACGGGGGTCGAGAAGTTGAAGTGACTAATCGATAAACACACACAATTAAACACATATGGGCTATATGGTGTAAATCCTAAATGTATCAAGCTAACTTGACACACTACTCGTTTATGGTCTCGAAATGATGTAAAAGCCAAGTTCTAAAGTTTACAAACTACCGGCACACTCAATATTTGATGGATTTTAGTAATATGGGGAAACGGAAAGGCTAAATCTCACCAAGGAAATCAACGGTTATAGTGCGCTCGGCTAAGGTCTATTCTAGTTAGGTTAAGCAAAACATGTCAAAATTTTAAAAATGGCATAATTTTTCAAAAAAAATGGGCAAAATAAAGTTCAAGTTATAATTCTACTCCCGTCCCCCCACTTGAAATGTACAAAGTCCCTTTTGTACGTAAACATGCAATAATAAAGTGAAAAATGATGGAAGGATCATGTTTGAGAAAACGTGCCTTCGCTTTGCCTAATGAGCAAACTTCAAATCCCTGAAATCACGTCACTACCCACAAGCATAAATCTAAAAAATAAAAATAAAATAAAAACAAAAAACCTAATTCACTTTCGTAGGAATCACGGTTGCATTTAGCGTATGCAACAAGCCTTTTAAACTACTTGATATCCCGAGTGGACGAGTGAAGTCTCGTGAGGGTTTACAGGGAACATACCCACAAAGTTCATTTAAAAACTAATACAAGGTTAGGGTATGTATGTTCTTTATAAAGTTGAAATTTTTCTGGTACAGGAGAAAGTTACGGCGTAAACTCATGAATTGAGTTACGCCGTAAGTAATGACACCTGAAAATAGTGCAGATATCTGATGATGGTTACATCGTAACTTAAGCAACAAGTTACGCCGTAGAGCGAAGGACTCCATGGTACGTTTCCAAGCTATCCTTCTTTCTCTAATACCTGCAAAAATTGATAACAAAACAAACCAAACGAACCTAAACTAATAAAAAGGAAAAGAAAATGATAATTCGGGTTGTCTCCCAAAAAAGCAATTTTGTTTATTTACGATTCTTTAAGTTAGACTCAAGGCCATGGTGCTTCAAGGTTCCTTTTGATGGACTTGTCCAACTTCGTCCATTTCCATCATCAAATTATGTCTTACCCATGCAACATTGGTAGTAGTACGAAGAAATTCCTTCCTTTAAATTTTCCGTACCTTAGAAAACTTTTCATCCGGTGCTAAATGGTACCTAGTAATTTCAAAAATTTCCGCAACAATTGGAGGAGGTCTCTAGTACGGTATGCCTAAAAGCTTACATCCCCGTTGTTCGTAGGCTTCATCATCCGGATCTGTGAACCCATCATGCCCTTGCAATTCAAGGTAATCCATAATTTAATCTATGTCATCATCGTTGGAATCCGTGCCTTTAAACCACTCATCATCAATCTTATCCTCGATAAGCTCACGTTTGCAGTGATCTTTCTCTTCTCCCCACCTTGTTTTGTATTCATCTACATCCTCATCCTTTTTACCATTAAGATTCTTGTCATTGCTTGGACCTTCTTCTCTCGTACACCCTTTACAAAAATTTTCTTTGGTTGATGCATCCACTTTTCCGTACTTGATTTTAATCCAATCATCAAAACCTAACCTGTCAAGCCATGGTAATTCACTTCTTTCATCATCATTTGTTGAGGTCCATAGATACTCATCATCCCCAATCCTTACCATGTTGCTTCCTCCATTACAATCTTCGTCATATGGGTCACAAGATGCCCAAAATTCTTTCCCATTCGCGCCTACAATCCTAATCTTCTAGCACCAATGATTTCTTTCATTTGTACTTCTTGTATCATCCTTTGGCTCAACCTTGTTGTCGGTGAGCTTCATTTCGCGTGCTTCATGGTCGTCCTTGGTGATGGGTATTTCATCATCATGGGAACAGTTCAGGTTCTCCCAAATGTTACCTTTCTCTTCTCTATCAATCTTACCATACACGATATGAATCCAATTGTCGAATGGTATTGTTCCTTCCCATTTGACGTTCCTTCTCTCTTGCTCATTAGTCGAAGTCCATAGATGCTTGTTATTTCGTAACCTGACTTCGTCACCACCACCATCACACAGATCCACATTTTGGGTAATAGTATGACCATAAATCATATCCTTTTACATGGTCCACCGGTATAGCTTCGCAACAATGATATTTTAACTTTACCTTCCTTCGACCATCATTAATTTTCTTCTCATTCTGAGTAGCGAGTCTTGTGATGGTCTCCGTTTCTTTGCTAGTTAAGGATGAGCTAACGATCACTTTGAGTTCAGGATTTCCTTCTATCAATACGCATTTAGCATTTGGTGGTAAACTAGTTCCTATCACGTCAGTACCTTGGTTACGCCGTAACTCGCTGGTGAAGTTACAGCGTAACTTTCTTCTGTCTTCCAAACCAACATTAATTTCCTGCAAAACAGCACTAGAAGAATTGACATTATTAGTTTCATGGTGCTCGTGTGCTGTCTGATGGATAGGGGTTATGTCATTATTACTAGACCTACCCTTCCTTGTTATTTCCTTGTTAACGACACACACAGACTCAATCGGATGACATTTTCCCCTTTCATCCATGTTAAAAACTAGTTTATCATTCTCAACTTCGAAAAAAATGCGTTTATTGAAAACATTGATTACAACCCGTGCTGTTGCAAGGAGGGGTCTTCCTATAATCAAAGGTATTTCTAGGTCCTCTTCCATATCAAGAACGACAAAATCCACGGGAAAAGTGAACTTGTCAATCTTAACTAAGACATTTTCTAAAACTCCCTTATAGTCATGCAAATAGGTTTGATAGGACCTAAGTTAAGCCTTTTGCACATAGAGAATGACATGATGCTAATACTAGCCCCAAGGTCGGCTAGAGCATTATTGACACATAAATTATTAATGGAACAAGGAAGAAGAAAACTTCCTGGGTCTTTTTTCCTTTGGAGGTAAGAGGTTTTAAACGACAGCCGAACAACGCTCATTCAACTTGATTTCCTCTCCCACCGTTATTGGTTCATCAACAGAACAACTTCTTTTTTTCCAGAGATGGATCTATGAAGTCTTCATTTCCATCCTCGCACTCGGGTTCATCCTGTTTAGACAAGTTAGAAAAGTAATCAAGTTCTTCGTCCGAGTACCTAAAAAGAGTGTAAAGGGGTTCTCCACTGCTGGTAAATATTGCTTTGCGTGCTCCAAGGTCCCTAGAACAACTAGCCTTGTCTCTCTTGTTTTGCCCTTGAGATTAAAATTTGTTCCCTCCTGAAAATTCTTGAGCCACTCCTCTCGCTCCGTTTGTTTTTTAGCCGAATCCTCAAGGTACTTCTGAATTGACTCTTCTAGGCTAGATTTTTTTCTCCCTAAGAAGATCGGTTGTCCATCCTAGAGTAGTACCCTTGCGGCCCTAGACAGTATCTAGCTCCACTATTGTTGTTTCCTTGAAAAGGTATACTTTCTCCATATTTGACCTCTTCGACTTTTTCATCTTCTTCTTCTAGAGGAAAATCTTTAGCTAGGTGAGCTCCTTCACAAATTTCGCATCCTACCTGAATAACATGCGCGTTTTCTTTCAGCTTCTTCATATCCCTGCCAAGACTTTCAAGCTTGTTAGTAATAACCGCAATACCTTCCAAACTTCCTCCCATGCTTCTATTGCTACCCCCATCATGCCATTTTTGCGAGTGGTCTGCCATGTCCTATATAGCCTTTAGAGCTTAGTCATACCAGGGATCGCCCCCTGAGATTCAAGCATTTGCCTCGTGGAAATGTTGATCCCCTTGTAGAAGATGTTCACCACTTGCTGTTTATTAAGGTCATGAGTTGGGCATCTGTAGAGGAAATCATTGTACCTATCCCAAGCTTGGTACAATATCTCATCACCATCTCGCTTGAAGTTGTAGATATCTTTAAGCTGCTTTGCTGTCTTTGAAGGAGGGCAATATCTTTAGATAAATGATCTCTTCAAGAGATCCCATGTGCTGACAGTTACTGCTGGCAATCTATCAACCCATCTCTTAACGGCTCCAGTGAGAGTCATAGGAAACACTCAGAGCATAATCGCATCGTGAGAAACTCCAGTAATGTTGAACAGGCTCACGATGTACAGGACGTTGTCAATATGCTCATGAGCATCTTCGTTCTTGTTTCCCGAAAAGGGGTCTTTCCTCAACTCACTTATGAACTGATTTTTGATTTCGAATTGAACATGAGCTCCAATAACTGGCCTAACCACACCAGGCCCTTATTCCTCTCGCGTCAAGGCGAAGAATTCTTCGAGGGTAAGTGCACTGATGTCAACGTCACCCATGGTACATGAAACTAAAATAGAAATCGTGAGATAAAAATTTAAACAAAAATTGAATACTTAAACCAAAATCCTAATATACCTCTCCGGCAGTGGCGCCAAAAACTTGATGCAGGATTTCTGACTAGTTTTTAATATTTATAAAGTCTCGTCTACCTAGGGTCTACCTAATGCACTAACGGGCAGTGTACCGTAGTGTATAGTGTACCGGTGTGTATAGTGTAGTGTTGGTTAAGCCGAAGTCGTCCCAAGAGCTATGCGTGCGGATTTAATCTAAGTTCTAATTGTCACTGGTTTTAAAGGGGTTTTTATAAGTTGATTAATTAAATTAAAGAAATGAAATAAAATAAAAGCAAGTAAATGTGGAAGAGATATCAATAGAGAGAAATGTGCTAGCCTAATTACTAATCTTGTTATGCCATGATTATGTTTTCTAATTAGTGTTTTCTATCCCTCCATATAGGGGTTGAAGTCACTAGACTCCTCGATTAGATTCGTCTAGCCTATTATCCATAGTTTCCTATTCCGTAACCTAATAATTATGAGAGTTCGTGGGTTTACCCTACGGAAAAGTCATTACGTATCGCTACAATCTAAGACTTATTCTACGGAGCCCGGCCTTTCGAAATTTAGACTCCCCCTAACTTCTTAAATACTTCCGCTTGATAAGTGATTCTTTGGTCCAATCTCACACGAGATTGTGGGCGTCCTATGGTCAATTCTTACCACTATTTGCAATCTACTTCACTAGGGTCCTATGGTCAATTCTCCCGTGTCCTAGATATTACCAAGTATCCATACTACCAAAACAAGGGTGTCGCGAATAAACATAGAAAGCATACATATAAAGTGAAACGAAAATGAGAAAACTAACTCATAGCAATAACAATTTCATAATTAGGCTAACAACAAAGGTGTTTAGCCGATCATATTAAAACATGCAGCAATTCAATGTTTAACATTATATTGGAAGACATGGAATTCAATACAAAAATGTAAAATGAAATACTAAAACTTATGATTTGTAAGCGTGAATTCTCCCTTGGAAATGGCTTGTATGCTGCTGAATAACGTCCTCCTTGAAGCCCTAAATCGCCCTCTGGTTTTTGTGTGGTGAAAAGATATGTAAAAATGCAGAATTAGGGCTTGTATTTATAGCCTCGACTAAGTTATGGCGAAACCTCTAGGGTTAGTTACGCCGTAACCTTTGAATCTTGGGCGATCTTATCCTCAGTGATGAAACTACGACGTAACCTAAAGATGGGTTACGATTGTAGAACCTTCATACACCACTTTACGCTTTAAACTTTCAAATGGTTAGGTCGTAACTTCTAGGATCACGAAATTTTTCTAACTCTTGGAGACATATATACGGTGTAACTTCTAAGTAGGTTAAGAACGTAAAACCTTCGTACACGGGTTTATGCCGTAACCTTAGATTTCGTTACGTCGTAACTTCTTGGACAACGAAAATCTTCTAAGTCATGGAGATATAAATACGACGTAACTTATGTAGAAGTTACGTCGTAGCCTTGGTCAGCATTGAATTAGGTCTTCTAGTATAAATCCTTGTTACGGCGTAAGTAGAGAATGGACTTACGCCGTAAATCTTGTCCGGTCAGCATACTCTTGTCTATTTTCATTAATAACCTTCCAAATCCGCGTCTCTTCGTTCCAATGCTCATTATTAACCTAAAAATGAAATATAAATGAATAAGAGTATATATTCCAATAAAATGACACAAATGATAAGCATATTAGGGGGAAATTGACACTAAAATATAAGGACTATTTGATGTTATCATTGGTCGTGTTGCCTTGTTCGGTGAGGTTCTAGGACGGAGTTCTTGGCTTTAGACGAGTCTGATAAAAAAGATCATGCACCTCTTTTTTGGGCAAAGGCTTACACATTCTCTACGTTTTGTATTGGAGTGGTCAAAGTTCGACCAATCATTGCCTCTAACAGTTCCTTGTTTGTGGATACTGCGAAGTAGGATTATCCTTCTAAGCTCTTGGATTTACTTCGCAGGAGCGTCGCACTTCTGTTGGAAGATTTAAAGAATTTGATGGTTTCGATAAACCCAAAAAGACTTGTATTATTTCATTAATCTTGTTGTATTTCAAACAATCTATCATTGATTTTTTGTCTTTCGTAATGGTTTTGTCATTTATTTCATAAATCTCTTAAACGTTATAAAATGTTACGTTTGAGAGCAAGTATGCCTGATGATTGTTGTTCCTCAATTGTCTATGAGGTATATGTGTCTTTTTTTTTTTTTTTTTTTTTTTTTTTTTTTTTTTTTTTTTTTTTAAATTTATTTCTTAAGCCTCTCAGGCATTACAAAATGTTTTGCCATAGGACAAGTTTGCCAGATGAATGTCGGTTTTTAAGTGTTTATGAGGCTTCTTTATAACCCTCAGGGTGTTAATTGCATATGTCTTTTTTGTCTCAAAGACAGTTTGCAAGTTTATAGGTTGATGACTGTTTAGGTGCTCATTATGACTTCACAATAGATAGCACATATATTGATCAAATAAATATGGTTAACTATGGCTCAGGCTAACGACATGTTCTCTTTGGACGTACATGAACCAATATGCGATATTATAGTCTGTTTGACTATTCAGGTATCTCTAAGATGCATGAGACTAGTGTATATACAAATTTATTCATTATTGCCACTATTTTGTGAACTATCTTTAATGTCTTTATTATTTGTCAAGTAAACTAATTATGAGGATACGAGAGACAAGATAGACCAAGTTAATCACCTAAAAGATAAGTATGTTACGAACATATAAGAGTAACACGAAAATTTTCATAACTAATTTGCTTCAATCATTACATATCATTTCCATGTTACAATTGCCAAAAACTTGAAACGTTGTAATACATACCAGATGTAATATTTCTGCAAGTTTGATGCGTGCCAAGCTAGGGCACGTTGTCGCCATGCTTGTCTATCAACAGGTAGGAGCCATTATTATTGGTTGTCTTGATTGTGTATGGGACTTCCCAGGTGGGACTCATTTTCCCGATGTATGTTGCTTTGCTTACTTCGTTCTTCCTTAAAACGTAGTCTCCAAGTTTGAACGACATTAGACGGACCTTTCTGTTGTAGTATTTGGCCATTTGTTGTTTCAAATGGGCTATTTGAATATATGCGTGTTTTTTTCCATCAGGAGGTCTAGATTTAACCTTATAACTTCTTCATTTGCCTTTTGGTCAATCAGGCAACTCTTGCCATTGCGATGAGTATTTCAGTAGGTATGACTGCCTCAGTTCCATATACCAGACCAAATGGTGTTACTTTTGTGCTTTCTTTGGGCAAAGTACGACGAGCCTATAAGACACTGGATACTCTGTAGACCCAGTGTGTTCCATTATCTATGCTTTGTTATTTTGATTCTATCTACCATTTCTCGAATGGCTACCTCTGCCTAGTCATTGGTCTGAGAATGGCAAGGTGAGGTAGTGTCCTGAATGATGCCTCTGTCTATGCACCATAATTTGAATGGTTCAACCACTAACTGAGTACCATTATCGCTCACGATTGTTTTGTGGTACTCCAAATCGATAGATGATGTGATCATAGACAAAGTTGATCACTTTTGTCTGTGATGGTAGCCATAGCCCATAGGTTTGGCTTCTATCCATTTTGTGAAATGATCGACAAGAACAAATAGGAACTTGACATTTCCTGGGCCTTTTGTTAGTGGGTCAGAGATGTCGATTCTCCATTTATGGAATGGCCAAGGTGTTGTGATTGAAATTAAGTCATGTATTGGAGCGCGTTGTACCTTTTCATAAGATTGGCAAGCAGGACAAGTTTGTAACAGTATGATGACTTCTTTGTTGACTGTTGGCCAATAGTAGCCCATTTGTATTTGCTTACCTATGACTGCTGATAGCTCCTAATTTATACACGTTTTTTCTATCAAATTCCTACAATAACTACTATTGTTTGCATTGTTTTGATAAGATGTACTTAATTACTATAAATTTGTGTTTTAGTGTTTATCTGGAGCAAGAGAATTCTTGCGGAAAAGACCGGAAAATGAGCCAAATTGCCAAAGTATGATGGAGTGCATTTTCAACCACTATCATACGCCATATGCCATCTCTATGCATACAGCGTATGTCATCTCGTCAAAGAAAATATCCAAGTTAAATATGCATACGCCGTATGCCATACTTATGCATACGGCGTATGAGCTCTCGTCAAGATTAAAGACCAAGTATTGAAGACACATACGCTGTATATCCATCTCATGTATACAGCATATACTTATTACTTCTAGAACCTACCAAGCGTTAAAGAGTATACGGTGTATACCAACCCATTGTATATGCCGTATGCATGAAAGAATTGAAGTTGTAAGCTGGATTTAAGGTCTCTTAAAGGTGTTGAAGTGTTTTGGCCATAACTTCTTCATACGAACTCCGTTTTAGGTGATTCAAAAGGCCACAGAAATGGAAAACAAAGATCAATACACCAGACAAGGCATACAATGGATAGAAGCATTTCTTATACAGCATATTGCCTCTATACGCCGTATGAGGTACTATGGGCATACGTCATATGAGCCCACGAATCAGATCAGCTTTGCCTATAAATACAAACCCTAAACACGAAAATTATTCATTCGCTTCACCTCCAATAAATTTTGGACGACCCAAGGCTCAAAATCCACCATCCCCAAGACTACTAACATCAAGGGGAAGATCTCATATCATCATAAACATCATTGTTAATTCGGTTTGCACATTGATTTCATTATGATTTCTATTTGTTTATCATTTAAACTTCTCTTATTTTTATTGGCTGAGATTATGGGCTGACACCCTTTGGTGTTAGCTGAGTTATGACTCTATGATTACTATAATTTTGTTTACGTTGAATTAATGAAACTTTAGTTGGCTATTTTATCTGTTTATCGTAAGATTTGTTTATTTACTTATTTATTATGCATAGTCTATTGCTAGATTATAAATAATTAGATGATCATTCTTTTGTTTATGATCCGTATCTTAGTGGTTATGGTTAGTGATAACGATGACCTTCACTTGCATTGCCATTTAGGACTAGAGGTGGACCAAACCACAGGGTTAGACGAAACACAACTAAAACAAGTAAGTTAGCATTTAACCTCATATAGATGATCATTCGCGTGAGATTAGGTAAACGCTATGACCATTAGGTTTGCCAAGATAAATTGCATATGATATTGAAGCACTTAATGCGAACAACCCGATCTTGCCGACTAACTATGTTACACTGATCGAAAGTGTTGGTGATTGTCTAAAGGATTCGGTATACTATAAATTTAAAGCTTAAATACAACACTTCAACTGCCCTTGCACTTGATAGCATTACACACATCCCATCATGTATCTCTTATAAGATAGCTTATGCTTGAATTGGGCATACGCACATTGCCATTGGCCCCATGAAGGTTTTTTTGTATAACACTACATCTTGAAATAATAGTTACTCAACTTCTGCTTGATCTTCTAAGCTTCTTCCTTGTCCCCAGATAGTAATCCCTGACTCAAGAAATTGATCAAGGGTGTCATCCAAGTAATTCCTTCTTATCCTCTTTGGGGTACCACGAGTGTTATTTACTTATTATTATTTTATCTTTTTTTTTCAAATTAGGGACGATCAATACAACTCTAAACTATGAGGGACAATAGATGCAATTTGGGATAAACCAAAAGGACCATCCATGTAATTTACTCTTAAAACTAAGAGCATCCACAATGAGAGTTTTATGAATAGGTTTAAAAAACTTGAAAATGTTTATATCTTATTTCAACTATAGTGAGAAATCATTGTAAATCTAGGTGGCATGAAAAGGTCATAGTTCTTAGACCTTTTTTATATTCTCAACACAATTAATGCATGTGTAATGTGGAGCATTTATAAAGTTGTAAGACATTTTTATCATAATGAGAAAAGGTTTATAAACTCAAAAAGTTTATAATTTATTAATATTTGATGAAATAAAACACTTACAAAGTTTTATAAATCTTAACCATAGTGGATGCCCTAATAAAAGAGAGTTTGAGAAAGAAAAATCATAAGTGTTTTCGTAAGATATAGAAGGCTCTCCATCTGACACGTGGCATTACAATTTTTTGCCAACTTTTTCTAAATTTGTTATTGGAACATTCCCGTCGATATATCTTCGATTTGATAACTCTTAATTACATGTATATATATTGACTGACATTAATAGCATGTTAGACTGATTATGGTTTTCTTTATGTTTTAATATCACAATAAAAGCCATCTTCATTACAGTTTCTTGAAATCAAATTTGAGTTTCTATCAACCAGAACTTTACATGAGCTATATATGTAAGGTTTTAATATTAGGAAAATTGAAATTAACCACAAGTTTTGGTTGAAATTAATCAAGATCAGGGACATTTGGACTATAGATTACTAGAAAACCTCTTGGCTGCCGAGCACAACCTCAATTAAAGTCATATACTATGCAAAAACGATTGAATCTTTGTACGTAAAAAGTCAGTGCTTGAGCTCACAATGATAATATGCTAAAGCACATCTAAATAAGATGCCACAATTGATTTTTACAATCACGTAACATTAATATTGCACCTTTTTTTTTTTTTTTTTTTGGGAAAGAAATGATACACAGACAAATTGAAAAAGTTGTTGATGTGATTATCTTAATAACAATATAAAAATCTATGGCTAAAACAAATTAATTTGAATCACGAATTAATTTATCAACGTAATTAATGTTGAGGTAGCAGCTCATTTGCTGGAAGAAAATTACTCCGTAAAAACTTACCAGGAACTCCATATTAGAGTTTGTGGAAATATATTAACTCGTGTATGACTAGAATCGAACCTGGGATTGAGGGATTGCACACTTTACGTATGAATGATCAATGTAAATAATTAATATATATAACCGTTATATATTTAATTATTTGGACACGAAATAACGACTAACGGACGTTAAGTAATTAACGGAATTGACTAACGACCGTTAGTAAATAAAGGAAGGACCGTTAGTGAAATTAGAGGCTAAAAATGATCTAGAAACCCCATTGGATGGAGTTGGCCGATCGGCCTAAGGGTTCTATAACCCTAGATCGACCCAACTTATGCTCCAAGTAATGTTTCACTATAAATACAAATCAAAGGGTTACTAGTTTTTCACCTAGTGCGCACTTGCTATAACCCTAAGATTTCTTTCTTCCTCTTTGAGCTAAAATCCGATCGTGTATCCCTTAAGGGAGTCGACCCAAGTTTTTCAAGTTAAACAAATTGTTTGGTTTAATCGTGTCTTTTCACTAGCATCAAGCATTGATTGGTTATAGTACGTGCGTACAAGACTTGGTAGTTTACTTACTTTAGTAAACACATCTTGGATTGTGAAACAAAACGGTAAGGGTTTCACGTTAATCCTATAGTTTAATTAAAGAAGAAGAAAAGTGAAGTTAGATCCTTGTTCTTGCTAGGATCAAAGGTATGTAACTTTTATTATTCGGTAATTTTTATACATGTTAAATATATGATCCTTGCTTCCGCTATGCTCTTTGATGTGTGTTATTTATTTATATGAATGTCATGTAATTTAAATTTCAACAGTGGCATCACGAGCCGTTTAACATGTAATTGTATTACCGAAACGCATAAAAAATTAAATTTTGATTTGAATTAACATGTTAGTCGATTTTTTCTAGGGTTTATAACATACAAAAAATTGAACCTAATTTTAGGAGGGGGGGGGGGGGGGGGTTCGACCCACTTTTAATAAAAAACTAGTTTTGTAACCCTAAATTAGGAACATGTGTGTTTATGTGTTTACATAAATAAGGGTTACGTTCCTGGATTTAATCCATGATGCTTCATGCAAGGTAATCATGGATTAGGGTTTGTTTTATTTGCTACATGTTTTAGATAAATCTAAAATTAGGGAAGACCTAATTAATTAAATTAATGAATCCGTTATGTGCAATGTGGTATATAATTATTAAGGCTTACGCGACCAACTTGTTGGTGTCTGTGGTCCATTGGGCACAATGCGCTCGAAAACCAATGGGAGTCTTAGTAATTGTATACATAATAATTCACATAGAGATTATTGATAGGATTTATCAAAAGGTTTGCATGTGGCTATATGATTTAATGGTTAAGATTATATGCATTATTATGTGTTTATTTATTTTTTGTTAAATTATTTGTCTTTTTTGTTTAAATTATTGTTGAATTGTAAGCAAAAAGAAGGTAATTTTGGTATAAAAAATAAATGGACCTAATAACTATGAAACATTGATGTGGTAAATTATTTATTGCCAAGTCTTATGTGCCGACAGTGGTTCGCTTCGCACGGTAATTTGCTCTCAAGCGAGACTAGCAATTTAATAATTTTTATCATAAATTTTTTTAAGACTTAGAATCATAAACTTTTAATTCAATGATGTTTTTTGTACCAATAGTATGAATGGCTCACCCAATGTAGACAAACTATAAGAGTGGTATAAGGAGGCTTGACGTTAAATTGTCATCCGAAAGGGGCGCATTTTTAATTAGCCTTCGGGCGGACGTTTGCCTCTCCGCTCCTTTGTGCGTCTAATTAGAGCTACCTAGTAAGCTATTTTTATGTACAAAATCATCTTAAGGGTGAATTGATCTCAATTCCACGCGCCACTTTTGTGGTAATTATCCGAATAACTTGAGTCTTTTGACTCGTGCAGCAGTAGGATATATTGGGCGATAATTGTAGGTGATTATTTGATTGATGAACCCAATACCTCAATTAAAACTTTGTTGATTTAATATTTAGTGAATTGGTAACTAAAAAATTGTTTTGAAAATTTATGATACGAAGATGTGTGCATGCTTCTTCGTACATATTTTGATTGTCACATCAAAATAAATACCCTAGAATTTAAGTCCATGCTATCTAATTATATGAGACACTTGGAGTTAATATTTAGCGTAAGTGAGACCTTGACCTAAATATTAATGACAAGGTAAATTTCCATGGCGTGAGACCATGACATGGAGTATTTGTAGTTTCTAAATTAGATGACTTAATTAAGTTGTAAGTGAAACCTTGAGACTTAAAGCATGAGATGGGAAGAAACATGCTTACATTGCAAATTGTTTGGCAAATGTAATTCCCATAATGGTCTAGGAGTCGGAAATTGTTTTACCGATTATTGTACGACAAGTAACCATCTTTTATACTTCCACTACTAGCAGATCAACTGATGTAGTGGAACTATGGAAAGTTGGATCCAAGTTTTCAAGAAAATTAAATGGTTATATTATATCACCTGGGTAATTTTCTTTTCTTGAAAAATTGTATTCTTAGAATACTAATATTTGAACTTTTTTTGTAGAAATGGATCAACCCGAAAATGCTGTACTGAGTTCCGCTTTCAAAGCTTATTTTGAAAGGGAAAAACTGACTGGCCCAAATTTCAATGATTGGCATCGGTCACTAAGGATTGTCCTGCGTGTGTACAAGAAGCTAGATTATTTAACTAAGTCTTGCCCTATGCAGCCTGCTGACACTGAATCTGATGAAGTCAAAGCAGCCTGGCAAAAGGAGTATGATACGCACAATGAAGTAGCATGTTTAATGCTCGGAAGCATGATTCCCAAGTTGCAAAAGCAATTTGAGAATTATTTTCCTAAAGATATGCTAGATGAACTCCAAAAGACCTATGAAACACCTCCAGCTGTCGAACTATATGATTTGATCAATCAATTCCATAGTTGTAGGCAAGGGGAAGGTAAACCCGTTCGCGATCATGTGTTGGAGATGAAAGGTTACATCGATCGGCTCCAACAGATGAACTATGTCTATGCTGAGAATGTTTATGTGAACTTAATCAATAGGTCCTTGAACAAGGACTTTAAGGGTTTTGTTCAAAACTACAACATGCATTGCTCGGGGAAGACAATAACGGAATTGCTCGCAATGCTCGTTGATTATGAAAAGGGTTTACCAGGCAAGCACAAGGCTCCTACACCTCAATTACTAGCAATACAAGGGGGTAGGGTTCAGAAGCCAAGACCGCAAACGAACAAGAAGGGGAAAGGTAAAGCTGAAAAGGGCAAACAAGTTGTGACCTATCAGCCAGCACCTAAGAAGGCCCCTTAGAAGAACAAGCCAAATCTCAATAAGAAGGATCAGGGTTGTCATCACTGCCACGAGATGGGACATTGGAAGAGGAACTGTCCTCTCTATCTCGAGGAGTTGCGAGTGAAAAAGATGAAGGGTGGGACTAGGAAAGCCAGTACTTCAGGTAACTTTTTCATGATTGAATTATTTTCATTAACTCGTAAATTAAATTCCTGGGTATATGATACTGGATGCGGTATTCACATTTGTAATACGCTGCAGGGATTTAGAGTGGAAAGGAGACTGATGCGCGTGATGTGTCGTTGCGGTTTAGCAGTTTTAATGCCTACTCAAGTTTTAAATTTATATTTAGCCGACTTATCAATAACACACACACTTAACGAGCAGTGTACCCGGTCAGTATGAAGATAATGGTAAGTAGAGTGTCGATCACTAAGAGTGGAACGTATAATCTCGTTAATCTAATCAGTATTTTAATATCCTAACGCAAGGGGGTTTCAGCCTGAGAGACTGGCACGGTATTGTATGCAATTAAATAATAAAATAAACAATAGGCATGAATCAGCAAGTAGCACACACGTACACAGATAGATACTCGAGACAATAAGAGGGCTGTCCTTATAATTAAGTAGTTTGTCACTTGTTTTATTGATAGCTTTATATGAAGTGTATGTAGTTAATCCTTTCTCGTTGGTCCTATTCTTATCGGCGAGTAAACCCTTAATGATTACTTATGTCTAAAAGTTATTCCTAAGTGATCAATTTAGAAACAACCGTGGGAGCCACATTATGTCCCGCAGTCAAATGCCCGCAAGCCACTAATAAACACAGAGGTTATCAATGCACTAATAAGTAGTAACCAAAGACATCAACATATAAACTTTAATTAATGAGAAAGCAGTTTTAAGGGAGTGCAATCTTTCCGTTGCCACATTACACAAGCCACCAATCTTGATGAATTAAAGCTTACTAACACAATAAAACAAAACTACTTAATGAATTAAATACATGCAGCACCTTCTTACAGCTCTTGTATCTTTGATTTGGGTGTGTCTTGTGCTGCCTCCTTGACTGAATTCGTCCTTTGTTCCTACTGTTCGGTCTTCTGTTTTAGGGTTTCGGAACTCTTTAATTCGTCTGGTCTACGGGGTATTTATAGTTTGTGTCTGAGGGAAGATGCGGCGCATCTACTAAGTAGATGCGGCGCATGTACTTAACTTCGCGTGGGGTCCAAGATTATAATATTCAGGAATATTCGTACACCGCCAGAAGATGCGGCGTAACTCCATGATTAGATGCGGCGCATGTCCTCTTGTATCTTGGATCGTATCTGGTGATATCTTGATAGAGATGCGGCGCATGTCGTGACTGAGATGCGGCGCATCTGGAGCAGATTAGTCTTGATCTTCTTCATTTCAGTAGACTCTTCACTTTATGCATGTTTTGCTCCATTATTAGTCCAAAATCGCCAAGTTTCACCAAATGCTTGTTTTTACCTGAGAATTACAAAAGTAAACGATTAAGTATCAATCCTCATACATAATATAGTAAAACAAGTCAAATTAATAGGATAAATGATAGTAATAAAATGTACTTATTTGAGTTCATCAAATATCCCCCCACTTGAACTTTACTTGTCCCCAAGTAAACCTTAGAATTTCTTTTATGAAAATGTATCCTAAAAGATGTTAGGATTTATTTTTATATTTAAGCATGTATTCGTTTATTTCATAATCACACAACTAAACACTTAACGAATTAGAAGTAAAATAAAATAAGTTGATAAAAGCAAATCTAATCGTTTAACTGTCCAGTCGCGACGAATATTCTATCATAAGCTTGGCAAGTATACACATCTCCACCACTAAAGCTAAGGAATAACAAGTCTAAAGCGGTAAAAAGGGTTTTTAGGCTTAAGGGTTAATTATTCTCTTTTCACTATCGATCTCAAATTCCAGAAAAGGCGACAAAATCACAAATACATGATCGAATCCACGAACACGATACTTGCAATTGCTCAAATCCTTAACTCGAATAGGCTAAAGATAGGTCCAAACTTCACCAATAATAATATATCAAAAAGGGCGACAAAATCATAAATACATAGCCGAATCCACGACTACGATACTTAAGATTGCTCAAATCCCTAATCTCAATAAATCAAAGGTTTGGTTGGATAAAGAATAGGGTATGGATAACATTTGGGATATAAATTGGTGTAAAAATAAAAATAAACAAAACAAATAAATTAAAATCCTAAGTGTGGTTAATCACTATCCCAACCATCCCATGAATAAGACTCATATCATAGAATAACTCACGCTTTAACACTTGAAACACACGCTTTAGGTAGACACGAATTATACTCAACAAGATCTTAATCAAAGAATAAACCTTAATTGGCGTTCCCATAACTGCCAATTCCCATTCAATCCATAAATATAATACAACAACTAGTGGTGATATCGACCACTTACATAACTTTACATCGTTGGTTTGAAAACAAACATCCAACTTTTCTTTCTTTCTTTTTCTTTTCTTATTTTTTCGATTTTTTTTTTTTTTTTTTTTTTTTTTTTTTTTTTTTTTTTTTTTTTGGAGACATAAAATAGATGTGTAAAATTTCACCACATCACTATAACTTCCTTTCCGGATAATTTTTCCATACTTTTCATACTTTCAGAAATAACGGTAATAGCGAAAGTAGTAAACACACAAAAAAAAATAAACTCAAGGATATACAATATTCACTTTCACTCCAATTGCATTGTGCAATTTCCCGACCTAACCAAAGATAATGAATTACGCACGCGAACACAGGTAATGTAAGGAAACACACTCTGCCTATAGCAATTAACCAACCACGGATTCTAATCTACAGGGTAGGCTAAGGTGTAAGGGTGTAACGAAACATTTTAAACATAGGTGTAAGAAACGAAAGGAATGGCTCTGAGGGTTTTTCTAGGGGTATCTTACTCTAAAAATGAGAGTAACAAAAGGGTTTATACGGGGGTTAACTAACCAGTGTAGTTAGTTAATAACACATAACATATAATAGGCTATTTGGGTGTAATCCTAGAATTTTACCAATTTAGATAAGTCATTCCAATTATATAAAATAATACTTATTATGGTGGTCTCGAATAGTATACAAGCCAAGTTCTAAAGTTTACAAGTCACCGGCACACTCATAGATTTGTGAATTTTGGAAAATCACAATTTTTGAAAATAACGTCATGTGTGCAGCTATGCAACTTAGATCTTAAACAAAAACATGCTAAAATTTTTTTAAGTTTGATATATTAAGCACATTTTAAGCATAATTTTTGAAAAAGTTTAGGACAAGTAAAATATTAAGTGTTCTAATTCTCCTATCCCCCCACTTAAGTTAAACAACGTCCTCGTTGTTTGTATAAAAGGTTAAAAACTGGAAATTAAAAGAATTAGAACAGAAAAACTCCCCTGAGATTTGCTCGGTATGATCCTCCATTTGTATAAGAGCAAAAATCAACTTCTTGTGGATTAGAACGTTAAGGCTTCATACTTGATGTATCCACAGGAAATCCAGGAAACTATAATACCACCAATACTTTAAAACACACCTAAGATAAGAAAGGTTCAACTTGCATAATACATTAGTAGTTAGATAAAAAATAAAACTTAAAAATTAAAACTGAAAATCATCAGGTCAGTCGATGCGCCGTATCTTATTGAAGAAGATACGCCGTATCGAGCCTGGAATTAATACGGATCAGAATAAAGATGCGCCGCATCCTTAACCAGGGATGCGCCGCATTAAAATTAAACTGATAAATAGTTTTAAATTCGAAAATAAAAATGCAGAAAAATTAAATAAGATATGACCATTTGCAGGAGATGCGTCGCATCTCAGGATTGAGATGCGCCGTATCCTCGTGCGGGTCTGACTGACTCGACACAGAAAACAGAATAATAAAAGATAAATCCTCCGGGTTGTCTCCCGGTAAGCACTTGTCTTTATTCCAGAGTCTTCAAGTTAGACTCACGTTCAGCTCGTTAGTATCGATCATTGAAAGAGTCGGAAACATCGCGCTCCTTCATCGCCAATTCAGTAATATTGAACACCCCTTGCTTGTCCTTAATTTCCACGCCGTTCTTCTTTAATATCTGTATGAACAAAGTCCTGTCCCTTTCGGGCAGAGATGACAAAATGATAGACGGGAAATTCTTATTATCATATAGGCACAAATAAGCAAGGTGGGGTGGTAGTTCAATAAACACATCATTGTTCAAATTCATTTTCTCAACTATTCTCCTACGCTTATTAATTACCACACAGTCATACCACTCATCATCAGAATCATTAACAACATTGCGTCTAAGTTCGGTGGGTACATTAAGGTCAATGAATTCCTCAAAGTTCTCATGATTAGGACTAGTTGAGTTGTTTTGAATCAATGTTTCTCCCATAAGTCTAGCTTCAAGATCGAGGTCCATACGCTCTCTTAATCCTAGCAAATAAACACCTCTAATTATGCTTTTAACCGGATCTTGGCACTTATAGACTAGTTTATTATTCCCTACCCTTAATGAGATTTTTCTCTTAAACACATCAATCTTAGCATGGGCAGTAGACAAGAAAGGTCTTCCGAGGATTAAAGGAATCTTAGCATCCTCGGGCATGTCTAGTATAACAAAGTCTACGGGAAAAATAAACTGCTCAATCTTAACTAGCACATTATTAGCAATCCCCTCAGGTCGTTTTACCGTTTTATCAGCCAATTCAATAAGTAATTTAGTTGGTGCTAATTTTCCTAGTCCTAGGGTAGCGAATGTCTTAAGAGGCATAACACTAACACTAGCTCCTAAGTCAGCTAACACATTATTGAAAGATATATTATTAATAGAACAAGGTAGAGTAAAACTTCCTGGGTCTCTTTCTTTTTGAGGCAAGGCATTTGAGTCGGTTGTAGGGCGCTCTTCTTTCATTGCTGCCTTGATCTCCTCTTCAATCTTTGTCTTCTCTTTTAGTAGTCTCCTTAAGCTGATTGAAGAATTAAAGAAAAATTCGGGTCTTGCACCATCATTACCATTCATCGATCTTCTAGGTGTATTAGGAGTGACTTCTTCAGTGGTGCTTATGGCCTTGACATGATCTCTTGGGTTGGTTTCAGTTGAGCTCGGTAAACTTCCATATCCCCTTTCTTGAAGAACTTTGCTCATTTGACCAATTTGTTGTTCCAATGCTTTGATCGAAGCTCCTTGATTTCTTGTAGTAGTGTCCGTTGAAGCTCGGATTTCTTTGATCATAGCAGTATTCTCTTCATGTCTTTTAGCAGCATCGGCCATAATTTGCTTTAAAGTATCGTCTAAAGTCTGCCTCCTCTCTTGATAAGCGGGATTGAAGTTGTTCTTTTGATAGAATCCCGGACTAGCTTCCCTAAATCTCCCTGAAGGTCGGAATGGTTGTCCAAATTGGGTGTAATAAGCTTCTTCGAACGTCTCACTTTCATTCTTGCTCGGGCAATCTTTAGTGTAGTGAGGTCCTTCGCATTTTTCACATCCAACTTGGGCAGCATATGCTCTTTCATCTCGCTTCTTCATCTCTCTACTAATTTTATCCAATTGAGCTTGAATAGCAGCAATCCCGTCAAAATTAGTGCTGCTCTTAGATCTAGTAGAGGTCCCATCGTGCCATTTCTGAGAATGATCAGCAGCTTCTTGGATCGCTTTCCTAGCATTAGTTGCACTCATCTGAGGTACAGCTCCCTTAGCATCCAGAATCTGTCTAGTTGGCACGTCCAGTCCCTGATAAAACAAAATTATCTCCTGCATAGGGGTTAGATAGTGTTGAGGACATTTTATCAATAAATCTTTAAATCGTTCCCAAGCTTGATAAAGGGTTTCATCAGGCTCTTGCTTGAAACTATTGATAGCCTCCATCTTTTTAGCAGTCTTAGCAGGTGGACAATATCTCTTCAGGAATTTGCTCTTCAAACCTTCCCATGTAGTGATTGAACTAGCAGGTTCATTCCTTAGCCACTTGTTAGCAGCTCCTTTTAGTGAGATTGGGAAGATTCTTAGCATGAGTTGATCGGTATTGACACTTTCTGTAGTAAACAAATCTGCAATCTCCAGGACCTTTTCAACATGCTCATTAGCATCCTCTTGTTCCGTCCCACTGAAAGCATTTTCTCTGAACTCTTTGAGGAATTGTCCCTTCAACTCAAATTTTGACTTGTCATCAAACTTAGGTCTAGCAACTCCTGAAGTGTAATCAGCACGGGTATTGTTCATGTATTCCTCCATAGTAGTGTTTTCGCCCATTGTTTCTGTTTCAACTTCCTCTTTTTCTTCAGAAAAGTAATCAAGCTCGAGTGAACTTGAAAGATCAAAGCTTCTTGTGTTGAAAAGCCTTTTAAGCGAATGTAGGGCTCGTTCAGGATCTTCGAAAGGTTGAATCAAGTTCTTCGTAGAACTCCTGGTCATGCACTTCCTGAAATCAACACAAAAAATATCAGTAGGGTATGCTCGAGAAAGTAGTATATCAGAAAATTAACAACGAAAACGGAATACGAAAAATTTAAAGTTACTGATATCTGCAGACGATGCGCCGTATCCAAAAAGTTGGATACGCCGTATCTTATAATTGTTAAAATTAAATCAGACTTTATTCAGAAAATAGATACGCCGCTTTAGAATTTAAGAATGCGCCGTATCGAATTAATTAATCAAAAATCAGCTTATCTAATTAAAATTAAATGCGTCGTATTAACGAAAGTTAATGCGCCGTATTTTCGTTACGTTTAAAAATAAATGATTTTTGATTCAGAAAGATGCGCCGTATCGACAGAGATCGATACGCCGTATCTGTTTAATAATTCGCAAACTGTTTTTAATTAAAATAATAGATACGCCGTATCTGCTAAAGCAGATGCGTCGTATGGCGTTAACGTTTAGAATTTTTTTTTTATCAAAATCAGATACGCCGTATCTTCAAAAGAAGATGCGTCGTATGGCGTTAACGTTTAGAAAAAAAAAATATATATTTTTTTTATTAAAAACAGATACGCCGTATCTGCAAATGCAGATGCGTCGTATTACTTTATCGCTTAGAAAAAAAATTTTCTTATTAAAAACAGATACGCCGTATCTTGGGGAAAAGATGCGTCGTATCGAATTAATTAAACGCGTTGTATTAAAAAAATTAAACGCAATACGCCGTATCTGAGAGATCAGATGCGCCGTATCGTTTGATTTAGCACAGTACAACGATAGCAGAACAAGAAAAATACGAAAAAAAAATAAAAAATTAAAACAAATAAAAACACACAACGAAAATAAACACACAAAAATAAAAGAAAACAATTAACACACAATACAACAAATATGCAAAATAATACAATGATGCAATTAATCTAATAAAAAAGAAAAACCTAATTAAAATACTAATCAAATTAACAGATAATAACAATTCACTCCCCGGCAGCGGCGCCAAAAACTTGATGCGCGTGATGTGTCGTTGCGGTTTAGCAGTTTTAATGCCTACTCAAGTTTTAAATTTATATTTAGCCGACTTATCAATAACACACACACTTAACGAGCAGTGTACCCGGTCAGTATGAAGATAATGGTAAGTAGAGTGTCGATCACTAAGAGTGGAACGTATAATCTCGTTAATCTAATCAGTATTTTAATATCCTAACGCAAGGGGGTTTCAGCCTGAGAGACTGGCACGGTATTGTATGCAATTAAATAATAAAATAAACAATAGGCACGAATCAGCAAGTAGCACACACGTACACAGATAGATACTCGAGACAATAAGAGGGCTGTCCTTATAATTAAGTAGTTTGTCACTTGTTTTATTGATAGCTTTATATGAAGTGTATGTAGTTAATCCTTTCTCGTTGGTCCTATTCTTATCGGCGAGTAAACCCTTAATGATTACTTATGTCTAAAAGTTATTCCTAAGTGATCAATTTAGAAACAACCGTGGGAGCCACATTATGTCCCGCAGTCAAATGCCCGCAAGCCACTAATAAACACAGAGGTTATCAATGCACTAATAAGTAGTAACCAAAGACATCAACATATAAACTTTAATTAATGAGAAAGCAGTTTTAAGGGAGTGCAATCTTTCCGTTGCCACATTACACAAGCCACCAATCTTGATGAATTAAAGCTTACTAACACAATAAAACAAAACTACTTAATGAATTAAATACATGCAGCACCTTCTTACAGCTCTTGTATCTTTGATTTGGGTGTGTCTTGTGCTGCCTCCTTGACTGAATTCGTCCTTTGTTCCTACTGTTCGGTCTTCTGTTTTAGGGTTTCGGAACTCTTTAATTCGTCTGGTCTACGGGGTATTTATAGTTTGTGTCTGAGGGAAGATGCGGCGCATCTACTAAGTAGATGCGGCGCATGTACTTAACTTCGCGTGGGGTCCAAGATTATAATATTCAGGAATATTCGTACACCGCCAGAAGATGCGGCGTAACTCCATGATTAGATGCGGCGCATGTCCTCTTGTATCTTGGATCGTATCTGGTGATATCTTGATAGAGATGCGGCGCATGTCGTGACTGAGATGCGGCGCATCTGGAGCAGATTAGTCTTGATCTTCTTCATTTCAGTAGACTCTTCACTTTATGCATGTTTTGCTCCATTATTAGTCCAAAATCGCCAAGTTTCACCAAATGCTTGTTTTTACCTGAGAATTACAAAAGTAAACGATTAAGTATCAATCCTCATACATAATATAGTAAAACAAGTCAAATTAATAGGATAAATGATAGTAATAAAATGTACTTATTTGAGTTCATCAGAGACTCGCCTATGGGGAGCAATATCTGCATGTGGGCAATGGAGCACAAGCAACTGTTGAAGCCATAGGAGCATTTAGATTAGTTTTGCCTTCGGGCTTAATACTGAATTTAAATAATTGTCATTATGCACCTTCTATTGTTAGAGGTGTCATTTCCTTTTCGTGTTTATTGGAGATGGGATTTCAACATACTATTACTGGCAATAAAATTTCTGTTTCATTAAATAATGTTTTTTATTTTGATGCTATTGCTGTGAATGGTGTATTTGAAATTGATATGAATGAATGCAATGATTATAATTCTATGTATAGCATCCACAATAAGAGGGTCAAGAATGTCTTGGATTCATCTTATCTTTGGCATTGTCGACTTGCTCACATAGGCAAGACTCGCATGCAAAAGCTGCAAAGTGATGGGCTTTTGAAAGATATCAATGATGAGTCATTGCGAATCTTGTATATCTGGGAAGATGACTAAGAAACCTTTTAATAACTGTATTGAAAAGGCTAATGATCTACTTGGTTTATACATACTGATGTGTGTGGACCACTTAGACATGTGTGTTGGGAATTAAATATTCAAGATGTCTAATATCGGGTTCTAATCAAAGAAATACTCTAAGTGTAATTCTGCTGCTAGTGCATTATGGTTCCTGCTGTTAATGTTGTTCCTGCTGCTAGAACATTTGATTCTGCTGCTAGCGATAAATGATTCTGCTGCTGTTGAGGCTTAGCATTCTGCTGCTGTTGATCCTGCTGCTAATGATACTTGTTCCTGCTAATAGCGATAACTCATTGCTGCTGCAACTGAACATTCTGTTGCTGAGTGGATAAGATTGAAAAGATATTTATTGTATTTTGGTCAACAATATACGGTAGATAATATCTTACCCCATGTGCTTAGTTAACTAGTTGTGTACACAGATACATGTTGTATCTTATATACTGACACACTCAAGAGATAAGTTAACAAAGTAAGTCGGCTAGACTTTATACAATATTATAATAGATCTCTTGGACTATAAAAGAGATCTTAGACTTGTGTTTTAGTAGTTAGTTGATAGATGTTAGGCGTGCTTAAGTAAGAACTCATAACTACAAAACATCACAAGTTGTAAAAACTTAAGATTCAAGGTTGTAACCCTAGTGATATTTTCAAGATCACTCGTATTATTATCATTAATAATATTGAATCGTTTGGTGATAATCTTTATGTGTTCATTGCTAACTAACAAACATAACAATTCCATTTCCATAACATACATAACCTTCTAAGTGTGATTGCTAACTAACAAACATAACAATTCCATTTCCATAACATACACAACCTTCTAAGTGTGATTGAGTGAATTCCGCGCACTTAATCATATTAACACAACATATCATTACACACAAAGAACAAAAGGTTTAACCACTTTAACCGTGTGTCCGTTCCTAACAAGTGGTATCAGAGCAAGGCTGATATAGTTGTTTTTAGAAGAAACAGAAATGGATGTACAAGATGTTCAAACCAATGTTGCTGCAAAGTTTCCCATGATCAAACCAAATGAGTTTGAGTTATGGAGGATAAGAGTTGAGCAATATTTTATGGTTCAAGATTATGCTCTTTGGGATATAATTCAGTATGGTGATTCCTTCACTCTAGGCTATTCAGATGTTCTTGTTGAAGGGAAAACAATTAGAAAAAGAAATACTGGACCAGTTTCAAATGAAGAAAAGATACAAAAGTGAAATGATCAGAAAGCAAGAAACTTATTGCTTATGACCATTCCTGGTGAGCAGATGCTATCTTTTTGCAAATATCTTGATGCAAAAACTCTTTTTGAAGAGATTTGTGCATGGTTTGGTAGTAATGAAACTACCAAGAAAACTCAAAAGACATTGCTAAAGCAACAATTTGAAAACTTTACTGCTTTTAGTAATGAGTCTCATGATAAGCTATTTTCAAGACTACACAAGCTTGTCAGTCAGTTAGCTGTGTTGGGTGTTGAGACAGAGAAGGAAGATCTCAACATGAAGTTCTTGAAAAATCTACCTGATGAATTCCATACTCATGTTATTGTCTGGATGAACAAACCAGAAATTGAAACAATGAAACTTAATGATTTGTTCAACAACTTTAAAATTGTTGAACAAAGTCTAAAAAGGGGTGGAAATCATGGTACTAGTTCTGGGAATGCTGCTCTCTTATCATTTCCTAGTGTTAGTCATTCAGAAGAGGTAGATGAAGTTGAAAGTGTTTCTAATGCTACTTATGGTGGTCCTTCTGCTAGTTTACGAAAGGATATTGCTGGACTTGGAGATCCAACATTTTATGCCTTTATAACCAGTCAATCTAGTGGTTCTCCTCTAAATCATGAAGACCTTGAGCAGGTAGATGGTGATGATTTGGAAAAGATGGATATTAAGTGGCAAGTTGCTTTACTTAGCATGAGGGCTAAGAAGTTTTGGCAAAACACTGGAAAGCAAATTACCATAAATGGTAATGATACTGCTGGGTTTGATAAGAAGAAAGTGGAATGTTTTAACTGTCATAGGTTGGGACACTTTGCTAAAGAATGTAGAAGCCCAAGGAAGCAGGATAATAGGAACACATGGTATAAACAAGAGAGGAAGAAGGAAGTACTGGTGGAAGAGCCAAAGGCTATGCTGGCTATTGATGGTATTGGATATGATTGGAGCTCTATGGCTGTTGAAGAGGAAGCACCACCAAATGCTGCTCTTATGGCCAATGAATTTGCTCTAATGGCCTTTTCTAATTCAGAGGTAGATACCATTCCTACTTGTACTAATTCATGTCCTAATCTTAAAAATTATGAAGACATTAAAAAGAGATTTGATGCTTTTAGAGAAGAGTTAATTGATGCTCTTCATAATTTAGCTAATCATAAGAGGTGTGTAGGAGTTTTAGAAAAACAAATCCAACATTTTTAAAAGAATGAATCTACGTTTACTGATGACTTAAATGCTTTAAAAAGAGGAATAGCATTTAGAGATGAATTACTTAATGATCAAATTAAACAGTTATCTAAAGCCAATAATAAAATTGAAAATGTTAAGATAACTATAGATACTTTAGCTCATGCCTCAGAAGGAATGAATAAGATTTGGGAAGCTCAAGTAATTGATAAAGCTAATTCAGGTGTAGGTTACAAATCTGTCCCGCCACCATACAGAGGTGTTCCTTCACCTCCAGGTGTTGACCTAGCACACACAGGTTTAGCTGAGTTTCAAGAACCAATCATGGAATATGGTTCTCAGGCTAGTAAGAGTCTTAAGGAAGAAAGATAAGTAAAAGTTTAGATAAAACTTTACTTTATCAGGACAAGGTGTCCTTTGCTAAGAACTTAGATGCTATAGTTGTTGAAGACTGTACAACTGATAGTGATGATGAAGAAGAACATGTTATGTCTAAACCTGAAGTGGTTAAGAAAGTAGAAACAAATGTTCCTAAGATAGTCAAACACAATACTGATAGGCCTAAATCAAACATTAAGCATGTTAGGCAACCAGTTAGATATTGTGAGCAATATAGAACCACCAACAAGCCCAGAGGTAACCAAAGGAATTGGAACAACCTCAAGTCTAACCAATTAGGTGATGACTTTGCTTTTTATAATAAAGCTTGTTACACATGTGGTAGTTTTGACCATCTTGCAGCTTTCTGCAACCAATGGGTATCTGGGTATGAAAACCATAGTGTGAACCACAAAAGGCAAAACAAGTTCTAAGAGAACAAACCCCAGAGTAGTCAAAAACAAGTCTGGCTCAAACTCAGATCCTGCTGCTAGACATATGGTTCCTGCTGCTAAACAAGTTCATTATGCTGCTCGACCATTTATGACTATTAACCCAAAATCAACAGCTAAGGGTGCAAAAACAACTTTCAAACATGCACCAACAACTGTTCTAAGGCCCATTCAAACAAAAGCAGTGGTCCAAAAACAAGTTTGGAAACCAAAGGGTAGAATTGAAAAGTTAGCAGTTCCTGCTGCTAAGAAATCAGTTCCTGCTGCTAAGGGAATCAGGGCAAATGCTGTTAAGGCCTCAGCATGTTGGATTCTAAAATCCAATGTTGCATCAACTGTCCTTAAAAGATTGAATTATATTGATGCAAGAGGCAGATCCAAGTTAGTAATGGCTTGGATCCCCAAAAGAAGCTAACACTCTTATTTATGTGCATGAACATTCAATTGATCATCAAGAAGATCAAGGATTCTCAGATAGTGGATGTTCAAGGCACATGACAGGCAACATGTCTTATCTTTCAGATTTTCAATCATTCAATGAAGGATATGTTACCTTTGGAGGGGGTGTTCATGGCAAAATTTCTGGTAAAGGTACAATCAAAACCGGAAATTTAGATTTTGAAGATGTGTTCTATGTAAAAGAGCTAAATTATAATCTTTTTAGTGTCTCACAAATGTGTGACAAAAAGAACAATGTTCTTTTCTGTGAGTCTGAATGTCTTGTACTTTCTCCTGATTTTAAGATGCCTGATGAAAGTCAAGTACTTCTTAGAATTCCTAGAAAGGGCAATATGTACAGTGTAGACATGAAGAACATTGTTCCTAAAAAGAATTTAACTTGTCTTGTTGCAAAGGCCACATTGGATGAATCAATGAAATGGCATAGAAGGCTTGGTCATATTAATTTCAAAACCATAAATAAAATTGTTAAGAATGGTTTGGTAAGAGGTTTACCTCACAAAAGATTTGAAAATGATCAAACATGCATTGCTTGTCTAAAAGGCAAACAACACAAAGCCACTTGTAAGCCCAAGATTTTTAACTCTATCAATCAATCTTTGTTTATGCTACATATGGACTTATTTGGACCTGTTTCAGTAATGAGCATAATGCATAAGAGATATTGTCTAGTTATTACTGATGACTATAGTAGATTTACATGGGTTTTCTTTTTAGCCACTAAGGATGAGACATCAAGCATCCTTAAGGACTTCATTACACAGATAGAAAACCAAGTAAGCAAGAAAGTAAAAGTCATTAGATGTGATAATGGGACAGAGTTTAAGAATAGAGTTATGGATGACTTCTGCAAACAAAAAGGTATTAAGAGAGAATTTAGTGTTGCTAGAACTCCACAACAGAATGGAGTAGTTGAAAGAAAGAATAGAACACTAATTGAAGCTGCTAGAATAATGTTAGCTGATTCTAAGCTACCTATAACTTTTTGTGCTGAAGCAGTCAACACTGCTTGCTATGTTCAAAATAGAGTTTTAGTTGTGCAACCTCACAATAAGACATCATATGAGCTTTTTAATGGTAGAACTCCTGCAATAGGATTTCTTAGACCTTTTGGATGTCATGTGACCATTCTCAATACCTTAGACCATTTAGGAAAATTCGATGGTAAAGTAGATGAAGGATTCTTTGTTGGTTATTCTCTTAATAGCAAAGCATTTAGAGTTTACAACACAAGAACAGAAATAGTAGAAGAAAATCTACATGTGGAGTTTTTGGAAAACAAATCCAATGTAAAAGGTCAAGGACCAAAATGGCTATTTGATCTAGAGTATCTAACCAATTCAATGAATTATGTGCCTTTTGTTGCAGAAACTAATGATTTTGCAGGTTCTTATACAACAAATGAGGCAGAGTTAGAGAAAGATCAAAATGATGTGATAATGCCAATATGGTCAAGTACAATTATGGAATCAACTTCAACAACTGATGAATCTTCTTCTAGCAAAGCTAAAGAAGGTGTTGAAGATGAAAGCAAAGAATATGGAACTCAGGAACAACAAAATGTTTCTGCTGGTAGTATGCCTGTTGCTGCTGGAAGTGTCTCTGTTTCTGCTGCTAAGCTTACTGATTCTGCTGTTTGGCCAAATGACTCTGCTGCTGGCCCTTCAGAAACAGAAGATGAAGAATTCTCAGATAATGAGGTGGATTTCAACAATCTTCCATCAAATTATCAAGTTCCTTCTACACCATAAACAAGAATTCACAAAGTCCACTCCCTGGAACATGTGATTGGAGATGTACAATCTGGTGTGAAGACAAGACATCAATTGATGACTTCAGACCAACAAGGGCTTCTTGATGCCCTTTATGCTTCAAAACAGCATGAGCTTTCAAACTCTTGCTTGTTTGTATGTTTTCTCTCACAAGCTGAACCAAAGAACATTCTTATCGCCCTAGATGATTCAAGCTGGTTAGAGGCTATGCAAGAAGAGCTTCTTCAGTTCAAGATTCAAAAGGTTTGGGTGCTAGTTGATTTACCTACAGGTGTGAAGTTAATTGGAACTAGATGGGTTTTTAAGAACAAAATGGATGAAAGGGGAATAGTGATCAAGAATAAGGCTAGATTAGTAGCTCAAGGGTACACACAAGAAGAAGGAATAGACTATGATGAGGTTTATGCTCCTG
Organism: Artemisia tridentata subsp. tridentata; assembly: GCA_021014915.2. NCBI lineage: Eukaryota > Viridiplantae > Streptophyta > Magnoliopsida > Asterales > Asteraceae > Artemisia > Artemisia tridentata. Next base: position 61,766,460 of record CP139506.1, read on the forward strand.
TAGCAAGAATTGAGGCAATTAGGCTTTTCTTAGCTTATGCTTCCTTTTTAGGCTTCACAGTCTACCAAATGGATGTCAAGAGTGCATTTTTATATGGTAAAATTGAAGAAGAGGTGTATGTTTCACAACCTCCAGGCTTCATTGACCCATTACATCCAAACAAAGTGTACAGAGTAGTGAAAGCTCTATATGGCCTTCATCAGGCACCAAGAGCTTGGTATGCAACACTAGCTTCCTACTTATTAGAAAATGGATTTCAAAGAGGAAAGATTGATCAGACACTGTTCATCAAACAACACAAGAAGGATCTTCTATTAGTACAGGTGTATGTGAATGACATTATCTTTGGATCTACTAGGAAAGATATGTGTGTAGAATTTGAGAAGCTTATGAAAGATAAGTTTCAGATGAGTTCCATGGGGGAACTTACATTCTTTTTGGGTTTGCAAGTTAAGCAATCATCTGAAGGCATATTTATTAGTCAAGACAAATATGTTGTAGAGATACTTAGAAAATTTCAATTTGCTGATTCAAAAATAGCAAGCACACCAATGGACTCTGAGAAGCACCTTTTGAAAGATGAAGGTGGAGAAAGTGTAGATGTACACACTTACAGATCTATGATAGGCTCTTTGATGTACCTTACATCATCTAGACCTGATATCATGTTCCCTGTTTGTGTTTGTGCAAGATTTCAAGTTACTCCAAAAGTTTCTCATTTAACTGCAGTTAAGAGAATTTTTAGATATCTCAAAGGTCAACCAAGGTTGGGTATATGGTATTCTAGAGAATCTCCTTTTGATTTGGTAGCATATTCGGATAGTGATTATGCTGGTGCTAGCTTGGACAGAAAGTTAACAACTGGAGGATGTCAATTCCTTGGGTGTAGACTTGTCTCATGGCAGTGTAAGAAGCAAACAAGTGTGGCAAATTCAACAACTGAAGTTGAATATATAGCTGCTGCAAGTTGCTCTAGTCAAGTTCTATGGCTTCAAAACCAACTTCTTGATTATGGGTACAATTTCTTAAACACTGTTATTCATATTGATAATAGTAGTACAATTTGTATTATTAAAAATCCAGTGCAACATTCTAAAACAAAACACATTGAAATTAGACATCACTTTATAAGAGACTGCAATGAGAAAAGATTAATTCAAGTTCTTAAAGTTGCTTCAGAACACAACTTTGCAGATCTGCTAGCAAAAGCTTTTGATGTTTCAAGGTTTCAGTACTTGGTAGCAAGTATTGGAATGCTTAATCTTTGAATTTTCAATATAATGTGTTTTTGTAAATAAATTTTTGTTACTGCTGCTGGATTTATCTAATACTGCTGTTATTACAAAAAGTTTGTGCTGTTAGTACAAATTTAAAATGTGTTATTCATATAGTTGGTCTTATGATTATTCTAATGCAAGACAAGTACTTTGTACTTTGTTCTTTTGGTTTTAGACTAACAATTTCAGGTATGAATATGTGAATACAAAGGAAATTTCAAGTGAAATGGAAGCAACACAATGCTGATGTTGGCTGCTACCATAATAGGTTTATGATGGACTGAGTTTGGGAATTTAAAACTCCTTAAAACTACTTTCTTGAAATCTAGTTATGATATTTCACATTTAATTGATGACTTAGTTGATGAGATAGTAACTGATGCAACTCACTTTCTATCATTTTATACTTTTAAGTATAATGTGCAAGTCTGAGGACATCTGATAGAAAGAACAGCTAGTAAAAGTGAATCTAACACTTGTGTTAGAGGTAACAATTACTATGAGCTGGAAACCCTGTCAGGAAGACTCTTTGAATGAGTTTATCTGCACACAGGCAGTTATTTATAACTAAAAAATATTGGTTCTCACACAACCAGAGGTTGCTTTAAACTGAAATGTTGATTAAGTTTCTGTTATACACTTGATCCTTTCAAAATGGTTGAAAGTAGTATGATTTTTCAATTCTAAAATCATGAACATACTGCTAAGTCAAATAATTTCTTAAAAGGATTTTCAAGGATTCACAAAAACCATTCATTGATGGACCATGAATCAAATGTCCACTGATTCACCTCTCATAGGAGTTAACACACCTAAAAGTGATGAGGACAGTAACTTAAACTCTTAAGGAATTGATGGATTCATGTACAATATTGTCTGACAACAAGTTCTCAATGCGGGATCAGATGATAAAAGGAAAGATATATTTTGGTACATAGTGAGATCTTCCAAACAAGGGGAGGAAACAAAAGTTATTTGTATCTCTGGGGAGGAAATAATAGCCCAGAAAAGGAAGAAAAACCAATATATGGAAGGAGAAGACAAGAGCATATAAAATGATGAGGAGGTTGAAAATGACAAGAATAGAGCTTATTCTGGTGTATTATATATATTCAGAAGGGATGAAGCATTCCAAAGGAGAAAGTTATATCTAGGTCAAACGAAGAAAAGTTTCAATTTCACTTCAAAGACATGCTGTTAGATGATTTCACTTGTTGAAACAAGCATCCAAGATACACAGCATCATTGCCTCTTATAATTCCTCCATCCAAGGAAATTGCACCATCTTTTAGTCCAAGATTGGAGCAATGTGTTGATATTGTTAAAGTCAAAGAACAAAGCAAATGAATTACTGAGAAGATATTTAAATCTTGAAGAACAGAAGTGTTTGAAAGATCTTCACAATCCATGATTTAATATTCGGGTTCTAATCAAAGAAATACCCTAAGTGTAATTCTACTGCTAGTGCATTATGGTTCCTGCTGTTAATGTTGTTCCTGCTGCTAGAACATTTGATTCTGCTGCTAGCGATAAATGATTCTGCTGCTAGGCTTAGCATTCTGCTGCTGTTGATCCTGCTGCTAATGATACTTGTTCCTGCTGCTAGCGATAACTCATTGCTGCTGCTAGTGAACATTCTGCTGCTGAGTGGATAAGATTGAAAAGATATTATTTGTATTTTGGTCAACAATATACGGTAGATAATATCTTACCCCATGTGCTTAGTTAACAAGTTGTGTACACAGATACATGTTGTATCTTATGTACTGACACACTCAAGAGATAAGTTAACAAAGTAAATCGGCTAGACTTTATACAATATTGTAATAGATCTCTTGGACTATAAAAGAGATCTTAGACTTGTGTTTTAGTAGTTAGTTGATAGATGTTAGACGTGCTTAAGTAAGAACTCATAACTACAAAACATCACAAGTTGTAAAAACTTAAGATTCAAGGTTGTAACCCTAGTGATATTTTCAAGATCACTCGTATTATTATCATTAATAATATTGAATCGTTTGGTGACAATCTTTATGTGTTCATTGCTAACTAGCAAACATAACAATTCCATTTCCATAACATACTCAACCTTCTAAGTGTGATTGAGTGAATTCCGCACACTTAATCATATTAACACAACATATCATTACACACAATGAACAAAAGGTTTAACCACCTTAACCGTGTGTCCATTCCTAACAATGTGTCAATGAGAGGTGCCAGCTACTTCTTAACCTTTAATGAAGATTTCAGCCGTTATGGATATGTTTATTTACTTAAACATAAACATGAGGTGTTTGAAACCTTTATGGTGTTCAAAGCTGAAGTAGATCTGCAACTAGGAAAGAAGATTAAAGCTCTTCGATCCGACAGAGTTGGTGAATACCTAAGTCAGGAGTTTAAAGATTATCTAAGTGAGAATGGAATTGTCCAGCATCTCACATCTCCAAATACTCCATAGCAAAATGGTGTATCTGAGAGAAGGAATCGTACATTGTTGGATATGGTACGATCTATGTTTAATCTTACTACTCTGCCATTGTCCTTTTGGGATTATGCCTTAGAATCTGCGATTTGCATATTAAATATGGTTCCGACCAAGAAGGTTGATAAGACACCTTATGAGTTATGGTTTGAGAAAACGCCTAACTTGTCTTATTTAAAGGTCTGGGGTTGTGTGGCATTCGTTAAACGTGACTCAGCAGCTAAACTCCAACAGAGATCTATAAAGTGTATCTTTGTAGGATACCTAAAGGAAACGATGGGTTAGTACGTTTACTTCCCACTTAAAAACAAAGTAATTGTTGCTAGGTATGGAGATTTTCTTGAAAAAGATCTTATATCTCAAGAATTCAGTAGGAGGCTCTATGATATGGAAGATGATCAAGAGGATACATTACCTTCTGAAAACACTAGTGAACTTCCTGTGGAACAGGAAAGTCTGGGTCCTCCACCTGAAGTGATTCCCATTCGCAGATCCGTAAGGACTGTGAAAGCACCTGAACGTCTATGTCCTAACGTAGAGGTTGAGGAAACTATATTAGGGGACCTTGGAGAGCCTGCTAATTATAGAGCTGACATGAATGATCCTAAAAAGGATAAATGGCAGATTGCTATGAATAAGGAAATGCAATCCATGAAAGATAATGAAGTCTGGATTGAAGTAGACCTTCCTCCCAATGCCAATGTAGTTGGGAGTAAGTGGCTCTTCAAGAATAAAATTGACATGGATGGCAATGTACACACCTATAAGGCCCGTTTGGTAGCTAAAGGCTTTACCCAAACATATGGTGTTGACTATCAAGAGACCTTTACTCCTGTAGCTGACATAAGGGCTATTAGGATTCTCATAGCCATAGCAGCATACTATGATTATGAGAATTGGCAAATGGATGTAAAAACTGCCTTCTTGAATGGTCCTCTAGATGAAGACTTCTATATGGCACAGCCTGAGGGGTTTGTGAATCCAGAATTTCCAAACAGTGTATGCAAACTTCAAAGATCCATTTATGGATTGAAGCAAGCATCACGTCAATGGAATAAGAGATTTGACGAAGAAATCAAAAGGTTTGGATTTACTCAGAATCTTGATGAGCCATGTGTATATCACAAAGCTAGTGGGAGTGATGTTATTTTCCTAGTTCTATATGTTGATGACATATTGATCATGGGTAAAAACATTCCAAGTTTGAAAGAGGTGAAAGCCTATATTGGGAAATGTTTTTCCATGAAAGATCTAGGATAAGCAGCAGAATCTAGCTGAACTCCACTGGACTGTTGTGAAACATATTCTCAAGTATTTGAGATCTACGAGAGATATGTTTTTAGTGTACGGGGGAAATCCAGAAGTAGAACTGTGTGTTACAGGTTACTGCAATGCATCCTGGAAGTGTGATAAAGATGATACGAAGTCTCAGACGGGTTATGTCTTTGTCATCAATGGAGGAGCTGTGGATTGGAAGAGCAAGAAGCAGAGTATTATAACGATGTCTACAATAGAAAGTGAGTATATTGCTTCCTCAGAAGCTGCAATGGAAGCAGTCTGGATTAGGAAGTTTGTTTCAGGGCTTGGAGTTATGCCCTCAATCGAAAGACCCATAAAAATGTATTGTGACAATTCAGCCGCAATTACATTTGCCAATGAGCCTGGAATCATGAAGGGCACCAGACATTTCCCGATTCGGTATCACTATGTTAGAGAACAAGTGGAGATAGGCGAAATCGAGTTACTCAAAGTTCACACGGATAACAACTTAGCAGATCCATTAACGAAGGCTCTACCCAGTGGAAAGCTTATATAACTTTCTAAAGGCATAGGACTTCGTTTAGCTAGTAGTTTCATGCATATCTGTGATTAGTGTTTGGATAATGGGATGTTTTGAACAGCTATTATTTTAATGAAATAAGATACTCGTTATGTTTGTTTATCATTTTCTTAATAATATATCCTGTATTTGCATGTTTATATCCTTGAATAATTATATTATTCTAAATTGTCCGTTGTCGGTTAATGATATGGGAATATCATTAAATTAAGGCAAATTTGAGTATTGGTTGCATATACTTGAAAGTATATTGATGCGTTGTCATACCAATTTCACATGATATTCAATGATTTGAATAAAGGACTTATCCCGACTTCATGAGTTTACTCTATGGATCTTGTCATTAAGTAAATCATGTGAATATAGTTATCCTCAGAATTGAGATGCCAGATAACTGTCATGCATGTAGTGCATTTCTGTGATTTAATTTACCACTATACGTAACTGGTAGCTATAAGGATTGTTTTTAGAAGCGTTGCAAAATGCATGGGTTATGCTCGTAGTCAAGATAGAATTTGTTCCTTCAAATTTTTTGGAGTTTAATACCGCTGGGCCCCTCGTAGGATTAGTAAGATGTATGTGTGGCCACACCCAAGATCTCCACTGAATAGTTCAGAAGATTTGGTAATCTTATTTAATCATAAATAACGAGAAACAGAATTGTTAATAAAGAATGAATTAGATCCATATTTTTATTAATGTAGTATTAGAAACAAAAGGATGAGTATGATGATTAATCATCGAATGGTTTTTCCATGAGACCACCACCCAAGTTGTACTAGGGACATTGGCGTGTTGCTAGACGCTAACCAATGTCAATTACACTTTTAATAGATTTCCAAGTGGGAGCTGTTAGAGTTTGTGGAAATATATTAACTCGTGTATGACTAGAATCGAACCCGGGATTGAGGGATTGCACACTTTACGTATGAATGATCAATATAAATAATTAATATATATAACCGTTATATATTTAATTATTTGGACACGAAATAACGACTAACGGATGTTAAGTAATTAACGAAATTGACTAACGACCGTTAGTAAATAAAGGAAGGACCGTTGGTGAAATTAAAGGCTAAGAAGGATCTAGAAACCCCATTGGATGGACTTGGCCGATCGGCCTAAGGGTTCTATAACCCTAAATCGACCCAACTCATGCTCCAAGTAATGTTTCACTATAAATACAAATCAAAGGGTTATTAGTTTTTCACCTAGTGCACACTTGCTATAAACCTAAGATTTCTTTCTTCCTCTTTGGGTTAAAATCCGATCGTGTATCCCTTAAGTGAGTCGATCCAAGTTTTTCAAGTTAAACAAATTGTTTGGTTTAATCGTGTCTTTTCACTAGCATCAAGCATTAATTGGTTATAGTACATGTGTACAAGACTTGGTAGTTTACTTACTTTAGTAAACACATCTTGGATTGTGAAACAAAACGGTAAGGGGTTTCACGTTAATCCTATAGTTCAATTAAAGAAGAAGAAAAGTGAAGTTAGATCCTTGCTCTTGCTAGGATCAAAGGTATGTAACTTTTATCATTCGGTAATCTTTATACATGTTAAATATATGATCCTTGCTTTCGCTATGCTCTTTGATGTGTGTTATTTATTTATATGAATGTCATGTTATTTAAATTCTAACACTCCACGTGTTCCCCTCCTTTTTCCACCAAGGACAGTTTTGTAATTAACTAATTATACATACCTCGCTAAAATATATGTTCTTCCCTTTTTTTCTTTCTCTTATCACGTAGCCATATATGCTTCTTTTTTCCTAATGACAATAAGATTCCTAATGTTGAACACATCGATCGAAACGTGTCAGCCGAGATCTCGGACAAAAATGAAGATCCTGAATTATACAAGTTGGTTGGTGATTTTATGATGCATGGCCCGTGTGAGGCAGATGAACCTGACCAAGCGTGCATGGTCGATATGAAATGTTCAAAAAGGTTTCCAAAGAGATTTACCGAACATAGGTCAGTCGACTAGGATGGCCGGATGGGTATCCTGTTTATAGGAGGAGAGACAATGGAAACTTTGTAGAGAAGAGTGGACATCAACTGCACAATGGCAATGTTATACCTTATAATGAGGATCTCTTGAAGCGTTATCAGTCACACATCAATGTCGAATGGTGCAACCACTGGCTCAATCAAATATCATTTTAAGTATATAAACAAAGGGCCAGCAAGAGCTGAGTTGTATGATGATATATAGCAATAACAATGATTCAGGAGCCGGTCAAAGGACTGCACCAAAACATGAAATTAAAGCCTTTTTAGATTGTAGATACTTATCTGCCCGTGAATCAACATGGCAAATATTCAAGTTTGATATTCATCACAGGATCATTTCATGTACCTGGTGAGCATGCGGTTTTTTATGATGAGGACGCAGATCTTGAACAAGCTCTTCAATGACTAACCGACGCGAGATCTATTTTCCTCGTGTGGATATATGGAAACGAATAAGACTGATGAGGAGGCAAGGGAGTTAACCTACACTGAATTTCATAGAAAATATGTTTGGAACCCTAAAAAAGGATATGGATACCCAGAAAGCAGAGGGAGTACGTCTATCGGAAGGATTCAAAATGTCCCTATTTCAACAGGCGATGCTTTCTATTGTAGGATGCTACTAAACCATATAAAAGGCGCTAGGTCACACGACGAACTTAAGACAATAGATGGCGAGGTCTATCCTACATACAAAGATGCTTGCAATGCTATGGGCCTTTTGGAAGATGACAGAGTACATCGAGGCTATAAAAAGGAATCAAGTCACTCGGCGCCACCTGATCATCTCCGCGAGCTTTTTGTAACACTTTTGGCCTCGAAAGAAATTAGCACATCGTTGAATGTTCGGTAATTAGAAACATGGCACCTCCTTTCACAAGACGTTGAACACAAACGGAGACCCATCCTCAAAATTCCAGGTATATGTAATGTAAAGTTTACACATTGCTGCAGGTTCATGCAGCCAACTCGCTCCATTTAACAAGCTATAAACCCCATCTTATATTTATAGAATTATAGAAAAACTAATACATAAACCATGCCATACCTAAAGATATCCAAAATTTAATTTTGGCCTTTTTCCTCTGTAAGAATTTCAAAAGTCAGACTTCTGAATGTATACCTTCTGTTCGAATTCTTGCCCTGTTCTACGAGTTCATACTTTACTTGTTATCTCTGATGAACAGTGATCGAGTATGCACATCAGAATGTGCAGGGACTCTTGGAACAAGAGGGTGGGAACACTTTGATAAAACACACAATACTAATATTATTCCACACAAATGTTGATTACATAACCCTACCTATTTATACTACATGAAAGGGTATGATGCCCCTTCATGAACCAACACAATGGTTCACTAATAACTACCAAATAACTAACTTATAACTAACTTTCTAACCAACTTACTAACAATAACTAACTTTATACATAACTACCAGACTTTGGTGCCTTTTCCTTCTGCAGTTGACTTTCTGTTTGACCATCGATTAACATTCATTGATTAAGATTATCTTTGATTATTTTCGTTCCAACATTCACGCCCCTAATCAAGATAATCTTAAACTTGTTGTACTTGCTTGCTTCTGTACCTTGCTTATATAGAAACTATGAAGTTTCTCTTGCTTGCTTGTTTAGAATCAAAATTGATTATGATTTCTTGCTGTTGATCCTACGATCAAATTCTTTGCTGTTCGGGCTACTTGCTACCCAATTCAACTTGATTTCTGGGCTACTTGCTACCCAGTACGAACGTTGACCAACTTGCTAATCAACCTTCACGCTCCTAACCAAGTCGCTAATTAGGGCTTAACTTGCTTGCGTGTATACTCTTGCAATAACATGATCTCTTTTGATTCTGGTTTTAAACTCTCTGATTCTGTGTACTTCTTGCATTTCTGCCCGAAAATGGGATCATTCTTCTGTGATCCTTTCATGCTCTGTTTTTTTTTCGTGTCTTCTTCAAGATAATTTGGACTGCTTCTGATTGATCTCGCAAAACAAGGTTGTTTTGTTTGGTCAAAGGTTTCTTTCTTCTTCTTCCAGGATCTCTTAACCGTGGTCTCTGATGCCACTGTAGAACACAGGTTTCTTGCAGTTCCAGGATCGAATAACATCAAACAAGTATCATGTTTGTATCAACATCATTCAAGAATCGACAATAGGAAACAAGATGATTGGGGTTGAACCCTTCAGTTTTATATATCAGATTCATAAATGGTTCAACCCCAATCATCTTGTTTCCTATTATCGATTCTTGAATGATGTTGATACAAACATGATACTTGTTTGATGTTATTCGATCCTGGAATTGCAAGAAACTTGTGTTCTACACCTTCACCATAGTCAGCTTGTCCAAAAAGAAAAAAAAAAAAAAAAAGGTAGCTTAATCCAATTATGTATCCATCATTTACAACATTGTTGTATTCTCATATTTGCTATTCATTTTTAAAATCATTTCACATTACAAAAGTACAACTAACTTTTGTTACCTGTGACTAATTCATTTCTCATTAATGAAAAGTATACAACTTACTTTTGCTAGATACGTATAACCTTTGTTACCTGTGACTAATTCATTTCACATTACAAGAGTTACCTCCCAAAAATAAAATCATACATTCAAAGACAATGGCCACCTACTTATTTGGTATTCTTTTAACGTTAGTTTGGTACATGTTTATGTGATGCAAATTTGGCCTAAACATACATTTATGTTTTTTCAGATTTGCTCCTTACTGACGAGGAAAAGAAAATTGGGTTGTTCTATATAGAGGAGCTACTGCGAACCAACTGGGCTAGCTCAGTTGGCCACCAAGATTCCTTAGGGGCTTGGGGAGGAGAGGTTTGGCTAGGGGAGGTCTTAAGTTCGAGTCCCACCCGAGACTTTTACCCCTTCAGGCGGAATAGGAGAAAATACAGGCGGAGTTCAGGGTCACCATACTGCCCAATTGGATGTCACTGCTACCTGAACCATTAACAAATAACAAGCCGTTCTTAAAAAAAAAAAGAAGAAAATAAATAAATAAAAGAAAATAAGGAACTACCGCGCAGTCGAGGCAACTCTTTGCGGAAATTTGAGGACATGCCATAACAGATTTTGGTAACTGATTGCTATATGATGAGTTGGATTATGATCCAACAAAGTTTCAAAGAGAGTATGTGCAGCTACATAGCCGTTTAACTTTGGAACAAAAGGGTGTTCATGACACTATCATGGACTCCGTCGAGACAGGTAATGGAGGTATATTTTTATTTATTTTTTGTGTATGGATATTAAGAATTTCTTATGGAAAACACATGTTACTGGGATAAGACGGGGAGGTGATATTGTTTTGAATGTGGCATCGAGCGGCATAGCATCTTTATTAATGACTCGTGGGAGAACTGGACATTCACGATTCAAAATTCCTATCAACATTGATGAATACTCTACATGTTCCATTAATCCTCAAAGTGATCTTGCTGCATTGGTGCGCAAATGCGAACAAATTATATGGGATGAAGCCCCCATATAATTAGTTTGCATTAGACAAATCATTAAGGGACATCTTGCGTAAGTCAAAGCATGGCGCGATGGACACTCCGTTCGCAACATGACTGTGGTTTTTGGTGGCGATTTCAGGCAGGTCCTACCCGTCATTCCAAAAGGATCCCGACAAGATATTGTTGGCACCTCTTTAAAACAATCTTACTTGTGTGACCATTATAAAGTTTTGCGGTTCACAGCAAATATGCGTCTGAGTGTGGGTTGTCGTCCTTAAGATGTCAATGAGATTAAAGATTTCGCTGAATGGATTTTGAAGCTTGGAGATGGTAAGCTCAGAGAGGCAAACGATGGCGAGGTTAACATGCAAATACCTGACGAAATGCTCATTACACTACACCAAAAGCTCCTGTTTGGGACAAGCAAAAAATTTGGGTCGACATTATCGACCCAAATATTGCCCATGGCCCACTCTTTTTTCAACCAAAAACAAAGTCAAAGTATGTTGAATATTTGAGCAAAATGGGTCGACAATGTCGACCCATATTTAAATACATATTAATTTTGGACTTTTAAATGAAACTTGCCAAAAAATAACTAGTCCCGCCAAGCAAAATGGGTAGACAATGTCGACCCATTCTGCGTGTTTTTTTTTTCTTTTTAAAAAAACTTGCAAAATAAGTTTTTATTTTAAAATAAATATTAAAACTTTTTTAAAAGCAAAATGGGTCGACAATGTCTACCCATTCTGCGTCTATTTAAAAAAAAAAAAAAAAAAAAAAAACTTGCAAAATTAGTTTTTATTTTAAAATAAATATTAAAACTTTTTTAAAAGCAAAATGGGTCGACAATGTCGACCCATTCTGTGTCTATTTTTTTTTTATTTAAAAACTTGCAAAATCAGTTTTTATTTTAAAATCAATATTAAAACATTTTTTAGAAGCAAAATTGGTCGACAATGTCGACCCATTCTGCGTGTACTTTTTTTATTTTATTTTTTTTAAAAAAAAAAACTTGCAAAATCAGTTTTTATTTTAAAATAAATATTAAGACTTTTTTAAAAGCAAAATGGGTCGACAATGTCGACCCATTCTGCATGTATTTTTTTTTATTTAAAAACTTGCAAAATCAGTTTTTATGTTAAAATCAATATTAAAACTTTTTTAAAAGCAAAATGGGTCGACAATGTCGACCCATTCTGCTTGGTTTTTTTTTTTTTTTTTTTTTTTTTTTTTTTTTTTTTTTTTTTTTTTTTTAAAAACTTACAAAATCAGTTTTTATTTTAAAATAAATATTAAAACTTTTTTAAAAGCAAAATGGTCGACAATGTGACCCATTCTGCGCTATTTTTTTTTAAACTTGCAAAATCAGTTTTTATTTTAAAATACTTGTATATAAATTAATTTTAGAAAATTATTTGCTTTAAAATTGTATGTTAGTGTAAAAATTAATTTTAAAACATGCATAAATTAAAAAATTTACAAAATCAATACTTTACTATTTATCAAAAATATTTTTGATGTTAAAACGTAATCAATATGATACGTATTTACGGCTTCGATATAGAAAAAATAATATGACAAAGGTGGTTTGGATGTATACTAAATAATGGGCCAATACGTCATTCCACATGCATTGTATTGTGGACTTCTAAAAGTGCTCAACAATATCATGCCTTGTTTTCCTATAAATACTTGCATTGTATAGAGTTCTATAGTCATTAGCATTGTATAGAGCTTTATAGTCATCTCGGCTCATTTGTTAAACATCTCGTGTATAACCATATCATATCGGCTCATTCGTTAAACATCTCGGCTCATTCCATACAGACTCAAACGAAACAACTTGACAAGCAAATGAAACAGATCAAACAAAACAACTCGACAAGCAAACGAAACAACTCGGCACATTCGTTAAACGAAACAAGCGAGTTAATAAACTGCTTTACGCCTGGTGAGACATTGTGGTTAACACTTGGCCCATAGTTAGGAATTGCATCTTTCAAACTAGAACAAGATAAGCTAGAACTTTGTTGTTGAGCATTGATATCAAACTTCCCACCAAAATTCCCACCAAATTTTCCCACCAAAACTTCCCACCAAAATATTGGCGCCAACATTTCCCACCAAAACGTTTGTATAAAATATCTGCTCTATCCTCACAAACACATTATGTACACTCTTATCCTCAAAACCACTAAACCTCACAACCTCTTATCTTCACACCAATTTCAAAACCTGAAATGCAGCGTGATCCGTGCTAAAGTGTGTGTATATATATATATATATATATATATATATATATATATATATATATATATATATATATATATATATATATATATATATATATCGGACGAATATGCGTGATACGCGGGAAATGACAAATCAACCTTTTAGGAAAAAGGTTAACTAACAAAACCCGTGAATACGATATGAGTGATACCGGGCAAGTGATTACCCGGGTCGTGTCCCAGCGAGGTGTGAATCGAGGATTTCGTTATCGGTTTGGAATTAAAGTTCTTGAAGTATGGATTTTGGGTTTTTGTGTTTTAAATAATCTAATTAAGATAATGAAAGTGAATAAACAAAGAAAAGAAAACAAATATCAAATTATACTAAAAACGCAAAACGGGAATTTTAAAAACGAGCTTTAAAAGTGAAATCTATAAAAATAAAACCTACAAGTGTAAATTTATTTTTCCTAAGTCCTAAATGATAAAATAAAATTTTAGAAAAAAGAATTATATTTTTTTTTGACTTTTATATTTTTTGTTATGAATTAAAAACTAGTTTTAAAAGGAAAATAGATAAAAAAATACTAAAGTTATTCTAAAAATTATAAAACTTTTTCTAAAATTACTTTATACAATTACAGTTCTAGTAAAAATAAAGGTGAGTCAATAGCTTATGTGAATAAGCTGTAATTAAGCTAAAGGGACAAATAAGCTAAAGAAAGAAAAGAATGGTTAAATAAAAACTTGTGCAAATATAAACTGAAAAAGACCTAAGGGCGAGTGGTGAGTATGTGTTATGTTGTGGCTTGGAAGGGCTGAGGTCTCAGGTTCGAACCTTGCCTCAGCCTTTTTTATTTTTTTTTTTTTTTTTTTTTTTTTTTTTTTTTTTTTTTTTTTTTTTTAATGTTTTTCTTTTTACCAACTTGTTAAGGTCTTAAAAATAAGCCTTTTTTACAACTACAACTTCTATTGAAAAACACAAATGAGCTCAGAAATAAGCCAAGAAGAGCTGATCAGTGGGGCAAAATTAGAAGAAGCTAAAGCTATATGAACTAAGGGTCTAATAAGCTAGAATAAGCTAAGGTGAAACTTAAAATAAGCTAGGTAACTAATGTTTAAACTAATGGAACCAATAAAAACAGAATAAGCTCAGAAAGAGAACCAATAAGCACTTATAACTCTCAAAAGGCAAATAGGGTCACTGATATGCAGTTAAAAGTGGCCTACTGAGGGGATTTTGAGCTTAAAAAGAAGCACTTAGAGATCAGCTGAGATCTTTAACTCAGAAGCTAACTCAAGCTCATATACTAGTAAACTCAGAAACTAAATACCAGGCCTAGATCAGCTTATTTGCTACTTAAAATTAAGATGATAAAAAGCTCAGTCAGCACAAAATGAACACTGATCACTCAGTGTTTAGTTCATGTGACTAGGCAATTTGTGAGCTTATTTTTAAGCCCCCATTAAGCTAGAAAAAGGACTGGATTTTAGAAATAAGTGAAGAACAATTGGGAAACTCCTAAGAACTCAGATCAATAAGGGCTTAATACTACATCTAAGTACTTCACAGACTTAAGCAAACTAGTGCAGACCATATACAAAGTCTGCTGAAGCAGGCTACTGATTTAGAGCAATACAGCTATAGATCTATATGTAAGACAACTAATACCACAAAATCTATTTACACTACTTGTTCCAAATCAGAAATAGAAAAATTGAGGGGGTCAACAGCTTATCTTAGGCAATAAGCTGTTTATATCAGAACTAAGCTTAAACCTATGACACCTCATTCAAATCTTCAAAATCCTATAAATTAGCTAAAAAGCTTCCAAAAACAACTTAAACAAGTAAATTAAGATCAAATCAAAGAATACCAATGGACATATGAACATTGCATACCATTTTGACCCATTTTCAGTTTTAAATCAAACACCCCTTATGTCCTACTGATTTGATGTTTAGACTAGAAATACCAATTTTAAGCCTAGGTTTCTAAACATAACTGATTCAATAACTTATTTTGACCCTAATTAACAATTTTCTACTCCAAATAAGCACTCAAATAAGCTGAGTGCTAATTGACTGATTTTGGCTTTTTAGTGATAATTAAGGTGAAAACTATTTTAGACACTAACTACCTATCTAACTAACATACATTACCATCACAAAGAACAAATACACACAGAGAAGCAGAATAAGCATAAAATTAAGCAGATAAACAGTGAAATGTGAAAATTAAAATTTTACTCACTTGAGGCCCTAGCTAAACAGGGGCTCCAAATTGGCAGCTACAAGCTCTAGCTTGTTTTACAACAAGCTAGTAAAAGTCCCTCTGGCCAATCCATTTCGACCACTTCCAATGCATTCCACAAATGCATAGGTAAAACTGCTTTTGATGATTTTTTCTCTAATTATATATATATATATATATATATATATATATATATATATATATATATATATATATATATATATATATATATATATATATATATATATATTATGTTTTTGTTTCTGAAACTGAGACAAGTTACAATTAATGTGAAACTTGCATCAGTTAGCTTAACATATCAATAATCAAAAGCTTGTAATAATTTAGACTGCAAGAATTGAAAGGAAAGTGAACTTGAGAAATTTTTTTATTAACTAAGAAAACTGAGTACTAACTTAAAATTACAAGGGAAACTTCAATTAAAACTGATTTAAATTAAACTTAAGCTAAAAACTACTTACTAATTAACTGCCATAAGGCTTACAAGTGACATCTATTTATACTCAAAATAAACTAAGGGTCTTCAGCTTTTGTGCTTCTTTTGTGAGTAGAAACAGCCTTGGATACCATTTGTGCTTCTTTGGATTGATCTGGACCCTTGGATACCACTTGGTGTCATCTCAGCCCTTTATTCCCATCTTGGCGCCCAAAGTGAGATGTGGATTGCCAGCGTGGATGGAGTCACGTGAATATGGCTTTGGACTGGAGCTATTGGAGGGGGGATTGAGTGTAGCAGAGGTGATAGCAGAGATAGGAGTGTAGCAGGTAATGATGGTGGTGAGGGTGGTTTTGGCGGCAAAGGGGAAGGCTGACTGGGATTGACCCAGTTTTATTAATAAAAGGGGATGGGTTATTTGGGTGAATTGAATCCGGGTTTGGTTTATTGGATTTGGTTTTTTTTGGGATTTATTAGTTTTAGGTTTTAGGTAATTAGGGGTAATTAGGGTTAAGGTAAATGGTAAAAATAGGTTTTGGTGTCGGGTTCGTTTTTCCAAGCTCAATCCAATGCTAAACCCCGGGTTTGACTTTGACTCCGTCTTCACATGATCAAATGCACCAATATTGTCGAGAAGATCCAAAAATGTCTGTTTCCGCTCCGTTTTCAATCCTTTGTACCTGAAACAAATAAAAACACAAACCAAGGATATATGCAGTATTTTTGGGTGTTTTTGGTCATTTTCTAGTCTAAATGGGTATAAAAATGATGAGTATTTACACACTCATCAATCTCCCACACTAAACTATTGCTAGTCCCTAGCAATCCGATCATATGAAGTAATGAAAGGATCAAAAGAATACCCCGTTTTGACTTTTTATTTGATGCGAGAAATTTAAACTAGAACTTAAATAAATAACATGCTTGATTTTCAAAAATGGTATCATGGAACGGGATTTACACAAAATGGGTGTCTCCAGGGAATTGAAATCGTCATCCTCTTTTTAATACTCCCAACAAAGCTTAAAATTCAATGTGCAAACGTTTTTGTAAATTGCCAACGCTACTTATACTAATAATCTATGTAAGCCGAGACTTAACTTTTCACTCCCATATTTATTCAAGTTAGGTGACTGTGCTTGATTTTCAAAATTTTGATCACAAAAATCGACGTTTTTATAAGATTTTGACTAATACTAGTTGAAAGATAGATTTAAAATTTAAAACAAGCAAGTTTCAAAACTTTATTGCATTTTGCAATATCATTCCATTTTATTTTATTTTTTTCTTTTCATTTTCACTTTTTTTTTTTTTTTTTTTTTTTTTTTTTTTACATGTGCAACATAAACTAACGGAATTTCACGGGAACCAAGACCTTACACTTTTCGGAATAAAGGATCCAAGGGCCGTTACAACGGAGAGTTCCAAGACTCTAAACATTCCTGAAATGAGGATCCAAGGGTGTTAGACCAAGACCTCACACATTCCTGAATTAGAGGTCCAAGGGCCGGTGTAAGAGGGTAGCCAAGACCTAAACGCCTTCCGGAAATAAGGATCCAAGGGCCGATCTTGAACCGTAGCTTTTTTAGCACATACATTTATTACTTAAATTTTGCAACTTTCAAGCAACGTCTCACTTTCATTTTGCATTATTCTGACATATGCTTGTTCCAAAGTTTAAATAAAGCTTTGAACTAGTATTTTTCAAAATCGTATAAAAAAATGATTTTGTGTGTTCAATTGTTTGAAAATAAGCACTTATTAAGTCAGATTAGTTATCTCATGGGAGAAAAAGCCATAGATTACTTATATAAGCTCTAAAGAAAACCAACTATTCTACGCTTAGCATTTTCATTTGCACATATCGTAAAACCTTAGTCTAATCGTTAAGGAAGCAGTCAGATCAACACTCTGGCAGAGTCGAAATTCCCTTTGTTCTAACCTAATCAAGACTAAACACTACTTTTTTATTGCAATTTCTTATCTAAAAACGACAAAAATTTTAAAATTTTTGGCCAAAACAGGGGTACTAGGGCACTAGAAGGTACATATGTGACAAAATTCGAGAGAATCCCCCCCCCCCTTAGAATTGAATATTGCCCTCAATATTCAAAGTACCGGCTATTATGCCGACACTTAGAACGTAAAAAGGTAATACTAATAGCCAAGTGTGGAACAAAAATATCTATTTTCACAAACATGATTAAAAAAGATATCCCTAGATAAACGTTAGCAAAAAGATCGGATATTGGGCGGCTGGTTTGAAAATAGACGCATCAATCATCACGATCTAAGGGAAATCTGCAAACAAGAGCAAACAACACACAAAAGCACAGCACAGGAATTCCCCCACACTTAGTGTTAGAAAATAGAGAGAAGTCAGAAACATGGGTTGTCACCCATGTGGTGCTAATGTTTTTGTTAACCGAGTCACTAGCTTGACTCGACCCCGAATTCATTGGTCCATGGGGAAGCAAGTGGAAGAAACAATCTCCACCGGACTTTCATTCAATGTGTTTGGATAAACATTTGAACATCAGAAAGTTCCACACCGACGAGATACCCACGGTATTTTAATAGTAGAAACTATAAGGGATGATATCGGGGTCAAAGATGGTGTCCTCATTCCCGTAGGAGAAAAGGGAAAGAGAAATCACACCATATGTGATGAAGAGAAGCAAGATTTTTATGATTATTATAAAAAAATCTTCATCATCAAAAGCAATGTTGTCATCAACGGGAGGGAGGGTCGGGATGAAATCTTCAAGAAGTAAATCCTTATGATCAATAACACCTCCCCCCACACTAGAATCATCCTCAGGATCAAAGTAGAAATGATCATATTCAGGAGGAGATATAAGATGAGAGAGTTCACCGGAGAACTCCTCATGATAAAGATCATTCATATCAAAATGAAATGCATCATACTCGGGAAGAGAGATGTAAGAATGAGAAGTGGTACTGCCACTACTCGTCTCTTCCGAATGATTGATATCAAAGCAAAAGGCTTCATAAGCCGAGAGAAAAGAATCAGGATGAGAAGTGGGATTGCCACTACTCTCTTCTTCGGTATCAAAGAGAAAACTTTCATATTTGGGAAAAGCATCCTTGAGCTCGAGCTCCAAAGGATCTGACGGATTTTCATCAACATTAACATCTTTAATAACTTCCATCGGGGGGAGGGAAAATAATGGTTCATCAAATATCATTTTTTCTAATAACGGAGCATCTCCCCCCTGATCACCATCGGGCTCAACAATTTCCGGCGAAATTGGAGCATCAATAAAGAAAACCTCGAGCTCTTCCATAGAGATATCACTTCCCTCAAGCGGAGGAGAAGGATGGGAAGAGTCGGAAATGATTGGTGCAGAAATAGGAGTGGAATTTTTAGTTCCATCCATAGAATCAACAATTTCAATCCGACAAACCGATTCCGGAGGTGGGACAAGTGGTGTGCTCTTAGAGCTAGCAATTTTCACCACTTCCGTTGTGATCTCTGGTTCTTGTTCATCATAATCAAAGATACTCTTTACTTCCACAGCACAGCTCTCAAACCATTTGCTTGAACCAGGGGTAATTTTCATTGCTTTGAGCTCAGCACATTTGTTTGAAGTACTCTTAACCGTGAATCTTGAAAGTATCGAATCACTTCTTTCGGAAGCAATTACGAGATCAGATTTTTGATTAACCGTAGCAACGTTGCATTTGGTTAGAGATTTAAAGTCCTAATTTATGTTAAACGTGACTTCTTCATTATCAACCCGAATGGTTAATTCTTCGGCGTATACATCAATGAGAGCACGACTCGTTCTTAAGAAAGCTCTCCCTAGAATGAGTGGAACTCGAGGATCGGCATCAAAGTCTACCACAATGAAATCAGTGGGAAAGTGGAACTTTCCTACTTTCGCAACGACATCCTCAGCTATTCCAAGTGGACGAGTTATAGTACGGTCCGCTAGCTCGAGTGTCATGCAAGTAGATGTAAGCTCTGGAAGAGATAATTTCTTCCATACCGAGAGTGGCATAAGGTTAATGCTTGCGCCAAGATCGGCCAAGGCTGAGCACTGAACCATCCCCGAGAAATCACATGTGATCAAAAACTTGCCGGGGTCTCCGAGCTTTTCGGGAAGCTTCTTGAGGAGAACCGCCGAGCACTGCTCGTTAAGTGGGGTTTTTGCCAACTCGGATAACTTATCCAAGTTGCTTAGTAAACTTTTGAGTGTAGATGCAAATTTGGGCATAAGGACGAGAGCATCTGCGAAGCTTATGTCAAAGTGCAATTCATTGAAGATTTTAAAGTATTTCTCCATCTGTTGATTGGTTTTATCTCGAAGCTTCTGATCGTTAAGCTTCGAAGGATATGGAATCGAAGGCTTAGGATTGGTCTTCGGAACATCGGGTTCATGAACTTGAATTTGGACATATGGAGGTTGGACGTGTGCTGTACTTCGTGGGCTTGTGAAATGCACCTTGTCCGTTGTCACCTTGGTATCTCGATTCACTTCCTTCGGTAGAGGGGGCATAGGAGTCGAGGGTCCATTATGCGTCTTACCACTTCGAGTGATGACGGCTTTCAACTCACCCTTCGGGTTGGGAATGGTATTTCCCGGAAGACCTCCCGAAGTTGAAGCTTGATTCATTTAGTTCATGAGGCTAGCAAACATGTTCTTAATTTTACTTTGAGATTGCTCAATTTTATGATTTGTTGTTCAAAGTTCGTTTTTGAGCTCATGACCTTGTTTTGTTATTGAGGTTTGAAAATCATTTTTCAAAGTGGTGATTTGATTTTGCATTGACCTCATGTTGGCCTCATTTGACTTGATGTAATTAGCAAGTTCATTTGAGGTACCAACGGGGGCTTGGTAATTAGAAGCTTGAAATCCTTGATTGAAATTACCCTCTTGGGTTGGGTATTGATTTACCGGGGCTTGAAATTGGTTTTGAACATCTTGCCCTCTCGGTTGGTTTTGGTTGAATCTATTTGGATTGTTGGGTTGAGAAAATTCGGGTGGTCCACTTTGATTACTAACACGATAGTTCGGGTCAATTTGAGGATGGTATTGGTTAGCTCCTTGGTTGTAAGCCTCGGCTACCGCATTAACTTCAAATCGATTACCATCGGTGGCAGTACAATTGTAGTATGCATGAGGACCACCACAAGTGACACAAGTTTCTTCCACCGCTTTTACTTGAGTCGGTGAAGAAGTTTGTGGGGAAGAAAGTTTCTTTTCTTGGAAAGAACCAAGGCTTGAATTGCATCCGTGAGTTTTTCAATCTTAGCATCGGTGCTAGAAGTACTCACGTGAGATGAAGAAGGAGAAGCACTACTAACTTGGGAAACAACCGGCTTGCTTCGTGTAGTGCGGACCTTGGACTTATTCTCGATGATGGTTAATGCATCTTTCGTAGTCCGATTCAAGAGATTGCCACCGGCGGCGGCATTAAGAGAATCTTGGTCCGTTTGGTTCAAACCATAATAGAAGGTATCGAGTTGATGTAACTCGGAGAAACCATGGTGAGGACATTTGCGAAGTAATTCTTTAAAACGATCCCACGCTTCACTAAAGGATTCATCAAATTTTTGAGTGAATTTGGTGATTTCATTTTTAAGGCTTGTGGTTTTAGACGGGGGAAAGAATTCGTTCACAAATTTCGACACTAAATCTTCCCATGTTTCAATAGAACGAGGGGGTTGTTTTTCGAGCCAAATCCGGGCTGCCCCCTCAAGAGAAAAAGGAAAAAGAAGAAGTTTGATAGCTTCTTGAGGAACATTTCGGTATTTGATGGTAGAGGTGATCTTATTAAACCATCGAATGTGGGAATGAGGATCGTCCCTCTCAAATTCGAAATATTGACTTGAAGTTACTAAGTTTAGCAACCCCGTTTTAAGCTCAAAGCTATTGGCAACGATTGCCGGAACAACGATAGCATCTCCGTAACCCTCGGTGGGTGCTTGGAGAAGCTCAGACATGGTGCGTTCATCCGCCATTGTGACAATGGGAGGAACGGGAATAGCACGAATCTCGGGTTCGGCTATTGAGGCGGAATGCCTACGATTACGTCTCCGATTACGTCTTCTCGGGGTATGCATGAGTTCACGTAAAGGACTTGTTGACGGAGAAGAACGAGTGCGCATGCACTAAAACAATTCAATTAAAACGAGACCGAAGCAAAACACAAGTGAACTTAAACCAATAATCAACAAGCGTACGGTAGCTCTTCAAAAGATAAACGCACAAAGGAGCGGAAGAGAAGAATGGATCTCTTTTCGAGGCGAAGTTCGTTGGATCGCCTCTCCTTATACCCCTCTTATAGTTTATTTATCAATCAAAGGTGAGCCGGTATTCGCAAGTGATACAAAGGCAAGTTTTAATCTTTTTTTTGGGAACTTATTATGATAATACTCCAAGTTGAGGAATATTATTTTGAGATTGCTTTTATCTTTTATTTTAACACAATAAAACGGACAATGTTTTTGTATTTTTGTAAACACTTTAAGAAAAGTGTTTTGATTTTTCTGATATATATATATATATATATAATATAAATATATACAAAGAAAAATATTTTTGTATTTTATGGGGTTTATGGAAAACGGGAACTTCACAAGGAAGGATCAAAAGTCACTAATCGTTAAAACCTTTAACAATATTGTCGCAACACAACCTCCCCAGCAGCGGCGCCAAAATTTGATCCGTGCTAAAATATATATAATATATATATATATAATATCGGACGGATATGCGTGATACGCGAGAAATGACAAATCAACCTTTTAGGAAAAAAGTTAACTAACAAAACCCGTGAATACGATATGAGTGATACCGGGCAAGTGATTACCTGGGTCGTGTCCCAGCAAGGTGTGAATCGAGGATTTCGTTATCGGTTTGGAATTAAAGTGCTTGAATTATGGATTTTGGGTTTTTGTG
This sequence comes from Artemisia tridentata subsp. tridentata, assembly GCA_021014915.2. Lineage (NCBI taxonomy): Eukaryota > Viridiplantae > Streptophyta > Magnoliopsida > Asterales > Asteraceae > Artemisia > Artemisia tridentata. The sequence goes on from CP139506.1 coordinate 61,789,443, forward strand.
TTTTTAATAATCTAATTAAGATAATGAAAGTGAATAAACAAAGAAAAGAAAACAAATATCAAATTATACTAAAAACGCAAAAACGGGAATTCTAAAAACGAGCTTTAAAAGTGAAATCTATAAAAATAAAACCTACAAGTGTAAATTTATTTTTCCTAAGTCCTAAATGATAAAATAAAATTTTAGAAAAAAGAATTATATTTTTTTTTTGACTTTTATATTTTTTATTATGAATGAAAAACTAGTTTTTAAAGGAAAATAGATAAAAAATACTAAAGTTATTCTAAAAATTCTGAAACTTTTTCTAAAATTACTTTATACAATTACAGTACTAGTAAAAATAAAGGTGAGTCAATAGCTTATGTGAATAAGCTGTAATTAAGCTAAAGGGACAAATAAGCTAAAGAAAGAAAAGAATGGTTAAATAAAAACTTGTGCAAATATAAACTGAAATAGACCCAAGGGCGAGTGGTGAGTACGTGTTGTGTTGTGGCTTGGAAGGGCTGAGGTCTCAGGTTCGAACCCTGCCTCAGCCTTTTTGATTTTTTTTTTATGTTTTTCTTTTTACCAACTTGTTAAGCTCGTAAAAATAAGCCTTTTTTACAACTACAACTTCTATTGAAAAACACAAATGAGCTCATAAATAAGCCAAGAAGGGCTGATCAGTGGGGCAAAATTAGAAGAAGCTAAAGCTATATGAACTAAGGGGCTAATAAGCTAGAATAAGCTAAGGTGAAACTTAAAATAAGCTAAGTAACTAATGTTTAAACTAATGGAACCAATAAAAAAAGAATAAGCTCAAAAAGAGAACCAATAAGCACTTATAACTCTCAAAAGGCAAATAGGGTCACTGATATGCAGTTAAAAGTGGCTTGCTGAGGGGATTTTGAGCTTAAAAAGAAGCACTTAGAGATCAGCTGAGATCTCTAACTCAGAAGCTAACTCAAGCTCATATACTAGTAAACTCAGAAACTAAATACCAGGCCTAGATCAGCTTATTTGCTACTTAAAATTAAGCTGATAAAAAGCTCAGTCAGCACAAAATGAACACTGATCACTCAGTGTTCAGTTCATGTGACTAGGCAATTTATGAGCTTATTTTTAAGCCCCCATTAAGCTAGAAAAAGGACTGGATTTTAGAAATAAGTGAAGAACAATTGGGAAACTCCTAAGAACTCAGATCAATAAGGGCTTAATACTACATCTAAGTACTTCACAGACTTAAGCAAACTAGTGCAGACCACATACAAAGTCTGCTGAAGCAGGCTACTGATTTAGAGCAATTCAACTATAGATCAATATGAAAGACAACTAATACCACAAATCAGAAATAGAAAAATTGAGGGGGTCAACAGCTTATCTTAGGCAATAAGCTGTTTATATCAGAACTAAGCTTAAACCTATGACACCTCATTCAAATCTTCAAAATCCAATAAATTAGCTAAAAAGCTTCCAAAAACAACTTAAACAAGTAAATTAAGACCAAATCAAAGAATACCAATGGACATATGAACAGTGCATACCATTTTGACCCATTTTCAGTTTAAAACCAAACACCCCTTATGTCCTACTGATTTGATGTTTAGACTAGAAATACCAATTTTAAGCCTAGGTTTCTTAACATAACTGATTCAATAACTTATTTTGACCATAATTAACAACTTTCTACTGCACATAAGCACTCAAATAAGCTGAGTGCTAATTGACTGATTTTGGCTTTTTAGTGATAGTTAAGGTGAAAACTATTTTAGACACTAACTACCTATCTAACTAATATACATTACCATCACAGAGAACAAATAAACACAGAGAAGCAGAATTAAGTACAAAATTAAGTAGATGAACAGTGAAATGTGAAAATTAAAAATTTACTCACTTGAGGGCGCCCTAGCTAAACAAGGGCTCCAAATTGGCAGCTACAAGCTCTAGCTTGTTTTACAACAAGCTAGTAAAAGTCCCTCTGGCCAATCCATTTCGACCACTTACTAATCAATGTTCACAATGCATATAAAACTGCTTTTAGATTTTTCTCTTTCTATAAAATAATAATATATTAATATATAATATATTTTTGTTTCTGAAACTGAGACAGTACAATTAAGTGAAACTTGCATCATTGTTTACATATCAATAATCAAAAGCTGTAATATTAGACTGCAAGAATGAAAGAAAGTGATTTGAGAAATTTTATACTAAGAAAAGAGTATAAACTTAAATACAAGGAACTTAAATTAACGATTTAATTAAACTTAGCTAAACTACTTATATTAATGCCATAAGGCTTACAGTATTCTATTACAAATAACAGGTCTTCACTTGTGTTTTGTTGTAAAACAGCCTTGGATACCATTTGTGCTTCTTTGGATTGATCTGGACCCTTGGATACCACTTGGTGTCATCTCAGCCCTTTATTCCCATCTTGGCGCCCAAAGTGAGATGTGGATTGCCAGCGTAGATGGAGTCACGTAATATGGCTTTGGACTGGAGCTATTGGAGGGGGGATTAAGTGTAGCAGAGGTGATAGCAGAGATAGGAGTGTAGCAGGTAATGATGGTGGTGAGGGTGGTTTTGGCGGCAAAGGGGAAGGCTGACTGAGATTGACCCAATTTTATTAATAAAAGGGGATGGGTTATTTGAGTGAATTGGATCCCGGTTTTGTTTATTGGATTTGGTTTTTTTTGGGATTTATTAGTTTTAGGTTTTAGGTAATTAGGGTAATTATTGTTAAGGTAAATGGTAAAAATAGGTTTTGGTGTCGGGTTCGTTTTTCGAAGCTCAATCCAATGCTAAACCCCGGGTTTGACTTTGACTCGTCTTCACATGATCAAATGCACCAATATTGTCGAGAAGATCCAAAAATGTCCGTTTCCGCTCCGTTTTGAATCCTTTGTACCTGAAACAAATAAAAACACAAACCAAGGATATCTGCAGTATATTTGGGTGTTTTTGGTCATTTTCTAGTCTAAATGGGTATATAAATGATGAGTATTTACACACTAATCACAGCGATATAATCCTTTTATGTATAATTGTGGAGAAGGAAATATAAAAAAAAGAAAATCACATCAACCAGATACATTTGGATGAGAATATTATGCATGTCCTCTTTCGAAGGTAAACAATTATACATTTCTTATTTATGTAAATATACAAACAATCATATAATTACATTATTTATGTGACAGCCAAGAGAAAAAGATCATGGATGTGGATATTTTATGAGGAAAAGTGAATTTGGTGAGCAGTTACGAGTAACTTCTTCTGCTTCAACATCTCACAGTTCTGGATCTGCACCAACAGGCTGCTCAAACTGTAATGAAAAAGATCTTAGGATAAACATGCTGGAGGCACAAAAGCAGGTGCTAGAGACAAGAGTAAGGATGCTGGAGGCAAGACTTGAAATGGCAACGAATCCCGACGACCCCGACCACACATGTCAGTCGGATGCAATACTCCGTGAGCTGTTAGGTGACATGGACAATCTTCATATGTAATGTTGTTGTTGTTGTTGTTGTTGTTGTTGTTGTTGTTGTTGTTTGTTTGTTTAATAAAATGTTGTTGTTGTTGCAACCATGACCATTTTGGTTAAAAGAAACTGGTTAACAGCAGCCCACAAGGGCCGTTTGGGTTATGTTGTCCAAACAGGGCCGTTTGGTTTATGCTGTTTGGTTAACAGCAGCCCACAAGGGCCATTTGGTTTATACTGTTTGGTTAACAGCAGCCCACAAGGGCCGTTTGGTTTATGCTGTTTGGTTAATAGCAGCCCACAAGGGCCGTTTGGTTTATGTTGTTTGGTTAACAGCAGCCCAAAAGGACCGTTTGGTTTATGCTGTCTAAACAGGGGTGTTTGGGATTGCTTATTTCTGCACAATTAACAAACACGAAGGCAAACATTTTATTTAAAACACGCAAGTGTTCTCATACACATACATTTCATACAGACTCAAACGAAACAACTTGACAAGCAAACGAAACAGATCAAACAAAACAACTCGACAAGCAAATGAAACAACTCAAACGAAACAACACGCGACATATACCATAACAAACATCGCCCATTCATTTTTTTTTGCTGCTACTTCCCGCTTTGCTAGAACTTGCACCATCTTTTCCCTTCCTTGCTTTCCTTTGCTTGATATGTTCAAACGTATCTTCGAGATTTGTTACCCTATTTCCCAGATCATCAAGTTTGGTGTCCAACGTGCTTTCAGCTTCATCATCAGCAACAGCCTCCAAATACTCTTTGTAGTACGGCTTTTGCCTCAGCCATTCCAGAATCCGGTCTCTCATCCACGGTGCACAGTTCTTATAAGAACCATATTCATCATAAATTTCGTAGCCATATTCATTAAGAACTTCATTAAAGAGGAGCATAGACGATAAAACCTTTGACCACTCCTCTTCCAGCGTGTAACCATCCATTGTTATGTGTGTTTTGTGGGAATTAATGATTTGGTTATTTGTGGGAATTAATGAGTTGCTGCTGATGGCCACTGATTGTCGATCTCCAGAGAGAAAGAAAAGAAAAAGTATATCTCGATTTATGAGAGGGATGGAGGAAATATACATATACACATTTTATTGAGTGATAAGATAAGATAAGGAGACATGATGAGATTTTTTTTAAGAGAATATATATGAAAGGATAAGTTTTATTATCCTTTAGTGTATTGCGTATACCCCGTGTCCCGTTGGTAAACATCTCGTGTAGAACCATATCATCTCGGCTCATTCGTTTAACATCTCGTGTATAACCATATCATCTCGGCTCATTCGTTAAATATCTCGGCTCATTTCATACAGACTCAAACGAAACAACTCGGCTCATTCGTTAAACGAAACAGGCGAGTTAATAAACTGCTTTACGCACTACAAAAAAAAGGCTTTCAGAGACTGAATTTCTAGAGACTGATATATCAGTCGCTGATACATAGTATCGGTAACTGAAACATCAGTTACTGATACTTTTAAGGAATGACCTTTTATTTACTGATTGCGGCGACTAAAAATCAGTCCTCGATTCAGTGACCCCATATCTGAGACTAAATTTCAGTTACTAATATGCCTGTACGGGAAAAAAAAATTGGATGCAAATTTGTTAGTGACTGAATAAGGGTGACAATTCAGTCCCTAGTACATGTACATCATATCTAAGACTAAATTTCAATTACAAATATATTTGCGCAATAAAAAATTTTGGCGGAAAATTTGTTAGTGACTGAATTATAGTCACAGTTCGGTCCCTAATACATGGAGATCATAGCTAAGACTAAGTTTCAGTTACAAATATGTATACACAATAAAAAGGTTTGGAGGGAAATTTTTTAGTTACTGAATTTCAGTCACAGCTGCGTCCCTATTACATGGACATCATACCTAAGACTAAAATTCAGTTACAAATATGTTTGGGCAATAAAAAAAGTTTGGTGGGAAATTTGTTAGTGACTGAATTTGAATCACAACTCAGTCCCTAATACATGGACATCATAGCTAAGACTAAAATGTATAAAAATAGATTAAAACGGAATAAAACGTTTAAAAACGGATGAAAACTTATAAAAACAGACGAAAACATTTAAAATCAAACGAAAAAATATCAAAACGGATGAAAACGTAAAAAATGGACGAAAACGTATAAAAATGGACGTAAACGTAAAAAAATGGACTAAAACGGATGAAAACGTATAAAAAAGTTAAAATATAACAGACAAAAACTGATGAAAACATAAAAATACGGATGAAATCTGGATAATGACATCAATCAGTTGCTTCATCGAGCGCGACATCCCTTTTAAAGAAACGACTATTACGTTCTTACCATATATAATAAGTCGTGGTGCCTATAGCAATCGTCAATCCACTATACTATACACACCACTTCCATTCAAGATAATAACAAGAAAGTTGCATATAGTCATATAGCCAATCAACGCACTCTACTTTACACACCACGTGGACCATCATATTGCCTTTACGAGTTCTCACACCCCTAAAGGTCTCCTTATAAATACTATACCATTTTCTCGAAATGGATCAAGCTAATCCCAAGCAACATATCCTGCCTTGGGAACTCCACATTCAAGTCTATTATCCTCTAGGGTAATTGACATAAACCAACTGAGTCGACTCGTGAGCGTTACCCCAACTCGTGACTCTTGTCACATTTTGGGGTCTTTACTGAACGTGGGAAACCGAACAATCAACCAACCCAAACCCTCAATACATACCATACGTAATTGTTGAGTTTATCCATATTTACTTTCATCTATGTGTATGACTTGATTTTATCCATAGGATGAGCTTTGGATGTTAAGTAATTTTACATTGATATTCATATTTTTAGACGCTTCACGTATGAGTGATTAGGGATATACAAATGTCACTAATTGGATAAACGCTTGTTAGACTATTAGGTTAAAGTAGCTAGTTGTAAACACTAAATTAATAAATAGCTAGATGACAACTAGGATTAGTTTGTATCGCAAATGAATCTCAATGATTAGCTGAGAACTTAATGAGTGTAGATTAGTAAACCATTAACACCCTGTTCAAATCAGCTACTAATAGACGTACCAGTTATAATTGTATTATATTTAATCTTAAAATAAGTTACTTATAAATTGTCACAATATTTAACTTCAAAATAAAATTATTAAAAAATTATTACCTGTTATAATATCTGGCTAAACCCCGTGCATTTATGAATTCTAAAACTAGTTGGTTTATAAAATATATAAATTAGTAATACCTCCAAAGAAAATAGAATTTCCCTCTCTCATTTTCAGTTGTCCCGCTCTAAGTTTTCCCCAAAAGTCAAATTATACCTCCATCTAAGGATCCAACTATTAGCAACCTCACATCTCACATCCACAAACTTATCATCTTCATTTCCTCTCATGTTCTCTCTTTTGGTCTTCAAACAAACCAAATTCGCTTGACCGTCTCCGTTATCGATCATTGCTAGTCACCACCCAAAGTCGTCAGTCACATCCTCACCAGTCAGCCACCAGACCATGGCGATTCATAATCATCACTCCCGATTTTATGTCATATATCCACAAATAAGGTATTGTAACGTGTTATATATTTAATCATCAATTTGAGGTCTTTATGTGTCAATTTCGTGTTTGGGTAATTTTTAGAAATTAGGGTTCATGTAAACCCGAATCTATATGAGTTTGAAACATGCTTTTTGATACAATTGGTGGAAACTGTTGGGATACCAGTTAAAGATGATAAAGGTTCTGTTCGACTTACAGCTTGTGTCTCTTCACAGGTGATCTTTCCGTCACAAGATAACCATCTTTAGCTGTTATTCTTCTTCTTAGTTTATGAGATGTTTCACTGATTTATTCTTCTGATTCTACAATTGACAAATTTTCTCGTTGTTGTTGATTTATTTATTTATTTATTTATTATTATTTTTTTTTTAATTATTCAGGTAGGGTGCCCTTTACGCTGCTCATTTTGTGCTACTGGCAAGAGAGGCTTTTCCAGAAACCTTAAAGGGCATGAGATTGTGAACCAGGTTTTTGTAATAATATGAGACTAGTTATGGTTGATTTAGATAAGCAGAAAAATGCAATAAATGTATTTTAATTTATTTTTTTATTGCTAGGTGTTGGCAATAGAGGAGGTGTTCAGCAATAGGGTTACAAATGTGGTATTCATGGGAATGGGTAAGCCGATGCTGAACTTGAAAGAAGTTCATGCTGCCCATCGATGCTTAAACAAGGTTCATTTTGAAAATAGTCTAATTGCTTGTTTTTTGTTGTGTATATTCTTGTTTCACTTTTTATGTTAATATTGTTTGTTATCTCATGTCTCTGTGTCCTCGTTGAACTTGAAGTATTATGTAAATATAGAGTATAGAAATCAATTTTTACTAATCTTATATCATAATAACTAATTGGTTTTAGCTTGGATGTATTGTAAGTTAGTTGATCATTGCATCATCTTCCAGTGAAAATTAGCAAAGAGAAACATGTCAAAATCGCTCGGGATAAAATGAAACAGGTTGGGCCGGCTTGTCCATTTTTTTTAGTTTTAATTACAAAAACTATATTACCAAGTTAATTGTTCGTTATTTTTTCTAAAATAAAACCATTTTGGATCTTGTCAGCATTTTAACGCACATGGGGCAACTTTTGAGTTTTGACCTGTTCCTTTTAGCTATTTTTTTATATATGCAGTGATTCACTAGTTTGATCCTTTACGGCTAAAATGCAACTCAAATTAACCAGTTTTGAATTTGATACATATGGGTTTATAATTGCCACCTCTGCGGAACGTTATTGTGTAGAACTATCAACTTTTACATGTAGTATGTTGCAGGGCATACTTAAACATTTGCAACTAATTACTGGAACTATTGTGTATGTGTTAAAGGCGTTAGGCCATAAGTTCATACTTACCATTTGAAAGCCTGTAGTGCCAACAACTGGTCTCTTTGTTTTTCAGGATATATACAGATAGGGCAAAGGATGAAGACTAACCGGTTCTCACGGCCGACCTATGCCTCAAGGTAACTAGCGCTGTTGTTATCTATCTTCTTACGTGTATGTAAAGATGGGAATTGTTTCAGCCTTTGATTTGTTGTAACCTTTAGTTATTCATTTGGCATAGGTTTTACTGAGGATGGAGGAATAGGTACCATGTCATAGAACAATAGTGACCAAAGGCGTGTGGTGCAGCATTGAATGAGTGTATGTTGCAGTTACATTTCGTTTGTAAAGTGCGAGCAACCATGTGATACATACAGCAACCATGCTCACCGCCAACGTTTAAAGCTTTTGTAAGCCTTTCTCTTGAACCAGTTTTCTCTCTATATTTTCATGTGTTCTAAGAGGCTTCAGTCAGTCAGTTGTTTCATGAGGTTGCTTCAGTGGGTTGTGTCAGTGTGGTTGGTTCAATGGGTTTGTTTAGTCGGTTTGTTCAGTTGATGGGTTCAGGGGATACAAGGAGTAGGTTCAGTGGGTGGGTTTATTGTGTTTGTACAGCCAATTGGTTCAGTTTATGGGTTCCATTGGTGGGTTTAGCGGGTGGGTACAACCAGAAGTATCAAGGGCAGCTAAATAAGCAAGTTGGGGTTAGTTAACGTTAACACATGTCACCTTTAATTGTAAAGTTGCTGCATTAAAAAAAAAAGTTAATTTTTTTAGTTTATTAATTGCGGAAGGGATTTACAGGTTGTGAGTGTCACTTGATCGATTTTTGTGGTTCTGTTGCTGTGTATCGAACACATGGTCAGAAAACAGGGAATTAATGGTGAGTTTTATAAGGATCTATCATCTAAGAGTTTTGCTCTTTGGATATTTCAATCAGTTGTTTCATCAGTTATTATTATTGTTTATGCCCTGGCGGGAGATCTAAGCAAGCTGTTGTTGGCAGCAAAGAAGGTGAGAAAGGCCACTGGGACAGAGTTTCTGATATCTTTAGCTGCTGATGACTTTTCTCGAGCTACCAATACTTATGTTGGAAAATTAAGGTATTTTTCATATAGTTTACCTTCTTTATTTCACCCCATAAACCAGCAGTGGCAATTCCGATCCATTTACTTGTAAATTGGTGAATTTGGGTTATGTTATATCTCCAACGGGTCATATCTGTCTTATTGAGGGGGGGGGGAAACCCTTATAAGGAACCACAACGAAATTAATGCTTAAAACATCAGACATTCATTCGTTGATATTGTCACCCTAACAATATATCAAAAAAAGGACATCAGACCCATACCTAAAGTTACCTGTTTTGACCAGCCCATTTTGGCACATCTTTCATACACTTTTATCACGCTAACTGATCATTTCTATGTAACAGTTCCAATTTTCTTGGCACCAAGTTTGTCATTTATGACGATCAGCCTCATTACGACCCTTTAAACCAAAATTTTGGGTCAACGAACATAACTTGTGGGGTAGTATCACCAATGGTCAAATCCAAAGTGGTCAACATATCATACGAGCTAAATTTTCTATGAATTAAAGGGCCTAGAAGAATGCATTGCACCATGAACACTATCCCATCCACTGCGATTCAAAAAGACGGAACTGTCCCTACTCCACCAACATTTGTAGATGAAGAATTCTCACATTTTCCAATTCCAAACACAAATGAAGAATCACTAATTTTGAAAAATAAAGCACCATGGTGGCACGAGCAACTGCAGTGTTGGTGTCTAAATTTCAAAGGGCGTGTTACTGTAGCATCTGTCAAGAACTTCCAGTTGGCTGTTGACCCGAAACAAAGTGATCAAAGTATGGAACAACAAGATGATGTCATACTACAGTTTCAGTCAGTTGTTTCATCATTGTTTATGGTTTGGAGTTTTATATATTATTGTAAGGGGTCATGTATGCATTGTGAATGGGGACTGAATTAAATTTTATTTGCCACTAACTTTTGGTTTATAATAGAAATATAATGGAACGACGCCATCATATTGGAGACTGATTTGAATGTTATTTTGTATCGATTAACATATATTTTGAACCTAATTTTCAGTCACTAGAAAAACAAATTAAGAACTAATTCATCTGTTTTTTATGACTAACAATCAGTCCTTAAAGCCTTTCATCGGAGACTAATCAGTTTTTAAATCCTATTATTAGAGACTGATTTGGTACGGTAATCTACAAAACAACGAAACGTATTAGGGAGTATAAACAATATTTATGGACTAATTTTCAGTCCCTAAATCCATGTGTAAGTAACTGATCTAACATAGTATTGGCGACTGACTTTTCAGTCGCCGATAATAAGCATTGGGGACTGAAATAACATGATACCAACCCATAGAAATAAGGACTAACTTTTTTATTTTGGAGACTGATCTCTGGTCCTCGTTGGTTCAATACAACAAGGACTGAATTTCAGTTGATAACGTCACTTTCCGTAACTAAACTGTTGTAACTGATTAGTGACTAGCAAAATCAATCCTTGATAGACCATTCGTAACTGATCATGGTGTATCGGAGACTGATTTTTCAGTCTCTGAAAGCCTTTTTTTTGTAGTGACGCCTGGTGATACATTGTGGTTTTTCCCATGCCTAACCAGACCCTATTATTTAGAAATTGCATCTTTTAAACTAGAACAACATACCGGGCTTTTAAAACATGCACGTCACCAAAATGAAGTCCTGGATTCCTATACACGAGAACCTTTTTCCACCGATGATCAAACTCATTCGTTTAACATCTAATTTAAATCATTTTTAATGTATTCTAATAATTTATAACTAATTTAAATCATTTTTAATTTATTTAAATAATTTATAATTTAAATTTATTTAAATAATTTATAACTAATTTAAGTCATTTTTAATTTATTTAAGTAATTTATAACTAATTAAAATCATTTTTATATATATTTTTGAAGACGGTTTAGATCTGAATATTGATGAAATGGATGTTGATCGGACTGAAGGGTCATATAAACAGACTACTGATAAAGGGAGCAGGTTCTCGGGATCAGAATTATTTTAAAATCATTTTTACTAATTTATAACTAATTTAAATCATTTTTAATTTATTGAATATTAATTAAATAATTAAAATCATTTTTAATATGCATAAGCTAAAGATAAAGAAAAAATAAACAGAAAGGGACGAGATTGTCGTCCCTTTTTTCCCCCTAAAATTTTCCACCAAAAGTTAAACGACCCGCCAATTATTTTAATGTAACCCGCCAACAGAAAGGGACGACAATGTCGTCCCTATGTGTATCAATTATTGACTCCCACAGATCTGCGTTGAACATCTAACACTTATCAAAAAAAAAAAAAAAAAAAAAAAAAAAAAAAAAAAAAAAAAAAAAAAAAAACACCCACTGTGTTCTTATCTTCTTCTTCATTCGATCTACCTTCAATAATTTTAACACCAGATTCGACACCACCTTCAACACCACATTCGACACTACCTTCAGCATCACTATTCGACACCACCTTCAACACCCCCGCCTTTTTTTTTTTTTTTTTAAAGGTATGTTTTTTCTTTTAATTTTTGTGTGTTAATTTGTATATTATTTTGTTTAACTTTTGTTTGTTAATATTTTTTTCTTGTTTGTTGTGTTTGTGTTTGTTAGATAGCACCCCAACCACCATGGCAGCGCCACCACCGCCAGCAGCAGTAGCACCAACAGCCGCATTGTTTGTGTTTGTGTTTGTGTTTGTTAAAGGTGTTTTTTTTATTGTGTTAATGCATTTTGGGACGAAAATGTCGTCTTCAAATGTTTTTATATACCTAATCCTCTTTTTCTCTTCCTTTATTTCAGCCGTGAACTAGGTATATAATTTAATTACTTTGATGGTTGCGTTTTTTTAGTAAAATGCGTTTGGTTAGTATGCTATTTGAATATGTCGTTTAGTTAGTAATATGCGTTTGGTTAATATGATATTGTGAATATGTCGTTTGGTTTGTAATATGCGTTTGGTTGGCATGATATTGTGAATATGCCGTTTGGTTAGTATGATATTGTGATTGTTAGACTTATGTGACTTTTTTTAGGATTTTAGTGATTAATTTCGGACAACCCCCATCTGGAATTAATCATCCTATAGAAAACCCGTCCGAAATTAATTTATTAGAAATTAATTAAGGAAAGTCCCCTGTTTGGGACTGCTTTTTGAATGTTTTGTCTCATTTAGGATATGGATGCGTATAACTGTTTTACTATTTGAGAGAAATTCGACAGTATTTCCCTTTCACTCCTACGAATATGTCTTTAATGCACATATTTGGGGAGTTGAGGGGAAATGCTGCCAAATTTTTTTCAAATAGTAAATCGGTTATACGGATTCATATATGAGACGAGACATTCAAAGAGTGGGTTAGGATTGCCTTCCATAGTTGCACTAGGTAATCAAAACAATTCATAATTACGCCTTTTCATGTTTGAATGTGTGTATTTGGATATGTATATGTATATGTATATATATATATATATATATATATATATATATATATATATATATATATATATATATATACATACATACATACATATGTATATATGTTCATTTATTTGAAACTGTTTTTTTGCAACGCAGTCATGACAATTGATAAGACTTGGACCACTATATCCAACCGTAATTCCCCTGAGTTTTTAGATGGTCTTTTTGCATTCATCACGCATTGTGAGCCATTGTTACACCCCATCACAAAAAAGATTCATTGCCCATGTGTTCGTTGTGGTAACGCTTGGAATAAATTGGGTACTCTCAAAACTCTTGAGACACACATTTCACAATACGGGTTTGACAAAAGTTATACCACTTGGAAATATCACGGTGAACCGCTTCCTCCACCCGTAGTAAACAACACACCACAACCACCTTCACCTGAACACATTGACATGGATGCATTCTTCCAAGATATTTCTGCAAATAATGACCCAACTCCACCATCTCAAATAACAGGTTCTCAACCAGCACAAGCAACAGATTCTCAGCCAGCTCAAACAACGGGTCCTAGCATTAATAACAAGTACAAAGAGTTACTTGCTAGGTCCACCCAAATGTTGGGTCCAAGTTGTGATATGACTGCACTGAACTTTACGTCAGAGCTTTCGCACATCAAGGTCTTATGTAAAATACCTGATAAAGGGTTTAACATGATTCTAGATCTTTTGCAAAAGGCATGTCCCCCTAAGAATGGATTCAACTTCCCACCGTCATACTATGAAATCAAGAAGACATACAAAGATATCGGGTTAGGATACGAATCGATCCATGCTTGTATAAATGATTGTTTTTTATTTTGGGGATCAGATGAGAACAAAAGTCTGGATAATTGTCCAATCTGCAACGCGAGTAGATGGAAAAACCTAAAGAAAAAGGGGAAAAAAGTTGCCAACAAGGTGTTGCGTTACTTTCCGTTAACTCCTAGACTACAACGTATGTTCAACACAAAATACATCGCAAAGTGGATGACTTGGCATGCTACTGGATAGTCTAAGGAAAACGGTAAGATTAATCACCCGTGTGATGGTAAAGCATGGAAAAATTTTGACATAATGAAACCCGAGTTTTCTTGTGACCCTAGAAACATCCGGTTAGGGTTGGCTGCTGACGGTTTCAATCCGTTTGGCATCATGACTCAAAGTTACAGCATGTGGCCGGTTATATTGACAGCATACAACACACCCCCGTGGATATGTATGAAAGAGACATCTTTAATGTTGACGATGTTAATTCCCGGCCCTAAATCACCTGCAAAGGACATTGACATTTTCTTGCAGCCTTTGATCAAAGAACTCCAAGACTTATGGAAAGGTGTGTGGACTTTAGACGCTGCTACGGGTACTCATTTCAACATGAAAGCGGCGGTTTTATGGACCGTAAATGACTTTCCAGTTCGAAGTAGTTTGTCTGGGTGGAGTGGACAAGGCTACTATGCATGCCCAACATGCAATCAGGACACTCCATCGCTTCCTGTGAAGAATAAAATCGCTTATGTTGGTTATAGAAGATTTTTAGGCGTAAACCATCCAATGAGGAGGAAACATAACGAATTCCATGGTAAACCTGAAAATAAGCGTCCTCCTAGAAACTTTACCAATGAAGAAATCATGATTCAAATTAGTAAAGTCTTTAAACGTGTCTCGGGGAAACATCCACGTATTGTTAAAAATAACCCTAAACCTAATCGAGAAATTGAATTGAATTGGAGTAAGCGTTCTATCTTCTACGAACTGGAGTATTGGCCCGTTCTTCAGCTAAAGCACAATCTCAATGTCATGCACATCGAAAAGAACGTGTTTGAGAGTGTGCTTAATACCTTGTTAATGAACGACAAATCCAAAGACACGCTAAAGGCAAGGCAAGACTTGAAAACTCTGGGAGTTCGAAAAGAGTTGTGGCTCGTTGATAAAGGAAACGGGAAGTTCGATAAGCCTCATCCAAAGTGCTCTTTGACACCAGAAAACAGAAAACGGTTTTTTAAATTCATCAAAGGAGTTAGACTACCCGATGGGTTTGGATCCAACTTCAAGAAAAAAGTGACCGCTGACGATAACAACATAACGGGCCTAAAATCTCATGACTGTCATATTATGATGCAGCGGTTACTTCCTTATGGAGTTCACCAATACTTACCCAAAAACATTTCACCCCCATTAATCGAACTCTGCTTATTATTTAAGCAGATTTGTGCTCGAAATTTGATGCAGCAGGACATGGAGAAAGCTAAAAAATAAATGCTCGATGTTATGATTAAATTAGAGCAAATATTTCCCCCTGCTTTTTTTGACATAATGATTCATTTGGTTATACATTTACCCGAAGAGGCTATTCTAGGTGGCCCTGTTTACTACAGGTGGATGTATCCATTTGAAATATACATGAAGAAGCTGAAAAACTATGTCTGAAATAAAGCCAGGCCTGAAGGTTCCATAGCGGAGGGTTATGTTGCAGAAGAAGCATTAAGTTTCTGCTCGCATTATCTTAAAGATGTCGAGACGAGATTTAATCGTCCTGACAGAAATGAAGATGGTGCACCTGAACAACCAGATAAATTCCAGGTTTTCCAGTCAGTATGCAAACCGGTGCGTAGATGTGTAGATACTCGGATGAAGCCAGATGTTATGCAGGTAGTTGTATGGTTTATACTTAACAACAATCCAGAAATCAACGCAGGCAACCAGGCGTACAAAGAGTATGTTTCTTCTTTTTTATATTATGAATAACCCTTTTTTTGCTAAGTTATTTGTTTTCGATGACTTATTCTAATATCATGAACTTTTGCAGTGAATTTCCTAACAATACCGTGGAAACAAGTTTTCCTCCCTGGTTCAATCACAAGGTAAACACATTAGATATATTACCTTGTAGTCCAGAGTTTTTGTTCATCTGAATCTGTTTGCATCTCTTTCGTAGTTCAGTGAAAAGAGCGTGGCAAAAGACCTAAGCTGTAGTCCCGAGTTATTCTCTTTGGCATGTGGACCTTCATCTCGTGCATTTACATACCCCGCTTGCATAGTTAACGGTGTGAAGTTTTTGGTGCATGAGCGCGATAAACTTCATACCACTCAATGCAGTGGAGTTTCAACACCCGGTCCTGATGGAGAAATGTATTATGGTCAACTGGAGGAAATTCTGGAGCTCACTTATTTGGGCAACCGAAAGGTTGTGTTGTTCCGATGTTTATGGTTCGACACACGTAACCCTAATAACCCTACGGCACGCTCTAGGCGTTCTTACATTGAACGTGGCATACGTCATATTTTGAATGATAAGGATACTTATAGAAATCAACAATACATTCTTGCGACACAAGCAACACAAGTCTTCTACCTTGAAGACCCTGCTAGACGACCACCTCATTGGAAGGTCGTCGAAGATGTTCATCATCGAAAGATCTGGGATCGGGATGTGGTAGATTTTGATCAAGATGTTATACATGGCAGCAGTTCATCAGATGTTGCATTGTCTGTTGGTTTGCCTGGTTTGGAGTCTGCGAATTTGAGTGTAAATCATGAATCAACAGAAGTGGACGCCCCACCAGATGATGCTGAAGAAGATGCTGATTTTGTTAATAATGAAGATGATGTCGTTGCTCATGTCCTTGATAATGATGATGTTGACGTGTCTGATGATGATGAAGTGAACCCCACGACTGTTGTTGAAGAAGTTTTATCTAGCGATGATTCAGATGATGACAATTGTTCTTAATTTGTAATTTGAATGAAATTGTTACTATATGTTTAAACGTGTAACTTTTATTTGAATGAAATTGCATGTTATGTTATGTTTAAATGTTTATATTTATATGAATGTGTGTATTAGTATTAATTGGTCCACGAAATTGTGTGTTCTTGTACTTGTAATTTTATAGATGGCGTGTGTAGCTCCCTAATCACACGGCGGGGATGCTGGTGGTGATCCACCACACCAGCCCTATTTTCTTACGCCGGGCTACTGTTCAGGTAAGAAATTGTGATTTTTATTTTAAGTTTTTTTATTGATAAAACTAATTTTTTTTTACTTGTATTTTCACGACTCAATAACTTATATTTATAGGTTCGATTGCGGGTGAGACCTCAAATCGGGCCTTATGGAGGGCAATTAAACAGAACGGTAATCGGCCTTTGCTGATCGGATTTGACACTGATGATCTAGGCACCTTTTCACCGATGGGCACGTATGCAACACAGTTCACTAGTCTTTTGGGGGAGCAAGTTAGGTCACTTCCCCTTGACTGCGAGTGGGACGAGATTCCAGCGCCTTTTAAGGCTCACATACTTCCGGCACTCGAGGTATTAATTGTTTATTTTATTTGTATTCTTATTGTTATCGACCGTTTAGATACGCGTGTTATATTTAAATTGTTTGTTTATTTAAATGCGTATATTTATTTTCAGTCCTATTTCTGCCTCGCGCCTTGGTTAAACAACCAGACCCAAGTGAAGAGTGGGGAGTGTGTGTATACGGTGGGGGAACGGGTAAGTCTTGGGCTTCAACTTCAGCTGCGGTTACTATACCGCAAACGTAAATACAGAATGAAGAAAAAGTACTTTGACACATGACCGGACCCCGAGACGGCAAAGGCAAATCCGCCGCTGTCGGGAGTGTGGGGTGACAGAAGCTAAGCGGAGTGGGATTCGTTGGTCGACTGGTGGTCGACCAAGAAATGAATGGATAGATCTGCAAAAAATGCAGAAAACCGGGGAAAAAACAAGGTTGTAACCCACCAAGGGAGGAAGTCGTTCGTACAAGGACGAAACGATTACGTAAGACTCATTATAATTTTTTGATCTTTAAAGGTCTATATAATGTTTATATATAGCTCGTTATTAATTTATTTTATGTTGTATGTATAGCGGGTTAGGAATGAAGGGAGGAATGAAGAACTCGTCGAGACGTGGAGGAGGGGCCATTCAAAAAAAGGGGGCATCTTTAAAACTTCAGAAAACGAGGCGTCTTATGTAAGTAATTTATCTCTTAACATGCGTCATTAAGATCAAGTTACTTGTTTTTTTTAGCTTACCTGTTTTTAACATACTTTTTTTTTACACAGTTGGCGATGAAGGATCACTGGGATTGAGTTAAAGCCGGTACGGCCCCGTTGATGACCGAGAAGCAAGTACTGGATTCGATAGTACATAGTGAAAACCGGAAAAATTTGAAGGGCATTGGCAGGTTGATGCCGGGCAGCGGCAAAGCTTCATCTAGGTCCACACATCAGCCATTTGCACAAACCTTTGCTACTCGAGAGGATGTTTTGGCGGAGTTCAGGCAAAAGGAACAAGAGAATGAGTTGTTGAGGAGGCAAAATCAAGTGCTCCAACTTCAGAATGAACAGATTCACGCTTGACAAATGAGCTTCGAATCTATCTTTGGGCAGTTTGTCAGCCACTACAACAACAGCCAAGCAGGTAATCCGTTTCCCGTTAACTTTCCCACCTTTCCCTCATTTCCCTCATTTCCCGGCCCTAATCCCTTTCCCATCCCTAATAATAATTCTTCCTTGGATAATTGTTATCGTCCCGTCTTTCCCGACTCTACTACATGCCCAGGTTCTAGTCCTAATTATGCCGAGCCGCCACCCGACCTTAACCAATACATAAGACAAACTAATCCTCATTTGAGCTACATTCCTGATAATTTTAATGCTAGTGGTGGTGAGGAGGCGGTGGAGGGGGGTGAGGAGGAGGGGAAGGAGGGGGAGGAGGCGGGTTCTTGCGAGGAGTCGGACTAGGAGTAGGCGTAGTTTAATTTGTATCGTATTTGTTATTAGTTATGTAATAAAAGAATCTATTGCCGAATTGTTGATCGCCTTAGAAACAGGTTTTGTTGGTAAAACATTAGGATTGTAAACTACAACATGTACATGAATTTGGTTTGTTTTTGTATAAGTTCGTATTTGTTAGTTTAATTTGTATCGTATTTCTTAGTTTAATTTGTATCGTATTTGTCGAATGCAATCGTGGATGAGTAATTTGGTATTGTATCATATTGCCGAATTGGTATTGCGGATATTGGTTGATTTACAGGTTGTGTAATGGTAGGTTTTTTCCCCAAAAAATTCCGAAAAAAACCTGGAAATGCAGGCTGCTGCTGCATTTTTTTTGCATAGTTGGCAGATTGGGACGACAATGTCGTCCCAAAATTTCAAACAATGAGTCGACCCATTTTGCTTTGGCATGCACGTCAACAGTGGTTAGTTCATTCAATTTGGTACGACATTATCGTACCAATTTGTAAAAAAATTTAAATATTTTAAAATTTTGGATTTTGAATTTCCGAAAATATTTTAAGTATAATTTGTAAAAACTAATTTAAATATTTTAAATGTTTGGTACAACAATGTCGTACCATTTTGCTTTTCTTAAAAATAATTTATGTATTTAAATAAATTATTTACGGAAAATAAAAAAAAGGGAAAACGGTTTGGGACGAGAATCTCGTCCCAAAGTTGCAAATACTCTGTCGACCCAAACTGTAATTTATATGTTTGAATGGTTAGTGGGTCCCCTTTCAATGTCGTCCCACTCCTTTGCAAAATTGTTGACCCAAATTGTTTTGGGACAAAGTAAATGGTACGACCAGAAAGGGTCGAGATTGTCGACCCAAAGCGTTTTGTCTCGACCCCACTTCAATATTTAGGTCGACATTGTCGACTCAAAGCATCCCATTTTTTGTAGTGTTAAGGATTCAAGAGACCAGTAGGCTCAATCAGACTTTACTTACTCGAATATTCTAGATAACCTTGATGACAAAAAATATTCAGGGAAAAAACCATACTTGCCCCTACAAACGAGGTTGTCGACACTATAAACGATAAAATGTTGTCAGTTATTCCAGGTAAACAAGTCACGTACTTCAGTTGCGAGAGTGTTTACAAGTCAGAAAAGAGTACAAGTATAAATGAAGACATGTTCTCTAAGGAGTTCGTCAATGGTCTGAAATTCTCTAGTGTACCGAACCACGAACTTAAATTGAAAGTGGGTGTTCCAATCATGTTGTTACGAAGCATTGATCAATCCAGTGGTTTGATCAACGGAACACGACTTTGTGTGGATCTATTGATGAAAAGTTGCATTGACACCACTAAAATCAATGGAATCCATTTTGGTAAATGAGTGCCTATAGCACGAATGAAAATATCACCTTTTGATAAACGTTTTTCATTAAAGATTGTAAGGAAGCAGTTCCTCGTATCCGCCTCTTTCACGATGACAATCAACAAAAGTCAGGGATAATCACTCGGGCAAGTCGGTTTGTATTTGCCACGTCCTATTTTTACACATGGCCAACTATATGTAGCCGTCTCTCGAGTTAGGAGCAAAAAAGGATTGAAGATGTTTATTCGCAACAAAGAAGGGAATCTTACTAATACCACCACCAACGTGATCCACGAAGAATTGCTACACAATTTATGATCACATCTACATGTACACGTATACCATATTCGTAGAATAAAGGATTGCTACACAACCTAAAAATAATATGTTGCATCTTAGATTTTTAAAATAATAGAATATGGATGCAAGAAAGTTTTATATATTCATTATATCAATCATGGTTTTTAAGGTTTATAAAGTGACAGGGACTAAAATTGACAAGTTAGGAAAGTGTTACAAGCCCTAATATATATGTTGTCCTAAGTTCAGGTTTTATGATATTTTATAGTCCAAAAATCTTATTGTGTCGATATGTGGTCAAATTTTCCAAAGGTAAGTTTATCAGGTTTATTTTCGAAAGTGGGTCCCACCACTCCGGGTAAGTGTAAAATTTATCATATGTTAACAAAATTATGGTTTATATAGTTTTAAATTTGTAAAAATAGTTCCACTTATAGTGTTTTTAGAAGTCATAAAAATATATTTGACTTATTTTTAAGTAAATTTTGATAAGTTATAGAATTTTAGGTGAAGTGCGGGTTTTGAATAAAAGTGGATATTCGTTACCAAAAATTCCGTTTCTCTTAACCCGTAAGTAGTTATATTACAAATTTTATATTTCCGGAAAAGTATTTAAGTGTACTAATCAGATTTGTGGGTCCCACTGTTCTGAAATTTATATAACTTAAGTGAAATTACTATTTTACCCCAATATATCAAGTCTGATCGGGACAACACCTAACAGTCCCACCATTTTTTCGATAAGATGAGTTTTGTAACTCCTTTTTATGCGGGGTTTTCGGCTAAGTTTAAGTTAATGTGTTACCTACAACTTTTATGTTTTGTGCAACAGAGGGTTCAATACAAATATTTAGACTTTTTAGCCGTATAAATCTGGTGTGCATTTTCCGACAACCTTTACCGTTTATTTTCTAATTAATTCATCGGGTATCGTCTCATGACCAAATACCCAGAAAATCGAAGCTAAGAGATAGATCTATAGCCATATATTTTTACCTAAGTCTCAAAGGGTACTGATTTAGTGCAGTAATTATGAAAACAGTCCCTGGTCCAAATGGTCTTTACAAACTTAGTCCCAATCATAGTTTTTGGTATTTTAAGCTATGTACAATGCATAAATTAACACAACAAGCATATGAAACATGAAAAATACATGAAATGAAATATAGATCAATAGTCAAATGAAAATTATTTTGTGGTTTCTTACACAAATGAGATGGAAAACACAAGGAATCAAGGACAAGAACACTAGATCTTCAAACCATGCATAATATCTTGTAGCAAAAATTTATGATGATGGTGATTTAGGGCTAATTGTATACAACACAAGGAAGAGTGGAAGGAAACATCTTGGCTAGTTTTGAGATATATGTTGAGTGGTAAATGATTAGATGGTTTTATCAAAGTAGTTTTGTGCTAGTGGGAGACAAGCGAAGAAAAAGCATAACAAGTGTCTCATGACACATCTAAGAAATGAACACCTCAATATGAGGTTGTGTTGTTTGATGATTTTTGTGTATTATTTGGTTTAAAGTGTATCATTTTGTGTATAGTTTGATCCCGGTAATTGAAAACGTGGAGTTTTTAAGACGCGAAACTTAAAACTGGGTAACGTAAAAATATAAAACTTAAAAAAATATTAAAACTTGACATCAAAATCTATTTTGATAATTTAGGTGATCATTGAGCTTGTTGGGTGATTACTTGATGTTTAAAAATAATTGAAACCGCGCAAAACTCGAAATGTACAAAGTTTAAGTAAAAATAGAAAAGTAAAAATGGGATATTTAAAATATGATGGTAAGAAACCAAAATGCATAAAATTATATCTACTGATTATGGTCAGGTGTCGGTTTAGGTTAAATGTACGTTTGTATACGGAATAACTTATCTAGTTACTCGCAAAAGTGAATTTACTTAAAATAAAAATGTTAAGTAAATTTAAAATATTAACTATTGACCTCAAAATTGTGAATTGTTACAGTACCTATCCCTAAAAGGGGAATCCTGTCCCGGGATTCAGTCCGAGTTAGATGGTGATGACATGTTGGCGAAGATATGAGGATATTTCTGACGCATCTGGTCTTCTCTTTCCCAAGTGTATTCTGGTTCTCGTCATGAGTTCCAACGAATCTTTACAATAGGGATACGGCTCTGCTTCAGCCGCTTGACCTATCGGTCCATGATTTCTACAGGTTCTTCTATAATGTGCAGTTTTTCATCAATTCGAAGCTCATCCAATTGAATGACAAGACTCTCATCTGACAACGTTTCTTCATATTTGAAACGTGAAAAGTGTTGTAAATATCTTAAAGTTCTTCTGCTAGTTCTAACTTGTACGCTACTGGGCCAACCCTAGCTAGGATCTTGAATGGCCCGATGTAACGTGGATTTAGTTTCCCATGCTTCCCAAAATGAATCACACTCTTCCATTGTGAAACTTTGAGCATAACTCTGTCCCCCACATTAAACTCCAAAGGTTTGCGTTGTACATCGGTATAACTCTTCTGCCGATCTCTTGCAGCTTGCAGCTTGCGGCTTGCAGTCTGTTCCTGATTTGTACAATCTTCTCGGTCATTTCACGAATGATTTCTGGACCAGTGAGTTGGACATCTCCAACTTAAGCCCAACAAACAGATGATCGACACTTCCGACCATAAAGTGCTTTAAGTGGCGTTGTCTTGATACTGGCGTGATAACTTGTGGTTGTAGGAGGATTCGATTAATACCAATTGATTATCCCAACTATTACTAAGATCAGTCACACATGCTATTGTCAATCTTAGGCAGGTCAGGTAGTATGTAAGTGTAGCGGTTGTTTTCGAGTTTTGATCCTAAGATTTGTTATGGGATTGTGCGTTCTCCTGCTTAGAGGTATTGACAAAAATTTTGTTCGAACTTTTTATTTGAGTAAACGTTTACACGAATTTGACCAACTCAATAATTTAAGAGACATAATTTCTTTGTTTGAGGTTAATAGTCGGGTAAAATAATGCGACCCTAAAAAAATTTAAAGTTTAGTAGAATGAATTTTTAAATATGGTGTAAATAAGACAATTTCACAAAAATCAATGTTTAGCCATTTCTTAACATACAAAAGTTCGGTAAGGTTTGACTAGAAAAATTTTAACTTGTTAGAATAGGTATTTTAGAAAAATCACAACGAGTTTTAAGGTTAATATAAATGCCCTATATAAGTTCTCAAAGTTTTAAGGACAGAGTCTAGTTTTTAAATGCTTGATACTGTTTGATGGCTAAATATCGGGTGAAGTTTATAGATATGGTACTTAATTCACTTGGGCAGTATTGGAAAGTATCATGACTTATATTGTTTTGCTAGTGGTCTGAAATTTAGTCACGAGGTGTTTTCCTTGGTCATAAGTGAAAGTTGTGTATCAATGGCCGTTCGGCATGTTGAGACTTTTAGGCATCTCAATGTGGGAGTGAGGTTATATCAAAACGGATGGCTGAATAATCTAGAAGTCTTAGAGGACACAACGTCGTAAGGGTGGTTGTACATTGATAGTCCAATCCAAGGTATCCATTACTTACACGGGAAAATCTCATTATACGGTGTGGAGAGGGTGAATTGTACATTGACGGAATAGTGTCAAGTCATGGTGTATTGTTATTCTTAGTCGTGGATAGAGATGTTTGATTCACCTCTAAGGTTTGGTTTAGTGAGAAACAGTGTTTTGGATCACTCTTACGTCCCAGTCAGGCTAATACTCTCAAAGAATTAGTTGAAGGATTAGGCAATTGTCCCAAAGATAGTTGCTCGGGTTGCTCCGTAAGGTCTTAAGAATTGCGTTAGGTTATAAGACAGCCCATTGTATGTTCCTAGCCCTTGTCAAAAGTTTTATTGGTCCCTTCATTGCTTTCTTCTATCGATGGGTCCTTCTCGTATTGTTTTAAGATCTTATTACCATAAGGTACGTGGACGAGTTTCTCATCGTAGATGATTGTGGTATTTCAGCAACCAGACCATACTAAAAAAATGTCTAAGCCTCAAGTTCTGTGGGCACTAGGTTGATGTCTTACGGGTATTTAGTAGGTTTAGGGTGCAACCTCAAAAGATGGCGTCGGTTCCTATTAGCAGTCGGATGGCTAGTTCGTTGGTACACTTAATACTTAACGCGGAAGGTAGAGTCTTGAAGAATGCTGTTGATTGCTACTAGCAATCAATTGGTTGATTCAATAGTGTACTTAGTGTTCAATGTGGAAGGTACGGTTTCGATTAAGGGATTGAATGTAATCGTCATCACGATTGACACCAATTTTTAAAGTAGAGGTATGTCTTAGTCACCCTTGGGGTTATGAGTCATCCAGTTGTTATCGAATTTAGAGGTTGTGTGTTTGATGGTGGAATTTTCAAAATCAGAAGATGTGAAGTAAAGCGGGATGTCATAAGGTTAAGTTTCGTATGAATTCTTATGGTCATAATCATAGGTAATCCCATTGGTAGGTTGCCCTCTGATGGTTAGTGGTGTAACTTAACCTCTCAAATTAGAATGTGATGCAAGACAAGGCTGGATTTATGTGACAAGGTTAGGTAGAAGTTTATCTAGTTACTGTGTTTACTAATATGAATACCCATAAGTTGCACTTCTTTTGTCTACTCACGTGAGTTTGTGATTTCTCGAGAATGAAAATAGAAAATTTGACTTTGATAAAATTTTAGGCAACCATTCTTAGCATAGCATGATCCTACCTGATTATACATAGGTGATCAGGCTTTGTATAATTAAGGTCCAACGATGCAATGCTGAGTTTAGTTATAGGAAAAATATTTGTCCTTCTGTTTGCGAGGTTTCAACATAAAATACTTTTCAAGGAAGTAAATAGTTCAGGGGTGATTATAGAATGTTTTGTAAAGTAACGGCGAAATAGTTTGTAAAGTAATAGTAACGCAATTTTATTGCATAAATAGACAGTGGCAAAAGCAGTCCACAGGGGAGTAAAATAGTTTTATAAGGTGTTAGCAAAACTTGTAGGATAATTGTAACATAGTTTACAAAATGCTAGTGAAGTCATTTGTTGGTTTATGAAATAGTAGTCAGGTAATGTTAGGAATATAAATATTCATCTGAAGGCTCGGTCACCCCGAGTACTCATTAGCACTTAATAGCTCGTAGGAATATTAGGATTATTAGTAGTAGTTTAGTTAATATAGAACTTGTGGAGTGGGTCGGGTCTTTACCCTCTGTCAGCTCACTCCACAGCCCACACAGGGCATAATATGTAATAGCATAAATACCCCTCTCCACCTAGGGAGAAGGTTGGACCTTTCATTCTTTCTAATCTAACATCTTACTTTCTCTCTCTACAAAGGTTCCCAACTTACTTTCTCACTCTAAATCTCTTCCTCTATTCGGCCAAAGATTAATCCATACGTGTTATATGTGTTAGTGAGCATGTTACAATTGGTATCAAGAGGCATGGTTAGGTTCATATGAGTTCATGTTCACGGATTGCATAGGTTGTATTTAGTTTTCTTGGTTCGAATAGTTTTCTAGGGAAAATCACTTGTATGATTTTTGTTTGTGGTTAAATCTGTGAAAATCGTGTACTTTCTTGTTCAAGATTGTTACATAGGCGTTGTTTTGTTGCTGGGTTCGTTGTTTTTGTCGATTTGTGGAGTATTTGGTCAAATCGTTTGGTGTTTGCAAAAGTGTTCTTGGCTGCGATTTGAGTTGCGCCCAGAAGATCTTCGCTGCGATTTGATCAGTTGGGAAATTGGTTGTTGCGATTTGGTATATCTTGGAGTTTGCGATTTGACTTATTACTCAAAAGGGAAAAAGAAGTCAAATCGCTAGAAAGCGACAGTTTTGGCTTATTGTGGGTTGCGACTTGATGAGATAGTGACAGTTTGTCCGGTTGTGAGTTGCGATTTGACTCTAGCGATTTGAGTTGTTTCGGTTGTGATTTGACAGTTGCGACTTGGGTCTTCTGGTTACTATTTGCTTACTGCGATTTGAGCTCACTCTGTTGCGATTAAAAGCTGTGACTTGTGACTTGAGTCGTTGCGATTTGATCTTTGCGATTTGACTTACGATTGACAAATTGTGATTTGATTATTTGTGATTTGACAAGTTGCGATTTGACTTATTGTGATTTGACTGATTGCGATTTGACCAGTTGTGATTTGACGTTGCGAGTTGACTCTTGCGATTTGACATATTGCGATTTGACTTATTGCGATTTGAAAATTTGCAACTTGACTTGTTGCGATTTGATCAAATTAAGATTTGACTGGTGTAACTTGAATTTTGAAAATGAATTGTGCAATTTACTCTTGGATCACGGTCTCGTCTTGATTTTGTAAAGCTCCGCGAAAGAAACGATTTCTCGGTCTAAATCAAAGATTTGTAAAATCCCGTGCACGTTTTTCGCAATGACCACTAATTTAGAGTCCTTCATATCTGAGGTGCTTAAATTGTATGATGTTAATGACAAACATGTGGACTCCAATTCTGTACTACAAACAAACGTGTGTGATTCTGATAATGTTGGTGTGGAAATGTCATGGTCGAACTCTCACATGAAGCAGTGTCATCAGTCACTTATGGTGCTTAATGCAAAGGAAAGTCGCATTGAATGTTTTTGTCTACTTCATTCACATCTCAAGGTTCTGTTTGAAAAACCTGAACACGTGATGGGTTACACACGGGCTTTCACAACACTCTTTGGTCAGGATGTTCATGATTTCACAGTCAAAATGACTCTATATTTAGATCAACTTGAACAACAGCTTGACAAAGAAGAATTCTCTGAAGCAAGATCCAGAGCAGCTTTCAGTGTGATCAACCACCAGCTCCAAGTGTTTATTGATTCGCAATACACAGAGGATTATGATTATGACAGTGAAATGACGAAAAAGTGTTTTGCCAACTACACTGGAACTGAAGTTAACGTGTTCAGAATCACATTACTCCAACTCTTGAGTCATGTTAAAGGGTTCATCATTGAAAAGGCACAACATATGGGAAACGAGACAGAGTCAGATAAGCATGATTTGGATGCAGATCCCAGTACATTAAATCACCAAGTACCATCTGCCGAGGTACATTTGGCTAATCAACATAATGGTCTTTCTAATGAACCAATACATACTGATCAAATTATACCAACTTATGACACACATCTGTTGGAAAAGACTGATAGCCATATCACCTCTGATTCAACAAATATAAATCACAAGGGGGGAGAAATTGATCAGGATACTGAACATGATAATACATCAAGTTCCTTGCTTACAGCTGAGTTTTCCAAATCAAATGATATGATTGAAAAGGAATCAACTGATATGATTGAAAAGGGAGTCTATCTTGAACTTTCAAAAAGATTTTAACAGCTTGAAAAACATTGTATTTCTCTTGAAATCGCAATGCAACAAAAGGAAGAAAGTTTTCAGACTAGGCTACCATGTGAAAATCCGGAACTCCCTGAATTCTGTGAATTCTTTATTATAAATTATTTGAAAGCTCAGCTAGAAGCAAAGAACTTGACGATCAAAAACCTGAAAAACAGTTTGGCTGAAATGCGCGACATGTGCAATGAGGTTAAGACTAAACATGACACTAAAGTGGCTGAATTACTTGTTGAAAATGAGACTTTGAAAATGCAATGTAATAATCTGTGTGATTCAATCAAAGAAACGAAATCTAAGCTTATAGAACAGACGACCTCTTTGATTGCCAGGAATAATGAATTCAAAGCTCAAATTCAAGTGAATGGGTTCACAATCACTGCTCTTAAGAACGAGTTAAGGAAATTAAAGGGATGTAGTGTGAATACTAAGGTTGCAAAACCATCAATCTTAGGAACACCTGTTTCACAACCTCTTAGAAGTCATACAGTTGTTAGACAACCAAATGCGTTTAGATCTGAACGGCCAAAACCTTCTAACCCGAGGTGTGCAACCCAAGTTGATGTGACACAAGTTTTGTCAAAACCAGTCACTTCACAAGCTAGACCAAATGCTCAGACAGTTAGTGGTCGTTCTAAGACTCAATATTATAAGTCTAAGACTAAGGATGAAAATGCTCATGCTAAGGTTCGATCCCATAAGGCTAGAACCTACTACAGGCCAATAGGATCAAAGAGTTATGCTCAGAAATCTAGTGGGCATATTGCCATAGGACTAAATTCTATCTCTAAATCTTGCCTTAAGTGGTTACCAACGGGTAGAATCTTTAACATGACTGGTCTTAGGTGGATACCTATTAGTACGGATGGCATGTCAAAATGTGACTGTGAACCTGCAAATAATTTGGATACCTAAGTCACTAACCCATATAAAAGCATACAAAATCGTCATGTTAGTGCAGGGAATTCTCATTTAAGTGCAAGTACATCCACCATTTCCTTCAAGGAAAAACTCAAAGTGTGGCGGCCAAAAAGTCTGAAATCTCCTAACTTGGGGGTTCAGAAAACTCAACAGTGATGTAAGGGTACAATGATTTCTGAACAAATCAGTTCAGGACTCGTGCTGCAACAGTCTATCTTGGGAAGAGTGTCAGTGGGTATTCTTTATGTATCCTTTGTATATATTCTATATTCACAATATTGAATTGGTATACAATCTTTTATATATATATTAAAAAAAATTAAAATTAAAATTAATTAATTATACTGAATAACTTGTTGTTCTAGGCATATCTTCTGGTTATCGATAACATTTACGGCCCTAGAAATGTCATTCAATAATGACACGGGACTTTAAATGAAGCTCGAACAGAAGTTAAACTGAATAATTAAAACATGTCTCAATGGCTTGCTATTATTTTAGATAGTAACCCGCAATTCTTAATGAGGAAAACATGTCGCCAAAAAGACAGTTTTTCCTCCAACTGGGTGATGTTCACCTGGGCATGGATTACTTTGTATCCATGTTTCTTCGATCTGATGTAGGATTCAGTGCATCCTTTCTTGATAAATATATGCTTCTGTTTGGATTGCTCTCAAGATAAATTATTTCTCAATCAACGACTTCATTTCTTTTGTAGAAATTGGGTCATTGATTGAGGGGGAGAGAAATTTATGGCAATTATCAGGGCATCTGATGAATTCAAATAAGTACATTTTATTACCATCATTTATCCTATTAATTTGACTTGTTTTACTATATTATGTATGAGGATTGATACTTAATCGTTTACTTTTGTAATTCTCAGGTAAAAACAAACATTTGGTGAAACTTAGCGATTATGGACTAAAAATGGAGTAAAATGATCAAGATTGGAATTGGTTGTTGGAATGAAGAGAATGAAGACCACTGCCTGACTTTGAAGAATGCGCCGCATGGATTTATCCCATGCGCTGCATATGAAACTTTGGTCAACGAAGAATAACCAACTTGTTCTGCTCCAGATGCGCCGCATCTCACTCATTACATGCGTCGCATCACTATCAATATTTCACCAGATACGATCCAAGATACAAAAGGACATGCGCAGCATCCAAAGATGAAGATACGCCGCATCTTCTGGCGGTGTACGAATATTCCTGAATATTATAATCTTGGACCCCACGCGAAGTTAAGTACATGCGCCGCATCTACTTACTAGATGCGCCGCATCTTACCCTCAGACAGAAACTATAAATACCCCAAGACCAGACGAATTCGATGTGACATATATTAGATACGTGACCGAAGACCAGAAACCAAGGACGAATTCAGTCAAGGCAGCAGCACAAGACACACCCAAATCAAGGATACAAGAGCTGTAAGAAGGTGCTGCATGTGTTTAATTCATTAAGTAGTTTTGTTTTATTGTGTTAGTAAACTTTAATTCATCAAGATTGGTGGCTTGTGTAACGTGACAACGGAAAGGTTGCACTCCCTTAAAACTGCTTTCTCATTAATTAAAGTTTATATGTTGATGTCATTGGTGACTTTTATTAGTGCATTGATAACCTCTGTGGCTAGCTGAGCGTTGATCGGGTCGCCATGCCTCTGCCCTCGCCTGTTTATTAGATGCCTATGTATTCTATGGTCTGTAGAAAAGTAGGAGAAAGATAAACGGGATAGTCATAAGTAATCATTAAGGGTTTACTCGCCGATAAGATTAGAACCAACGAGAAAGGACTTAATCTCGGTGCGTTGCATCGAACTATATACTTCATATAACACTAGCAATAAAACAAGTGACAAACTACTTATCATAAGGACAGCCCTCTTATTGTCTCGAGTATTTATCTGTGTACGTGTGTGCTACTTGCTGATTCGTGCCTATTGGTTTAGTTTATTATTTAATTGCAACCAAATCGTGCCAGTCTCTCAGGCAGAACCCCCTTGCGTTAGATTAGATTGTATAGCTAACTTAATATATTAAAATACTGATTAGAATAACTAGATAATACGTTCCACTCTTAGTGATCGACATTCTGCTTACCATTATATTCATACTGACCGGGTACACTGCTCGTTAAGTGTGTGTGTTATTGATAAGTCGGCTAAATATAAATTTAAAACTTGATTAGGCATTAAAACTGCTAAACCGCAACGACACGCACGCGCATCAAGTTTTTGGCGCCGCTGCCGGGGAGTGAATTGTTATTATTTGTTAATTTGATTAGTATTTTAATTAGGTTTTTAATTTTTTATCTAACCGCTAATTTTGTTGTGTATTAGTTTAATTTGCATTCATTGTACTATTTTGCATATTTTCTGTTTTTGTGTGTTATTTGTTTGCTTTTGTTTGTGTTTATTTTCGTGTGTTTTTATTTGTTTTTTTTTTATTTTCGTAATTTTTGTTTTCTACGATCGTTGTACTGAGCTAAATCGAACGATACGGCGCATCTGATTCCTCAGATACGGCGTATTGCGTTCAATTTTTTATAAAATACAACGCGTTTAATTAATTCGATACGACGCATCTTTTCCCCAAGATACGGCGTATCTGTTTTTAATAAGAAATTTTTTCTAAGCGATAAAGTGATACGACGCATCTTTTCCTCAAGATACGGCGTATCTATTTTTGATAAATTTTTTTTTTCTAAACGTTAACGCCATACGACGCATCTGCTTCAGCAGATACGGCGTATCTATTATTTTTATTAAAAACAGTTTTCGAATTATTAAACAGATACGGCGCATCGATCTCTGTCGATACGGCGTATCTTCTGAATCAAAAATCTTATATTTTGAAACGTAACGAAAATACGGCGCATTAACTTTTGTTAATACGGCGCATTTAATTTTAAATAAATATCGATTTTTGATAATTAAAAATGATACGGCGCATTCTAATTTCTAAGCGGCGTATCTATTTTCTGAATAAAGTCTGATTTAATTTTAACGATTATAAGATACGGCGTATCCAACTTTTTGGATACGGCGCATCGTCTGCAGATATCAGTAACTTTAATTTTTCGTATTCCGTTTTCGTTGTTAATTTTCTGATATATTACTTTCTTGAGCATACCCTACTGATGCTTTTGTGTTGATTTCAGGAAGTGCATGACCAGGAGTTCGACTAAGAACTTGATTCAACCTTTCGAAGATCCTGAACGAGCCCTACATTCGCTTAAAAGACTTTTCAACACAAGAAGCTTTGATCTTTCAAGTTCACTCGAGCTTGATTACTTTTCTGAAGAAAAAGAGGAAGTTGAAACTGAAACAATGGGCGAAAACACTACTATGGAGGAATACATGAACAGTACCCGTGCTGATTACACTTCAGGAGTTGCTAGACCAAAGTTTGATGATAAGTCAAAATTTGAGTTGAAGGGTCAGTTTCTCAAAGAGCTCAGAGAGAATGCTTTCAGTGGGACGGAACATGAGGATGCCAATGAGCATGTTGAAAAGGTCCTGGAGATTGCAGATTTGTTTACTTCAGAAGGAGTCACTGACGATCAACTCATGCTTAGAATCTTTCCAATCTCACTAAAAGGAGCTGCTAACAAGTGGCTAAGGAATGAACCTGCTAGTTCAATCACTACATGGGAAGGTTTGAAGAGCAAATTCCTGAAGAGATATTGTCCACCTGCTAAGACTGCTAAAAAAATGGAGGCTATCAACAGTTTCAAGCAAGAGCCTGATGAAACTCTTTATCAAGCTTGGGAACGATTTAAAGATTTATTAATAAAATGTCCTCAACACTATCTAACCCTATGCAGGAGATAATATTGTTTTATCAAGGATTGGACGTGCCTACTAGACAGATTTTGGATGCTAAGGGAGTTGTACCTCAAATGAGTGCAGCCAATGCTAGGAAAGCAATCCAAGAAGCTGCTGATCATTCTCAGAAATGGCACGATGGGACCTCTACTAGATCTAAGAGCAGCACTAATTTTGACGGGATTGCTGCTATTCAAGCTCAATTGGATAAAATTAGTAGAGAGATGAAGAAGCGAGATGAAAGAGTGTATGCTGCCCAAGTAGGATGTGAAAAGTGCGAAGGACCTCACTACACTAAAGACTGCCCGAACAAGAATGAAAGTGAGACATTTGAAGAAGCATATTACACCCAATTTGGACAACCATTCCGACCTTCAGGGAGATTTAGGGAAGCTACACCGGGATTCTATCAAAAGAATAACTTCAATCCCGCTTATCAAGAAAGGAGGCAGACTTTAGATGACACTCTAAAGCAAATTATGGCCGATGCTGCTAAAAGACATGAAGAGAATACTGCTATGATCAAAGAAATCCGAGCTTCAACGGACACTACTACAAGAAATCAAGGAGCTTCGATCAAAGCACTGGAACAACAAATTGGTCAAATGAGCAAAGTTCTTCAAGAAAGGGGATATGGAAGTTTACCTAGCTTAACTGAAACCAACCCAAGGGATCATGTCAAGGCCATAAGCACCACTGAAGAAGTCACTCCTAACTTACCGAGAAGATCGATGAATGGTAATGATGGTGCAAGACCCGAATTTTTCTTTAATTCTTCAATCATTTTAAGGAGACTACTCAAAGAAAAGACAAAGATTGAAGAAGAGATCAAGGCTACAATGAAAGAAGGGAGCTCTGCAACCGATTTTAATGCCTTGCCTAATAAAGAAAAAGACCCAGGAAGTTTTACTCTCCCTTGTTCAATTAATAATATATCTTTCAATAATGTGTTAGCTGACTTAGGAGCTAGTGTTAGTGTTATGCCTCTTAAAACATTCACTACCCTAGGACTAGGTAAATTAACACCAACTAAATTACTTATTGAATTGGCTGATAAAACGGTAAAATGACATGAAGGGATTGCTAATAATGTGCTAGTTAATATTGAGAAGTTTATTTTCCCTGTAGACTTTGTTATATTAGATATGCCCGAGGATGTTAAGGTTCCTTTAATCCTTGGTCGACCTTTCTTGTCTACTGCCCATGCTAAGATTGATGTGTTTAAAAGAAAAATCTCATTAAGGGTAGGGAATAATAAACTAGTCTATAAGTGCCAAGATCCTGTTAAAAGCATAATTAGAGGTGTCTACATGCTAGGTTTAAGAGAGCGTATGGACCTCGATCTTGAAGCTAGGCTCATGGGAGAAATATTGATTCAAAACAACTCAACTAATCCTAATCATGAGAACTTTGAGGAATTCATTGACCTTAATGTACCTACCGAACTTAGACGCAATGTTGTTAATGATTCTGATGATGAGTGGTATGATTGTGTAGTAATTAACAAACGTAGGAGAATAGTTGAGAAAACGTGTTTGAATAATGATATGTTTATTGAACTACCACCCCACCTTGCTTATTTATGCCTATATGATAATAAGAATTTCCCGTCTATCATTTTGTCATCTCTGCCCAAAAGGGACAGAACTTTGTTTATACAGATACTGAAGAAGAACGGCGTGGAAATCAAGGACGAGCAAGGAGTGTTCAATATTACCGAATTGGCAATGAGGGAGCGCGATGTTTCCGACTCCTTCAATGATCGATACTAAAGAGCTGAACGTGAGTCTAACTTGAAGACTCTGGAATAAAGACAAGTGCTTACCGGGAGACAACCCGGATTTATCTTTTAATTTTCTGTTTATGTGTCGAGTCAGTCAGACCGCAGAGGATACGGCGCATCTCCATCATGAGATGCGACGCATCTCCTGCAAATGGTCATATCTTATTTTATTTTTCTGCATTTTTTATTTTCGAATTTTAAAACTTTTTATCAGTTTATTTCAATGTGGCGCATCCCTGGTTAAGGATGCGGCGCATCTTTTATTCTGATCCGTATTTATTCCAGGCTCGATACGGCGTATCTTCTTCCATAAGATACGGCGCATCGACTGACCTGATGATTTTCATTTTAAGTTTTAATGTTTTATTTTTACCTAACTACTAATGTATTATGCAAGTTTGAACCTTTCTTAT
This sequence comes from Artemisia tridentata subsp. tridentata, assembly GCA_021014915.2. Classification (NCBI taxonomy): domain Eukaryota; kingdom Viridiplantae; phylum Streptophyta; class Magnoliopsida; order Asterales; family Asteraceae; genus Artemisia; species Artemisia tridentata. The sequence continues at coordinate 61,824,122 of CP139506.1, forward strand.
CTTAGGTGTGTTTTAAAGTGTTGGTGGTATTATAGATTCCTGCATTTCCTGTGGATACATCTTATATGAAGCTTAAACGTTCTAATCCACAAGAAAGATGATTTTTGCTCTAATACTAATGGAGGATCATACCGAGCAAATCTCAGGGGAGTTTTTCTGTTCTAATTCTTTTATTTTCCAGTTTTTAACCTTTTATACGAACAACGAGGACGTTGTTTAACTTAAGTGGGGGGATTGGAGAATTAGAACACTTAACACTTACTTGTCCTAAACTTTTCAAAATATGCTTAAAATGTGCTTAATATATCGAAATTTAAATTTTTTTAGCATGTTTTTGTTTAAGATCTAAGTTGCATAGCTGCACACATGACGTCGTTTCAAAAATTGTGATTTTTCAAAATTCACAAATCTATGAGTGTGCCGGTGACTTGTAAACTTTAGAACTTGGCTTGTATACTATTCGAGACCACCATAATAAGTATTATTTTATATAATTGGAATGACTTGTCTAAATTGGTAAATTTCTAGGATTACACCCAAATAGCCTTATATGTTATGTGTTATTAGCTAACTACACTGGTTAGTTAACCCCCGTATAAACCCTTTTGTTACTCTCATTTTTAGAGTAAGATACCCCTAGAAAAACCCTCAGAGCCATTCCTTTCGTTTCTTACACCTTTGTTTAAAATGTTTCGTTACACCTTAAACCTTAGCCTACCCTGTAGATTAAAATCCGTGGTTGGTTAATTGCTATAGGCAAAGTGTGTTTCCTTACATTACCTGTGTTCGTGTGCGTAATTCATTATCTATGGTTAGGTCGGGAAATTGCACAATGCAATTGGAGTGAAAGTAAATATTGTATATCTTTGAGTTTATTTTTCGTGTGTTTACTACTTTCACTATTACCGTTATTTTTGAAGTTATGAAAAGTATGGAAAAATTATCCAGAATTATTGTTATAGTGATGTGGTGAAATTTTACACATCTATGTTTATGTTATCAAAAAAAAAAAAAAAAAAAAAAAAAAAAAAAAAAAAAAAAAAAAAAATAGAAAAGAAAAAGAAAAAAGGAAGAAAGTTGGAAGATTGATAAACCAACGATGTAAAGTTATATAAGTGGTCGATATCACCACTATTTGTTGTACATTATATCTATGGATTGAATGGGAGTTGGCAGTTATGGGAACGTCAACTAAAGGTTATTCTTTGATTAAGATCTTGTTGAGTATAATTCGTGTCTACCTAAAGCGTGTGTTTCAAGTGTTAAAGCGTGAGTTATTCAATGATATGAGTCTTATTCATGGGATGGTTGGGATAGTGATTAACCACACTTAGGATTTTAATTTATTTGTTTTGTTTATTTTTTATTTTACACCAATTTATATCCCAAATATTATCCATACCCTGTATTATTCTTTATCCAACGAAACCTTTGATTTATTGAGATTAGGGATTTGAGCAATCTTAAGTATCGTAGTCATGGATTCGGCTATGTATTTATGATTTTGTCGCCCTTTTTGATATATTATTATTGGTGAAGTTTGGACCTATCTTTAGCCTATTCGAGTTAAGGATTTGAGCAATCGCAAGTATCGTGTTCGTGGATTCAATCATGTATTTGTAATTTTGTCGCCTTTTCTGGAATTTGAGATCGATAGTGATTAAGAATAATTAACCCTTAAGCCTAAAAACCCTTTTTACCGCTTTAGACTTGTTATTCCTTGGCTTTAGTGGGGAGATGTGTATACTTGCCAAGCTTATGATAGAATATTCGTCACGACTGGACAGTTAAACGATTAGATTTGCTTTTATCGAAATATTTTTATTCTACTTCTAATTCGTTAAGTATTTAGTTGTGTGATTATGACAAAAGACGAATACATGCTTAAATATAAAAATAAATCCTAACATTTTTAGGATACATTTTCATAAGATTAATTCTAAGGTTTACTTGGGGACAAGTAAAGTTCAAGTGGGGGGATATTTGATGAACTCAAATAAGTACATTTTATTACTATCATTTATCCTATTAATTTGACTTGTTTTACTATATTATGTATGAGGATTGATACTTAATCGTTTACTTTTGTAATTCTCAGGTAAAAACAAGCATTTGGTGAAACTTAGCGATTATGGACTAAAAACGGAGTAAAATGATCAAGATTGGAATTGGTTGTTGGAATGAAGAGAATGAAGACCACTGCCTGACTTTGAAGAATGCGCCGCATATGAAACTTTGGTCAACGAAGAATAACCAACTTGTTCTGCTCCAGATGCGCCGCATCTCACTCATTACATGCGCCGCATCACTATCAATATTTCACCAGATACGATCCAAGATACAAGAGGACATGCGCCGCATCCAAAGATGAAGATACGCCGCATCTTCTGGCGGTGTACGAATATTCCTGAATATTATAATCTTGGACCCCACGCGAAGTTAAGTACATGCGCCGCATCTACTTACTAGATGCGCCGCATCTTACCCTCAGACAGAAACTATAAATACCCCAAGACCAGACGAATTCGATGTGCCATATATTAGATACGTGACCGAAGACCAGAAACCAAGGACGAATTCAGTCAAGGCAGCAGCACAAGACACACCCAAATCAAGGATACAAGAGCTGTAAGAAGGTGCTGCATGTGTTTAATTCATTAAGTAGTTTTGTTTTATTGTGTTAGTAAACTTTAATTCATCAAGATTGGTGGCTTGTGTAACGTGACAACGGAAAGGTTGCACTCCCTTAAAACTGCTTTCTCATTAATTAAAGTTTATATGTTGATGTCATTGGTGACTTTTATTAGTGCATTGATAACCTCTGTGGCTAGCTGAGCGTTGATCGGGTCGCCATGCCTCTGCCCTCGCCTGTTTATTAGATGCCTATGTATTCTATGGTCTGTAGAAAAGTAAGAGAAAGATAAACGGGATAGTCATAAGTAATCATTAAGGGTTTACTCGCCGATAAGATTAGAACCAACGAGAAAGGACTTAATCTCGGTGCGTTGCATCGAACTATACACTTCATATAACACTAGCAATAAAACAAGTGACAAACTACTTATCATAAGGACAGCCCTCTTATTGTCTCGAGTATTTATCTGTGTACGTGTGTGCTACTTGCTGATTCGTGCCTATTGGTTTAGTTTATTATTTAATTGCAACCAAATCGTGCCAGTCTCTCAGGCTGAACCCCCTTGCGTTAGATTAGATTGTATAGCTAACTTAATATATTAAAATACTGATTAGAATAACTAGATAATACGTTCCACTCTTAGTGATCGACACTCTACTTACCATTATATTCATACTGACCGAGTACACTGCTCGTTAAGTGTGTGTGTTATTGATAAGTCGGCTAAATATAAATTTAAAACTTGATTAGGCATTAAAACTGCTAAACCGCAACGACACGCACGCGCATCAAGTTTTTGGCGCCGCTGCCGGGGAGTGAATTGTTATTATTTGTTAATTTGATTAGTATTTTAATTAGGTTTTTAATTTTTTATCTAACCGCTAATTTTGTTGTGTATTAGTTTAATTTGCATTCATTGTACTATTTTGCATATTTTCTGTTTTTGTGTGTTATTTGTTTGCTTTTGTTTGTGTTTATTTTCGTGTGTTTTTATTGTTTTTTTTTTATTTTCATAATTTTTGTTTTCTACGATCGTTGTACTGAGCTAAATCGAACGATACGGCGCATCTGATTCCTCAGATACGGCGTATTGCGTTCAATTTTTTATAAAATACAACGCGTTTAATTAATTCGATACGACGCATCTTTTCCCCAAGATACGGCGTATCTGTTTTTAATAAGAAATTTTTTCTAAGCGATAAAGTGATACGACGCATCTTTTCCTCAAGATACGGCGTATCTATTTTTGATAAATTTTTTTTTTCTAAACGTTAACGCCATACGACGCATCTGCTTCAGCAGATACGGCGTATCTATTATTTTTATTAAAAACAGTTTTCGAATTATTAAACAGATACGGCGCATCGATCTCTGTCGATACGGCGTATCTTCTGAATCAAAAATCTTATATTTTGAAACGTAACGAAAATACGGCGCATTAACTTTTGTTAATACGGCGCATTTAATTTTAAATAAATATCGATTTTTGATAATTAAAAATGATACGGCGCATTCTAATTTCTAAGCGGCGTATCTATTTTCTGAATAAAGTCTGATTTAATTTTAACGATTATAAGATACGGCGTATCCAACTTTTTGGATACGGCGCATCGTCTGCAGATATCAGTAACTTTAATTTTTCGTATTCCGTTTTCGTTGTTAATTTTCTGATATATTACTTTCTTGAGCATACCCTACTGATGCTTTTGTGTTGATTTCAGGAAGTGCATGACCAGGAGTTCGACTAAGAACTTGATTCAACCTTTCGAAGATCCTGAACGAGCCCTACATTCGCTTAAAAGACTTTTCAACACAAGAAGCTTTGATCTTTCAAGTTCACTCGAGCTTGATTACTTTTCTGAAGAAAAAGAGGAAGTTGAAACTGAAACAATGGGCGAAAACACTACTATGGAGGAATACATGAACAGTACCCGTGCTGATTACACTTCAGGAGTTGCTAGACCAAAGTTTGATGATAAGTCAAAATTTGAGTTGAAGGGTCAGTTTCTCAAAGAGCTCAGAGAGAATGCTTTCAGTGGGACGGAACATGAGGATGCCAATGAGCATGTTGAAAAGGTCCTGGAGATTGCAGATTTGTTTACTTCAGAAGGAGTCACTGACGATCAACTCATGCTTAGAATCTTTCCAATCTCACTAAAAGGAGCTGCTAACAAGTGGCTAAGGAATGAACCTGCTAGTTCAATCACTACATGGGAAGGTTTGAAGAGCAAATTCCTGAAGAGATATTGTCCACCTGCTAAGACTGCTAAAAAAATGGAGGCTATCAACAGTTTCAAGCAAGAGCCTGATGAAACTCTTTATCAAGCTTGGGAACGATTTAAAGATTTATTAATAAAATGTCCTCAACACTATCTAACCCTATGCAGGAGATAATATTGTTTTATCAAGGATTGGACGTGCCTACTAGACAGATTTTGGATGCTAAGGGAGTTGTACCTCAAATGAGTGCAGCCAATGCTAGGAAAGCAATCCAAGAAGCTGCTGATCATTCTCAGAAATGGCACGATGGGACCTCTACTAGATCTAAGAGCAGCACTAATTTTGACGGGATTGCTGCTATTCAAGCTCAATTGGATAAAATTAGTAGAGAGATGAAGAAGCGAGATGAAAGAGTGTATGCTGCCCAAGTAGGATGTGAAAAGTGCGAAGGACCTCACTACACTAAAGACTGCCCGAACAAGAATGAAAGTGAGACATTTGAAGAAGCATATTACACCCAATTTGGACAACCATTCCGACCTTCAGGGAGATTTAGGGAAGCTACACCGGGATTCTATCAAAAGAATAACTTCAATCCCGCTTATCAAGAAAGGAGGCAGACTTTAGATGACACTCTAAAGCAAATTATGGCCGATGCTGCTAAAAGACATGAAGAGAATACTGCTATGATCAAAGAAATCCGAGCTTCAACGGACACTACTACAAGAAATCAAGGAGCTTCGATCAAAGCACTGGAACAACAAATTGGTCAAATGAGCAAAGTTCTTCAAGAAAGGGGATATGGAAGTTTACCTAGCTTAACTGAAACCAACCCAAGGGATCATGTCAAGGCCATAAGCACCACTGAAGAAGTCACTCCTAACTTACCGAGAAGATCGATGAATGGTTATGATGGTGCAAGACCCGAATTTTTCTTTAATTCTTCAATCATTTTAAGGAGACTACTCAAAGAAAAGACAAAGATTGAAGAAGAGATCAAGGCTACAATGAAAGAAGGGAGCTCTGCAACCGATTTTAATGCCTTGCCTAATAAAGAAAAAGACCCAGGAAGTTTTACTCTCCCTTGTTCAATTAATAATATATCTTTCAATAATGTGTTAGCTGACTTAGGAGCTAGTGTTAGTGTTATGCCTCTTAAAACATTCACTACCCTAGGACTAGGTAAATTAACACCAACTAAATTACTTATTGAATTGGCTGATAAAACGGTAAAATGACATGAAGGGATTGCTAATAATGTGCTAGTTAATATTGAGAAGTTTATTTTCCCTGTAGACTTTGTTATATTAGATATGCCCGAGGATGTTAAGGTTCCTTTAATCCTTGGTCGACCTTTCTTGTCTACTGCCCATGCTAAGATTGATGTGTTTAAAAGAAAAATCTCATTAAGGGTAGGGAATAATAAACTAGTCTATAAGTGCCAAGATCCTGTTAAAAGCATAATTAGAGGTGTCTACATGCTAGGTTTAAGAGAGCGTATGGACCTCGATCTTGAAGCTAGGCTCATGGGAGAAATATTGATTCAAAACAACTCAACTAATCCTAATCATGAGAACTTTGAGGAATTCATTGACCTTAATGTACCTACCGAACTTAGACGCAATGTTGTTAATGATTCTGATGATGAGTGGTATGATTGTGTAGTAATTAACAAACGTAGGAGAATAGTTGAGAAAACGTGTTTGAATAATGATATGTTTATTGAACTACCACCCCACCTTGCTTATTTATGCCTATATGATAATAAGAATTTCCCGTCTATCATTTTGTCATCTCTGCCCAAAAGGGACAGAACTTTGTTTATACAGATACTGAAGAAGAACGGCGTGGAAATCAAGGACGAGCAAGGAGTGTTCAATATTACCGAATTGGCAATGAGGGAGCGCGATGTTTCCGACTCCTTCAATGATCGATACTAAAGAGCTGAACGTGAGTCTAACTTGAAGACTCTGGAATAAAGACAAGTGCTTACCGGGAGACAACCCGGATTTATCTTTTAATTTTCTGTTTATGTGTCGAGTCAGTCAGACCGCAGAGGATACGGCGCATCTCCATCATGAGATGCGACGCATCTCCTGCAAATGGTCATATCTTATTTTATTTTTCTGCATTTTTTATTTTCGAATTTTAAAACTTTTTATCAGTTTATTTCAATGTGGCGCATCCCTGGTTAAGGATGCGGCGCATCTTTTATTCTGATCCGTATTTATTCCAGGCTCGATACGGCGTATCTTCTTCCATAAGATACGGCGCATCGACTGACCTGATGATTTTCATTTTAAGTTTTAATGTTTTATTTTTACCTAACTACTAATGTATTATGCAAGTTTGAACCTTTCTTATCTTAGGTGTGTTTTAAAGTGTTGGTGGTATTATAGATTCCTGCATTTCCTGTGGATACATCTTATATGAAGCTTAAACGTTCTAATCCACAAGAAAGATGATTTTTGCTCTAATACTAATGGAGGATCATACCGAGCAAATCTCAGGGGAGTTTTTCTGTTCTAATTCTTTTATTTTCCAGTTTTTAACCTTTTATACGAACAACGAGGACGTTGTTTAACTTAAGTGGGGGGATTGGAGAATTAGAACACTTAACACTTACTTGTCCTAAACTTTTCAAAATATGCTTAAAATGTGCTTAATATATCGAAATTTAAATTTTTTTAGCATGTTTTTGTTTAAGATCTAAGTTGCATAGCTGCACACATGACGTCGTTTCAAAAATTGTGATTTTTCAAAATTCACAAATCTATGAGTGTGCCGGTGACTTGTAAACTTTAGAACTTGGCTTGTATACTATTCGAGACCACCATAATAAGTATTATTTTATATAATTGGAATGACTTGTCTAAATTGGTAAATTTCTAGGATTACACCCAAATAGCCTTATATGTTATGTGTTATTAGCTAACTACACTGGTTAGTTAACCCCCGTATAAACCCTTTTGTTACTCTCATTTTTAGAGTAAGATACCCCTAGAAAAACCCTCAGAGCCATTCCTTTCGTTTCTTACACCTTTGTTTAAAATGTTTCGTTACACCTTAAACCTTAGCCTACCCTGTAGATTAAAATCCGTGGTTGGTTAATTGCTATAGGCAAAGTGTGTTTCCTTACATTACCTGTGTTCGTGTGCGTAATTCATTATCTATGGTTAGGTCGGGAAATTGCACAATGCAATTGGAGTGAAAGTAAATATTGTATATCTTTGAGTTTATTTTTCGTGTGTTTACTACTTTCACTATTACCGTTATTTTTGAAGTTATGAAAAGTATGGAAAAATTATCCAGAATTATTGTTATAGTGATGTGGTGAAATTTTACACATCTATGTTTATGTTATCAAAAAAAAAAAAAAAAAAAAAAAAAAAAAAAAAAAAAAAAAAAAAAATAGAAAAGAAAAAGAAAAAAGGAAGAAAGTTGGAAGATTGATAAACCAACGATGTAAAGTTATATAAGTGGTCGATATCACCACTATTTGTTGTACATTATATCTATGGATTGAATGGGAGTTGGCAGTTATGGGAACGTCAACTAAAGGTTATTCTTTGATTAAGATCTTGTTGAGTATAATTCGTGTCTACCTAAAGCGTGTGTTTCAAGTGTTAAAGCGTGAGTTATTCAATGATATGAGTCTTATTCATGGGATGGTTGGGATAGTGATTAACCACACTTAGGATTTTAATTTATTTGTTTTGTTTATTTTTTATTTTACACCAATTTATATCCCAAATATTATCCATACCCTGTATTATTCTTTATCCAACGAAACCTTTGATTTATTGAGATTAGGGATTTGAGCAATCTTAAGTATCGTAGTCATGGATTCGGCTATGTATTTATGATTTTGTCGCCCTTTTTGATATATTATTATTGGTGAAGTTTGGACCTATCTTTAGCCTATTCGAGTTAAGGATTTGAGCAATCGCAAGTATCGTGTTCGTGGATTCAATCATGTATTTGTAATTTTGTCGCCTTTTCTGGAATTTGAGATCGATAGTGATTAAGAATAATTAACCCTTAAGCCTAAAAACCCTTTTTACCGCTTTAGACTTGTTATTCCTTGGCTTTAGTGGGGAGATGTGTATACTTGCCAAGCTTATGATAGAATATTCGTCACGACTGGACAGTTAAACGATTAGATTTGCTTTTATCAAAATATTTTTATTCTACTTCTAATTCGTTAAGTATTTAGTTGTGTGATTATGACAAAAGACGAATACATGCTTAAATATAAAAATAAATCCTAACATTTTTAGGATACATTTTCATAAGATTAATTCTAAGGTTTACTTGGGGACAAGTAAAGTTCAAGTGGGGGGATATTTGATGAACTCAAATAAGTACATTTTATTACTATCATTTATCCTATTAATTTGACTTGTTTTACTATATTATGTATGAGGATTGATACTTAATCGTTTACTTTTGTAATTCTCAGGTAAAAACAAGCATTTGGTGAAACTTAGCGATTATGGACTAAAAACGGAGTAAAATGATCAAGATTGGAATTGGTTGTTGGAATGAAGAGAATGAAGACCACTGCCTGACTTTGAAGAATGCGCCGCATATGAAACTTTGGTCAACGAAGAATAACCAACTTGTTCTGCTCCAGATGCGCCGCATCTCACTCATTACATGCGCCGCATCACTATCAATATTTCACCAGATACGATCCAAGATACAAGAGGACATGCGCCGCATCCAAAGATGAAGATACGCCGCATCTTCTGGCGGTGTACGAATATTCCTGAATATTATAATCTTGGACCCCACGCGAAGTTAAGTACATGCGCCGCATCTACTTACTAGATGCGCCGCATCTTACCCTCAGACAGAAACTATAAATACCCCAAGACCAGACGAATTCGATGTGACATATATTAGATACGTGACCGAAGACCAGAAACCAAGGACGAATTCAGTCAAGGCAGCAGCACAAGACACACCCAAATCAAGGATACAAGAGCTGTAAGAAGGTGCTGCATGTGTTTAATTCATTAAGTAGTTTTGTTTTATTGTGTTAGTAAACTTTAATTCATCAAGATTGGTGGCTTGTGTAACGTGACAACGGAAAGGTTGCACTCCCTTAAAACTGCTTTCTCATTAATTAAAGTTTATATGTTGATGTCATTGGTGACTTTTATTAGTGCATTGATAACCTCTGTGGCTAGCTGAGCGTTGATCGGGTCGCCATGCCTCTGCCCTCGCCTGTTTATTAGATGCCTATGTATTCTATGGTCTGTAGAAAAGTAAGAGAAAGATAAACGGGATAGTCATAAGTAATCATTAAGGGTTTACTCGCCGATAAGATTAGAACCAACGAGAAAGGACTTAATCTCGGTGCGTTGCATCGAACTATACACTTCATATAACACTAGCAATAAAACAAGTGACAAACTACTTATCATAAGGACAGCCCTCTTATTGTCTCGAGTATTTATCTGTGTACGTGTGTGCTACTTGCTGATTCGTGCCTATTGGTTTAGTTTATTATTTAATTGCAACCAAATCGTGCCAGTCTCTCAGGCTGAACCCCCTTGCGTTAGATTAGATTGTATAGCTAACTTAATATATTAAAATACTGATTAAAATAACTAGATAATACGTTCCACTCTTAGTGATCGACACTCTACTTACCATTATATTCATACTGACCGAGTACACTGCTCGTTAAGTGTGTGTGTTATTGATAAGTCGGCTAAATATAAATTTAAAACTTGATTAGGCATTAAAACTGCTAAACCACAACGACACGCACGCGCATCAGCATCCATGAGGTTTATTTTAGGTCAATACAAGGAGTAATGTTGTTTTTCAATCAGTTTTTTTTAGGATTGCCTTGTATATACTATTATAGGGTCTGTCTTGTAATTACTTGCAAAGAGTTTTTTTTTCTAAGGGGTATTTCAACTTGAGGACTAGTTATGCCTTATTGTAAGATAAATCTCATATTAGGAAAGATAGGGACCAAATCTGTCATGTTATGAAAGAAGTACTCTAGGTACATATAAACTGATCTTGCGATTTGTCCCTATCTCAACCCATTCACTGTCAAACCTTAGACCATAATACTGTTCATCTTCTCTTCAATTTGCGATTTGCCTGATCTCTTGTTGAATCCGTGGAATCTATCCTAGGTATATAGTGAGTTGTGTTTAAATCAGTAAGATATTTTAATTTACATAACTCGACTCTAATCCATCTCCACTATTTCCTAGGTTGTTCGATCGACTCATCATCCGCTTCTTGGTTAGTGCGTATTATTGTAAATTGCTTGGTGTGAAATTGTTGGGTCTAAAGATGCTGCTGTTCGTGAAATATGCTAAGTGTTACTCTGCTGATTAGTTAAGTAACTCTGCTGATTAGTTAAGTAACTCTGCTGTCTGGTAACTCTGCTGGATTGGGATAATAAGCTTAGTATAACTCTGCTGCTAGCCACGAAGACTCTACTGCTAGAAAGATTATGCTGATGCTTATTGGATATGTATAGTATGTTAAGGATATGTATAGAAAAGATAGAAAAGATATTTTTCGTGTATAGAAAGTTTTCTAACCGACTAGGACTCCTTAGTCTATAAAAGGAGGGTCTAGGGTTAGGTTTTAGATACGTATCGTTATTGTTTTACACTTCAAGGTTTCTTGTAACCCTATTGCTATCGAGCAATCGTATTAATATATTGAAGTGTTGTTTGAGAATTCGGTTGTGTTTTATTCTTCTTAAGATCAAATATTAATTTTCGCATAATATTTGATATACAACTCAAGATCAGTTTCTATACCGATTGCTTTAGGTTTATATCTAAAGTAATTAATAAGATCGTTTGCTCAACTGGGATCAACAAGTGGTATCAGAGCTTGTGATCTAGAAACTGGTACCAAGAAGAATTACTGAATACAAGATCTGTTAATCATCAAAGTAAGCAATGGAATCTGATTCTACACACATGGTTACTGCATCAAGAGTTCCCATGCTCAAGACTGGAGAATACGAGATCTGGAAGATGAGAATTCAACAGTACATGAGAATGGTTGATTACTCACTTTGGAAAGTTGTTCTTCATGGCGACAGTCAGCCAGCCAAGACTGCTACTGGATCAGTCTTGACTCTCAAGACAAGTGAGGAGAAAGCACAGAGAAGATTGGAGGTCAAGGCTCACAGTATTCTCATGATGGGAATACCTAATAATTATCAACTATGTTTTAATCATATTAAGTCTGCTAAGGATTTATGGGAAGCAATTGAACTTCGATTTGGTGGGAATGAAGCTACCAAGAAATCAAGAAAGAACCTACTGAAGCACCAGTTTGAAACTTTTACTGCTTTGAGTTCTGAGAATATTGAGGGAACTTATGATCGACTTCATAAGCTGACCAGTCAGATGGCTCTATTGAAGATTGATGTATCTCAAGAAGATATCAATCTAAAATTTCTGAGAAGTCTATCTTCTGAATGGAACACTCATACAGTGATTTGGAGGCACAAGGAAGATTTTGAGAAGATGACATTAGATGATCTGTATAACAACTTGAAAGTATATGAATCTGAAGTCAAGGGATTGTCAAGTTCATCTTCTACCACAAACAATCTTGCTTTTGTTTCCTCAAGCAACAAGAATTCTGGTAGTCATCAAGAACAGCACTCTGCTGCTGGTACTTTCATTCCTATTGCTGGTTCACATGTCTCTGCTGCTGACTCTACAAATACCAACACCATCAGTGATGCTGCTATTTGTGCTTATTTAGCTGAACTTACTACAAGTACTTCAGTTATGCCTCAAGATCTGGATGAACTTGATCCTGATGATGTTGAAGAGATTGATATGCAATGGCAGTTTGCAATGCTAACTATGAGGGCAAGAAGGTTTCTTAAAAGAACTGGTAAAGAAATGAAGTTCAGAAGAAACAAGAATGTGGGATTTGACAAATCAAAGGCTGAATGTTTTAACTGTCATAAGAAGGGACACTTTGCAAGAGAGTGCAGAGCACCAAAAAGAAACAATGAGAATGTCAAGAAGTCTACTGATGAAGAGCCAAATCCTACTACTGCTATGGTGTCATGTGATGGGTTAGGAGAGTATGACTGGAGTGATCATGCTGAAGATGATCCTAACTATGAATTGGTAGCTGAAGAAGAACCTCAAGTACAACATTTTGCTCTCATGGCCTACTCTTCCTCTGGATCAGACTCTGAGGTATCCAATGAATCATCTTGTTCTTTTAAATCATGTTCTGATAAAATAGAAATACTTAAGTCTAGCAATGGAAACCTTAAAATGGAAAATGAAAAACTTAAGTTAGACAATCTTAGTTATGAATATGGTTTAAAGAATTTAGAAGAGAAGCTCGAATTTTATAAAAAGACTGAAATTGAATATCCTGATAAGATCACTAGTCTAGAAATTGAGCTTATTAAGAAAGATTGTGAGATTAAGGTTCTTATGGGGAAAGTAGAAGAGGCTGAACAGGCTAAAGATTCAGCTATAAGTGAGACTGAAAAACATATTTTTAGGGTGGAAAAACAACAATTTTCCACTGACATTCTCAGTAAACCAATAGGAAGGCACTTTGCAGACTCAGGCAGTGGTCTAGGATATAATGCTGTTTCTCCACCTAGGAAACTTAGTGCCAATGCCCCTCCTACTAGGACACTATCTTTCATATCTGAGTCTGAGGCCAAACCTGTAGGTGAAACTAGTGAAACTAAAATAGAGTCACCTAAGGTTGATAAGTGGTCTGATGCACCCCTTATCGAAGATTGGGAGTCTGACAGTGATGATGAAGTTGTGGAATCTGATTCAACCCCTAAGAACAAAAAGGAAGAAATTCCTGCTGTTGTTGAATCAAAAGTACCTAAAGCTAAAAAGGTTGAGTTTATTAAGCCTAAGCTAGGTAAAGGTATCTCTAGGAAGATGGCTGAGTATGAAAACACACCTAGAGTATATCCTAAGAGAACCAATGACTTGCCTAGAGGAAACCAGAGAAATTAGAACAACCTAGTTTCACAAAGATTGGGTACTGGTTTTCAATTACTTAAAAAGGCATGTTATAGTTGTGGTAGTTTTGAACATCTGCAAGATGAGTGCTACTACTATCAAAAACCAGTGTGGAATCAATACACAAGGGTGAACCATAGAAACTTTGCTAGAAAGACTCACCCTCACCCCAAAAGAAACATGGTTCCCAAGGAAGTTTTGATGAGAGATGGTGCTTCTAGAGTTATCTCACCTATTGCACCAAAAGGGCCCATAAAGAAGGACATAGTTGATTCTGCTGCTAAGGCAGACTCTGCTGTTTTGCCAAAAGTTGTTACTGATACTGTTATGGGCAACCATTTTTATGCTGTTAAGGCCTCAGCTTGCTGGGTCTGGAAACCTAAAGTTAAAGTTTTGGATCATGTTCTCAGACACAGCAGTGCACCAATGCAGTTGAAGAAATTTGACTACTTTGATGCACAAGGCAGATCCAAGTCAGTAATGGCTTAGGTCCCAAAGAGAAACTAATTCTCTTACTTTTTGTGCAGGGCAATCTACAAAAGGAGCTAAAGGATAAATGCATTTTTGATAGTGGATGCTCTTCACATATGACTGGAGACTAGAGCAATTTGGAAAACTTTGAAGCTTTGGATGGTGGATATGTTGCCTTTGGGAATGATCCTAAAGGAGGTAAAATCGTTGGAAAAGGCATCATCAGAACTGGAAAATTGGATTTTGAGAAAGTGTATTTGGTGAATGGACTAAAGTTCAATCTCTTTAGTGTCTCACAAATGTGTGACAGAAAGAATTTTGTTCTTTTTACAGACACTGAGTGTCTTGTCTTATCTCCCGACTATAAGATACCTGATGATAAATTAGTACTTCTTAAAGTCCCTAGAAATGACAACATATACAGTGTGGACATAAAGAACATTATTCCCAAAAGAGATTTAACTTGTCTGTTTGCCAAAGCCACTATTGATGAATCCAAACTTTGGCATAGAAGACTTGGCCATTTGAACTACAAGGCTGTCAACAAGTTGGTGAAAGGGAACTTGGTCAGAGGATTACCTTAAAAGGTTTTTGAAAACCCTGAAGTATGTGTTGCTTGTCAGATGGGAAAGCAGCATAGAGCATCTTGTAAGTCCAAATTGGTGAATTCTATAACTGAACCCTTGTTTATGTTACATATGGACCTATTTGGACCTACTTATATGAAAAGTTTGAACAAAAAGATGTATGGATTAGTGGTCACTGATGACTTTAGTAGATTTACTTGGGTATTCTTTTTAGCTACTAAGGATGAGACTCCTGGCATTCTTAAGGCTTTTATTACAAGGATAGAAAACCTATTTAATCAGAAAGTTAAGGTCATCAGATGTGACAATGGAACTGAATTTAAGAATCAAGTAATGAATCAGTTCTGTGAGGAAAAGGGTATAACTAGACAATTTAGTGTGGCTAGAACTCCTCAGCAAAATGGTGTTGCTGAGAGGAGAAATAGAACATTAATTGAGGCTGCTAGGACCATGTTGTCAGAGTCTAAGTTACCCACTATCTTTTGGGCTGAAGCAGTCAACACTGCTTGCTATCTGCAAAATAGAAGTAAGATAGTTAAGCCTCATAACAAGACCCCTTATGAGTTATTGCATGGTAGGAAACCTCTGATAGATTTCTTTAGACCATTTGGGTGTCCTGTCACTATCTTAAACACCATTGACCACTTAGGAAAGTTTAGTGAGAAAGCAGACATAGGTTTCTTTGTTGGATACTCCACTGAAAGTAACGCTTTTAGAGTTTTCAATCAAAGGACTGGGCATGTGGTGGAAAATTTACATGTTAAAATTAGAGAAACCACACCTAATGTTGATGGAAAAGGTCCTGAATGGATGTTTGATATTGATTCTTTAACCAAAAGTATGAATTATCAA
Organism: Artemisia tridentata subsp. tridentata; assembly: GCA_021014915.2. Classification (NCBI taxonomy): domain Eukaryota; kingdom Viridiplantae; phylum Streptophyta; class Magnoliopsida; order Asterales; family Asteraceae; genus Artemisia; species Artemisia tridentata. The sequence continues at coordinate 61,839,904 of CP139506.1, forward strand.
CCAGTCATTGCAGGTACTACTAACATGTCTGCAGGTACACAAACTAACCCCAATGCAGGTACACAAGCAAAGAAGGATGGATCTGCAGAGGAGTTTGTTTTGATTGAAAAGTGGAAGTTTGATCAGTTCTTCACTCCAACAGATAAAGAGGGAAAGAGTTCAGATGATGATGCTGTTCATAAGGAAGTACCAAAGGTTGATGCAGAGGGGGATGATGAACCTTCTCATGATGACAAGAATGGTGATAAGGAAAGGAATGAAGAATCAGAAATTGATGGGCAACAAGGGAATAAACATAGCAGAAGTTCTCTCAACTCTGCTGCCAGGCCAAAACACTCTGCTGTTAGGCCAAAACACTCTGCTGTTAAGCTTGGTAATTCTGCTGCTGTCCCCAAGGACTCTACTGCTGATAAAGATGGTGATTCTTATGATGATTCTTGTAATGAGCTGCCTGAATTAGAAGAAGTGTATGTGGACACTGATGATGAAGTTGTTGATGTCTTTGGTGCTGAAGCTGATTTATCCAATTTGGAGACTGATATACCTGTTAGTCCCACTCCAACAACCAGAATCCACAAGAATCATCCAAAGGAGCAAATTATTGGTGATGTTCACTCTGCTGTACAGACCAGAAGTAAATCAAAAGGTTTGAGTGATTTGCTTGATCAGGGATTGTTTGCTCAAACACTTAAAAAGAGAAATAGCCACAAGGATTTAAAAAATTGCATGTTTGCCTGTTTCTTATCTCAAAAAGAACCCAAAACCATTCACAAGGCTATGAAAGATGAAAGTTGGGTTGAAGCTATGCAAGAGGAGTTACTGCAGTTCAAGCTTCAAGAAGTCTGGACATTGGTGGATTTGTCTAATGGAAAAAGAGCAATTGGTACTAAATGGGTGTTCAGATGCAAAAGAGATGAAAGAGGCATTGTTATAAGAAACAAGGCTAGATTGGTGGCTCAGGGATATACTCAGGAAGAAGGAATAGATTATGATGAGGTATTTGCTCCAGTTGCAAGAATTGAAGCTATCAGACTATTCTTGGCATATGCCTCATACAAGAATTTTCCTGTGTATCAAATGGATGTGAAAAGTGCTTTCTTGTATGGAAAGTTTCCCTGAAGAAGTATATGTGATGCAACCACCTGGTTTTGAAGATCCTAAGTATCCTGATAGGGTTTACAAGGTGAAGAAAGCACTGTATGGACTACATCAAGCTCCTAGAGCTTGGTATGACACCTTATCCAAGTATTTGTTGAACAATGGTTTTTGCAGAGGAACCATTGACAAAACATTGTTCATTAAGAAAGACAAAAAGGATATCCTACTTGTTCAGGTTTATGTAGATGATATCATTTTTGGGTCTACAAATAAGGTGTTATGTGAAGGATTTGAAAAGCTTATGCACAACAGGTTTGAGATGAGTTCTATGGGGGAACTCACTTTCTTTTTGGGGCTTCAAGTCAAGCAGAAATTAGATGGGATTTTTATTAGCCAAGACAAGTATGTGGCTGATATGTTAAAGAAATTTGGTTTCAATGATGTGAAGGTAGCTAAGACACCAATGGATAAAAACAAACCTTTGCTCAAGGATGAAGATGGGGAAGAGGTTGATGTACATCTTTATAGATCAATGATTGGTTCATTGATGTATCTGACTGCTTCAAGGCCAGATATTATGTTTTCTATGTGTGCTTGTGCCAGATTTCAAGTGTCCCAAAAGTTTCACACTTGGAAGTGGTCAAAAGAATTTTTAGGTACATAAAGGGTCAACCTAAATTGGGCCTTTGGTATCCTAATAATTCACCCTTTGACTTGATAGCATACTCAGACAGTGACTATGCTGGAGCTAGTTTGGATAGAAAGTCAACCACTGGAGGCTGTCAATACCTTGGTCATAGGCTAATCTCATGGCAATGCAAGAAACAGACTGTGGTGGCTAACTCAACAACTGAAGCAGAATATGTAGCTGCTTCTAGCTGCTGTGGACAAGTGCTCTGGATTCAGAATCAACTGCTGGATTATGGGTACAATTTCATGAACACCAAAATTTACATTGACAACAACAGCACAATGTGTATTATCAAGAATCCTGTTTTTCATTCTAAAACAAAACACATAGAGATAAGACATCATTTTATTAGAGATTGTTATGAGAAAAAGTTAATTCAAGTGGTTAAAATACATACTGACAATAATGTTGCTGATCTACTTACAAAAAGTTTTGATATAAGTAGATTTCAATTTTTAGTTGCTAGTATTGGCATGATAAATCTTTAATCTTTAAACATCTTATCTCTGTATGTTTTTGTAAACTTTTGTAAGGATTTGTGCTGTTGTTAAGTCAAAATTTGTTGTTTCTTAAATTGTTTGCTGTTTAGTTGTCTGCTGCTATGCTACTCTGCTGCTATTGTGGGATATTCTTGCTTGTGTTTGTGGTTTTCTACTAACCTTTTGTAGATATACATGCGTACACAATCAAGTAAAGCAAGGAAAGTTCAAGTTCATTTATCACAAAGCAGAGTACAAAATAAAGTTTCATTACATCCATAGTTCAAAAGAGACCAAGACACTAGATTCAAATACAAACAAAAGATCCTAATCAAGCTTTCCCTTTCCCTTCCCAACAAAGTCAGGCATGACTTTGCTGCGGGGTCCTGTGCTACCCATGTGTTCAGACACCTGCTTGCAGGGAAGTGCCAGTATCACTGGTCTTGGAGATGGACTCTGCTGTTGACTTGAGGATGGAACTTGTTTCTTCTCCGGCTTCTTCTTTGGAACAGGGAGTTCCTGCTCCACCGTACGTGGCTTTGGATGAGGCGGATCGACACTCTTTCCAAAGGCGGCAACAGCTTTCTCCATTTGTCTTGTGAGCTCGACAGTCAAGGGATGATGAGGAGGATCTATTTCCCAAGAACCTTGATAATACGTCAATGATTTTGGCCATGATGCTGTTTCTTCATCACAGCTGGAGTCTTCAAAGGAAGATGGAGTAGATGGAAGCGGGTCAGACACTTCTTCTTCAACAATAGCTTTGCCTTTGCGTTGTGCAGAAGATGCAATTGGGGGAAAATAATTTTCCCATCCTAGTGAAGTATCGGAAGAGGAATCAGAGGAAATTTCGATGATCGGTGTTTTTTATGCACTCATGGTTATTTGATTTTTGTGTTAGGGTTGTAAAATTGGGGATTTGCTAAGAGATTGAGGGATTTATAGACTTAAATGAGGAGTTGGTATCGCATTTAATCTGATTGAGGGATTAAATTTGGAAGATTTTGGGAAAGTTGACTTTTAGTCAAACTTTTCCTAACTCTGCTGCTGAGTTTGAAAGTAAAGGGGTCAAATTGAAAATTTTGGCGCGTCTTAAACCCTAATTAGATCAAAACGGTCTCAAACACCAATTCGATCTCATTACACTTTCACTGCTCAAAATTACATTCAATTCTCACCCAAGAACACTAATTCATCTCATTACCCTAATTAGATCAAAACCCCCAAATCATAATGGCTAGAAGAAAGTTTCCTGATGAGCACAATCAGATTGCTTTTCTTTACAAGGCTTCGGCTGCTGAAGGTTTTCATGAAGTCATGGATTTTCTCAGTGCATCTCGCTTAAGGTATGCTTTAACAGTTGATCCTCCCATATATAAATCTCATATGCACCAGTTTTGGTCAACTGTTAAGCTTGAAACACTCGACGGGGAGGAAAGGTTGATTGGTAGTGTAGATGGAGAGAGTATTGTAGTTAGTGAAACATCTATTAAGAGAAGTCTTCGTCTATCAGGTGTTCCAACACCCCCTAATCTTACCACAGATGTTATTTTGACTGAGCTAGAGAAAATTGGGTATGAGAGGCCTGAGGCTAGTGAAACATTTTATAAAGGTCTTCTTTGCCCACATTGGAAGTTTCTTTTGCATACTCTTCAACATTGCTTGTTTCCTAAAGTAGGTGGATGGAATGAATTTAGTGCTCCTCAAGCCACGGCCTTAGTTTGTTTGGCCACAGGACAACCGTTTGATTTTTCATCCATGATTTTTGAAGGTATGAAGAAGTATGTCAAAAAGCAGTTTTATTTGTATCCAAGGTTTTTACAACTCATTATAAACCATCAACTAAAAGAACCTTTGGAACATACAAATATTGAGCCAAGTAGCAGAATGGCAATCAAAATGTTTGCTTTTCTGAAGAAAAATGGGAAAGGTTTTTCTGGTACCATTACTCCCCTATCTCAATACATTTTGGACATTGTGGCTACTGTCAATGAGGATGAAGAAGCTGGAACTCCCACAGCTTCCATCACACATCCTCATCTTCAAGTTTGAATGACTCATCCTCTTATGAACCACAAAATACCCACTCACCTAGGACTTCACAAGAACAGGGCACTCAGTTACCTCAGACTAGTGCTGGTATGGTAGCAGATGAGGCTGCCATAGGTGGTGGAGATGGCATGAAGGAAGGGGCTGACACTACTGTCTCTGGTTTAGTAACTGAGCAGGCCAGTGTCAACATAAGTAAGACCCCAACCTTGGCAACATCTAATGCTGAAGGTTCTCTTGAACTTGATGCACAAGATGGTAACCCCAGCCAACTGGCTAATATGGGGGGCTCAGATGTTCAACCTAGGGTTGAGACTGAGTTTTTGTCCCAAGATTCACCTCTCAGGGAAGTTAACACATCCCGAAGTGATGAGGACAGACATGAAACTACTACTGAATTGATGGATGATACAGTACAAAATGTCAATGCCTATGATACACCTCTCGGACCAGGTCACACAGGTCGAAGTGTTGAGGCTAGTCTTGAACATCCACATATTGAATTGATGGCTACTTCACTTGTACAAAATGTCAATGTCAATGATCCACCTCTCGGGTCAGGTAACACAGACCGAAGTGGTGAGACTATTCTGAAACAACTTAATGAATTGACGGATAAATGTACCAAATTGTCATCAGAGGTTCTTGCTCTTACTGAAGAGTTGCAGGTTATGAAGAATACTCAACACTCTCAAGATGCAATCATTCACAGACTGAAGTTAAGGGTTAAGCATTTGGAGAGTGTTCGATGGAAAAGAGCAAGATTTCCTCACATTCTGAAGTCCAAGAAGAGGAAGAGTTCCAAACCATGTTTGGAGGAAGATGCTTCCAAACAGGGGAGGAATGATCAGGAGGATATAATAGGTTCAGGGGAGGTTGTAAAAGAAACAAGTGAAAATGTTGCTGATATTGGTGATAAAAATGCACAGATTGACTTTGCTGCTGGAGCAGAACACTCTGCTGATGGGTTAAAGGACTCTGCTGCAAATACAGAGAAGAGTGCAGGAGAAAAGGATTATGCTGAACCAGATGTTGAAATACTACCCTTAGCCCATGTATTGCTAAACCTTGGAACCAAAACACCTACACCAAAACAGATTTCACCTAAACCTGAACCACAGCCTACAAGACCAAAAGCCAAAGGAGTTACCATAAGAGAACCTGAACCAGTGTCTAAACCTACACAACCAACATACACTGGTAAAGGTAAAGGCAAATTAGATGACTCTTTCCCATGGCATATTCCTTTTGAATTCTGGTCAAAAGAGGATCAATCTAGGTATGATTCAAATGCTGCAAGAAAATTGGTAGAAGAAGATGAGCAAAAAGAGCTTGAAAGACAACGGCAGCTGGCTGAGAATGAGGCAAAAACCAGAGCATTACTTGAAAACTGGGAAGATGAACAAGCAAGTAATGAGGCTGCTATCAAATGGGTTAAGGTGAAAGAAGAGTTAGAAGATGATTTTGCTGCTATAAATGAGTTTGACTTCTTGGAAGAGTTTAAAGCAAAACAGAAGAAGAAGTTGGTCAATCAGAGGAAGAAAAAGAAAGTGCTTGAAAACCCCCTACAAGAAGGGAACTCAGAACTCATCAAGAATATTATCTGAGACATATGAAGAATTGGAAATTAAAAGATTTGAAGCTTTTGTTATATGAAGATGTTGAAAAGAAGTATGAAGCAGCAAGGAAGGAGATTGAAAGCAAAATTGATCCACTGAATGATAATGAGGTTGCTAAGCTTACAAGAATCAAAGTAGCACCAAATGCTTACATGAATCCTGAGTCAAGTGTTAAAAAGCCCATAGTGTCTGATGCTGAAAAGGAGAAAGAGGTTATTGTTGAAGCTGAAATAAAGACTGAATCCTCTGTTGGTATAAAAAGATATAGGAGGAGAGTAAAGCAGGTAGCTAGGAAGAAGAGAAGAACTCAGTCAGTATTGATGAGTGATTCAGAGAAAGAGGATAGTGATGAGCATAATTTTGAAGAAGTGACTGCAGATGATATGAAAAGGATTATGGATTTCACAGTTCATAAACCTCAAGAAGAACCTGGGTTACTTAATGTAGTTCCTTTGTCAACAAAATACCCAATCATTTCCTACTCACATGATGTTCTAGATGGTAGTCAAGCATGCTGGGGGATTAAGAGATCAAATGGTTCAAGTGTGGCATATATCAGTTTTTCTCAAATGTTGCACTACATGGATAGGGATGATATTCTACAACTCTGGAAGCTTTACAAGATGAATTATGGTGATACTAGACCAGAGGTGGTGCATGAAAGACTCAATTATTACTATTTGAAGAATTTGTTTGAACCTGATGAAAGAAGTCTTGATTGGAAGAATGTGATAAGTTCAAGCAAAGTTATCAGATGGTATCTATATCAATCATGTGGAGTACATGCATTGACTGGAAGTAATGGTTTGTGTTTATACATGTTAATAGAGAAAGATTATCCTGTGTTCAAGAATACTGCTCTTCTGACTAATATGCTACAACCTGGAATGCTGAGTTTGCAAAGACAATTTTATCAGATCATCAAGCTTTTGAGTTAGTGGAGAGGTATAGAAAAGTGCTGGAATTAAAGACCTCAAAACAGTAAAGTATTTGGAAGCAGCCTCCTGGTGATTAGCTGGGTTTAAAGGAAACTTGATGTTTTTCAGAAGAAATATCAAGTTTAGGGGAGGATTGTTGGGTCTAAAGATGCTGCTGTTCGTGAAATATGCTAAGTGTTACTCTGCTGATTAGTTAAGTAACTCTACTGATTAGACTATAACTCTGCTGTTTGGTAACTCTGCTGGATTGGGATAATAAGCTTAGTATAACTCTGCTGCTAGCCACGAAGACTCTGCTGCTAGAAAGATTATGCTGATGCTTATTGGATATGTATAGTATGTTAAGGATATGTATAGAAAAGATACGAAAATATATTTTTCGTGTATAGAAAGTTTTGTAACCGACTAGGACTCCTTAGTCTATAAAAGGAGGGTCTAGGGTTAGGTTTTAGATACGTATCGTTATTGTTTTACACTTCAAGGTTTCTTGTAACCCTATTGCTATCGAGCAATCGTATTAATATATTGAAGTGTTGTTTGAGAATTCGGTTGTGTTTTATTCTTCTTAAGATCAAATATTAATTTCCGCATAATATTTGATATACAACTCAAGATTAGTTTCTATACCGATTGCTTTAGGTTTATATCTAAAGTAATTAATAAGATCGTTTGCTCAACTGGGATCAACATAAATGTTGTTTATCATGTGTAGATGTTAGGCTTAATCGCTAATTTGTCACTCATATCTTCTCTGTTTATAACTTTGATTTTCGTATAAATATTGACTCGAAGAAGTCAAATCATGCGCAATGTTTGTATATTCAGTAGGTTAAGATTGTGACTTAATGTTTGCATATTGTGTTGTTTGGATTTGCTGATTATGCACTTGCATGTATCCCAGTTGAAAGTGACTCAATTTTGATCTTCGATTCGAAGTGGCGATTTGAATCTAGGCTTATTGAATGTTCCTATCATATTAATGTTAGTCTGATAGAGGATTTGAAGATTCTAGGTTGTGAGTTATGGAGTCTCTTGTGCTTTTGATTGTGTTTATGGGGTGATGTTCTTGATTACGATTTGCCGAATCAATGTTCTTGGTAGCGATGTTCTTGATTGCGATTTGCCAAATCAATGTTCTTGGTAGCGATTTGAGAGGTTGTTTGGTGATTCTTGGTTGCGATTTGATATTATTTTATTTGTGACTTGTGTGTAAACAGTGATTTGGCTGATGTGATGTGACGTGTGTGTAAAGAGGTGTCAAATCAATTGAGTGTGAATGTTTTGTCTTTTTGTGACTTGCAATTTGTCACTTGCGATTTGAATAAAATAATGCTTTGTACCTATCTTATCGCTACATCTGTGTGTTGAATATTTGTGAATCTTTTATTGTATGCGATTTGATTATTATATTAGGGTTAAATCGCAAAGTGTGCTATGTGGATTGGAAACAATTTTATATTCATATCATGGGACCACCATGGTTATGATTTGCCCGTATCAGGTTGTGATTTGAATATTTAATTATTGCGATTTGACCTCGTAACTGTCTGTTGCGATTTGAGTCGTATTGCGATTTGATCATCTGAATGCTTGCGATTAGAGTGTTGCAATATGTGTTGCGATTTGATTCTTATACTTGTTTATTGCGACTTGTGTTCTTTGCGATTTGATCCTTAGATTAATTGCTACGTGATTGTTGCAATTTGGTTTAGTGTGGTTAAGTCTCATTCAAGTCCTTTATCTTGTCTAATGTCACTGCTTGCATGCTATACACTATGAGCATTCAATTGTCAAATCATTATGTGACTGTCTGAGATAACTTGGGTGCATCATGCTTCTAAACTATGTTCTAACCTCGAGCATTAGCTCTTATCTAACACTGCATCTGTATGTTTGCTACCCTGTGAATGTATGTGTGCAGATTTAATGGCTAATACTTCTGGCAATATTCCTGCTGAACAAGCTCCCGCAGTCTTACCTCCTGTACGTTCAGATGATCAAATCTTACCGCATGACAGATGGGTTCCAATTGGAAGAAGCAACTGCTATTTAGATATGGAGAAATCTCAACCCAACCCTATCTACAAAATCGCAGTAGACATACTGAAGGAAACTTTGATATTTAGTGCATTCACAGCTTGCTCTACCATTCCCGCCATATACATTCAGCAGTTTTGGAACACTGTGAGTGTGAACAGAGACACTGGTTGCTACAGTTGTCAGCTTGATGAACAATGGTTTGAGATTACCAAAGACACCCTTAGAGAAGCACTACACATCTCTCCTATCGTTACAAGCAACCCATTTTCTCCACCACCTCTCCCCGAGGACCTCATCAACTTTGTCAATGATCTGGGTTACCCTACAACAGTCAACATGCTATCTTCTGTAATCACTAATGACATGTATCAACCTTGTAGGGCTATTATCATGATCATTAACACGTGTCTTACTAGAAAAACTTCAGGGTATGAAAGACCAAGAGCCCCTGTACTTCAAATTCTATGGGGAATCGTTAAAAGAGCCAACATTGACTTCGCCGAAAGGATCTGGTAGGAATTCACTTACTCCATTCATACCTTCCTTGAGGACAAAATGAAATTGGAGTTACGCCTTGCTAGCAAGAAATCAGTCAAGAAACTGTTGATTCCAAGTATCAGATTCACAAAGATAATAATTCATCATCTTCATTCCCTTCACAAGTTTCATTCGAGATCTGGTTCTCCTCTCCACCTGCCATCTGAAGAACATGTTCTGGGAAACCTTAAGTTCTCTGCCAAAGGAACCAAACAAGAAATCTTTGGAATGAATATACCTGAATCCTTCATCTCAGATAACATTCGACATGCGTCGTATTATCAGGACTATCTCAATAGAGTAGCCATATATCAAAAGTCTCTTACGGATAAGCTAGGTGGTGATACTGGATCCCCTGCATCAAAATCTCAGAAAGTAATCAAGCAAAGTCAACTTAAATCAAAGAAGAGAAAGGATGCATCCCCTATAGTCAATGCTCCTAAGGAAGCTAAGAAACTCAAAAGGAGTACTGTAGGCAAGAAACAGGGATCCAAGAGACTTCAACTGAAAAGTCAAGTTGTTGATGAAGAAGTTCTTATATCTGCACCAACTCTGAGAGATGAGGATGATGGTGATCTCCAACAGGCTCTGGAACTTAGTGCTAAGGAATATGCAGAGACAACGGGTCGGTCTTCCAAAGGAGTAATCCTCGAAGAACCTGACACTGGAGGACCTCAACCCATGCCAGCAGTGGAAAGCAAGGGAAAAGGTATTGCTTCAGCAGAACAAGCAGCTCAAAATCTTCTGGATATTTCATCTCCTGCTTCCAAGACAACCACCACGCAGTTCATCCTTAAGAAACGTGAAGCTGAATCATCCAAAGGCGTTGAATTCCCTAAAAGTGCTAAAGAGAAATCCCCGAGTTTAGAAGTCGATCTAAACTTCAGTGATACGGAATCCGACGAACGTTCAACTATGGAGAAGAAGGCAGAGATAGAAGTCCCACAAGTTCATGGAAATGTTGAACCCGAGAAAGATAAAGCAGAAAAGGAAATCCAAAACCCAGTGAAGGAAATAGCTGAGGATCCTTCACATGAACCCTTACATGATGAATTCGTAGCTTCTGCATACCCAAGTGTTCAAGAAAACCTGAAAATGAAGATGGATGATCATTCACATGTGGAGGAACCAGCGGGGTCAACGGGCACTTTGTCATCTCTCAAAACCCTTGATCACGACTTCACATTTGGTGATCAGTTTATTGCAGACAAGCCTACAGATGCTGATGCTGAAAATGAAAAGTCAACAGATGAAAAGGAGGTTGAGTCAATGGTATCGGTCACAATTGAACAAGACATGTCTGCAATCCAATCTATGGCAAATCCAACCTCTACAACAACACCAATCATAGTCATTCCATCATCTGAAGCAACCACGACCACAACTGTCACCACTGTAGTTCCAATCCCACCACCGCAATCTACCATCACCAGTTTAGAATTGCAACTTACAACGGCCCTCAAACGTCTTGCGGATCTAGAACGCCTGAATCTGCCACAAGTTGTATTAAATCACGGCCGTAGATTGTCAAAGCTGGAAGATCTTAATATAGAACATAAGGCAACTATTGCTATTGATGAACATGCTAAAGAGGTAGTGAAATGGGCAATGGAAGCACCAATGAGAGCTCGATTTAGAGATCTTCCCACCAATGACATGAAGGAAATACTTCACGACAGAATGTTTGAGATAGGTCAGTATAAAGGACATGAAGATCATCAGAAGCTATACAATGCCTTGGAAAAGTCGATAGAACGTGACAACATTGATCATCTCATGCATGAATTGGATAATCAACGAAAACAGAAGAAGAAGAAGAGGCAAGACAATCCCAGTCCACCACCTGGATCTCCACCACAGCCTCCTCCACCTCCTCCACCATCAGGTGCTTCTGGAGCAGCAGGGTCTTCTGGAGCATCACCTGGAAAGGATCAGCCTAAATCATCCACTGAAAAGGATCAGACTAAATCATCTACTGGTCCCAGCTCCTCAAAAATTGTCTCATCCTCTGGTTATGCTGCGTGGTCGACGGTCGACACCAGATTCAGACCTTCAGTCTCTTCCATCCCAGAAGAATTCATCATTCACGAAGAATTAGTTGTAGAAGATCAAGATTCTCACTCAGATGATGATGATGACATCTCGACTACCCACATTCCAAAAGTAAGCAATACTTGGTGGCAAGATTTATTCGAGGAAGAAAAGTCCACAGCTCCTGCGGTCACAGTCACAGAAGAAATGAAGCAAACATGGTGGAAAAAGTCCAAAGATGACAAACCTCCCTCTCCAGAACCAGATTGGGCCGTTCCCTCATCTAATGCTCATATCCATGATAACAGCTGGGCTGATGCCATTGTGTCAAGCTATGAACCACCTCCAGAAAACTCACTGCTTGCTCAAATGGGCGACATGGGAGCATTTATCAGCTGGTACTGCAAGCAACAAGGGATCACTAAGCTCACACCAAAGGACTTAGAGGGACCTGCATATAAGATTGTCAAAGCCTTTCATTCAGATGCAGTTCACATTCAGTACCAAATGGAAGAATGTTATAAGCTTTTAACCAATCAAGTTGACGAGGGAATCCGTAACTATAATATCAGCATGCCACTCCCACTGGGTGGCCCACCTGGATAAGTCACAATACAAACGGAATTCTTTTTCAACAAAGACTTGGAGTATCTTAGATTTGGGAGCAAAGAGCACAAACAAGCCTTATCCATTACTAAAATGAAAGCTGCATTCTATCCAGACATTGGGTTAGAGCAAATTGTGTCGGATCAGATGTGGGTTGAGAATGAGTACGAGTACAATATATCAGCGTCGTATGGTATATCACATTGGTGGTTCAGGAGACAACAATTCTACATAGACAGATTCGCTGCAGAAGGTGACCGCAAAGCTGTGCGATCTCGCTTACAGATTATCAGTGTTATTAAAGTTGATATCTTCACAATCTATGGTTATGACTACCTAAGCAAGATCGTTCTCCGCCGAGCTGACCTCAAGGAATATGTCATTGCCGAACGTGACTTCAAACACTTACATCCAAGTAACTTTGAAGACCTGTACCTCTTACATCTTCAGGGCAAGTTACATCATCTATCCCCACACGAAAAGAAGACACTTGCAACTGCTGTTAATCTTTGGACCAGGGGTCTCGTCATTAGACAACGGGTAGAGGATTTTCAACTTGGGATTGAAAGTTATCAGACACAACTCAATCTCACAAAGCCCCAATGGGAAGCAAAAGACATGGGACTCGAGCATGACTACACGGTTCTTGAATCTCCAAAGGCTGTGTTGTTCAGAGATAGGTACGGGGTTCAAATTATCATGAGGTTTAATGAGATACACAAGTTCAGTGACGGTACTATGCAACAAATTGAAGATGCACTGGATTTCAGAATCAAAGAGTACAAGATCAGATTTGCTAAACCAGGAAGATATACCATGCATTGGACGAAGAAAGAGTTTGAGATGAACAATGAGTTCCTTCGTGCCATACGCAAATGACTGAAGACCAGGAGGATCTTCCGCAATCTTGAGAACTATGTTGGTGGCAGAATTCGAGAGGGTGACTATCGACTCCTATAGAGAACATAATGAAATATCTTATCTCTGTAATAATTAGTTCTCTCATTTTGTTGTTGTGTAATCTTGTCATACACTTAAATCTTTAACTGCTCAAGTAGTGATATATATATGATGTAGGCCTTAGTCTTACCCCCTCTCCGATTGAGGGGGAGTAGCAGCATTTTTCATTGTCAGAATATATCTAACCTGACCACATTTTCTCCCAAATTATCTAAATATATTCAAATCAATTGGGATCACAAATCTCATATGGTTTGAAATTTTTGATTGGGGGAGAGAATGTGATTTAAATATGAAAATCTGTTAAAAATGTGATCTTTCTTTTGGACTCAAGTGTAGGCTCTCCCATATGTGCTAAACTCTTTCGAATATCGATGCACATATTGAGGGGGAGCAAATGATTTGTGATGGCAATTGTGAAAGAATACCAAAGACCGACCATTTTACTTTATGTATTGGAGTTATAAGGATGGTAAGGTTAGGTATTAGTTCCCATGATCCAGCCAGAACTGGAGGGATCTTCCCAGGGACAATCCTCTAGTTAGAATAGAAGTCCTTAGGAATGATTAAAAAGGAGAAAAGTGAATAAGTGAAAAGTGCCGACTGAGATGGAGCTAGTACTGGAACAAACCCAACAAGGTGCTAGTAATGAAGTCTCGGTAAGCGCTGAAGGGGTTGAAGAATTAAAAAGAAATGTAAAGATAAAGGGTGAAAAGAAAGAAGCCCTCCTTACACTTTAGGCAGAAACCGGGTCAATACATATGCTGTCAGAATCACTTAGTTGATTGCTGGCATTGAAGACAAAGTATCATGGACCCAGTGATACGCTGCACAACCCTCCCTAGCCACTCAAGGTCCCTCAAAGGATTCTTGTTTCATTTGTCATGGAGATCAATACATGGCTATCGTATATCTCACTCCGAGTTAGATGATATTGAAAAGGTGGCAGTCCTTTCTAGCCTCCGATTACTAAATCAAAATGCACAATTGAGTCTAGAGCCAAGAGATCATCAATTAATCTCACCAGGACACATTTCCAATATGCTTGCTGTTTCATACACCGTGAAAAGCAAGAAAATATATATGAAGAGTCCTACGCATTATCCTTGTGGTATTGCCAGAACATCCGAGTGATACGTAAAGTATTCACAATGAAGATGGAAATCCTTCTAGAGCCAACATCAAACAAGCTCTTGGTGGGTGACATGTGAGATCCTTCATGGGTCAAGCTTGTGAAAACTGGAAAGAAACGATGGGGCGATTCAAATTTGAATCAAACTTGTTCCAGGAAGTGGATAGACGGATACTTTTGGAAAACCTCTCAATGTGCTCACCAACAAAGTTTCGAGCACATTGATTGTGAAAATTTTCAAACAAAAGTATTTTTGACAGAAATGTGATTCAATTTATAAAACCCTTGTCGTGTTGCTCAAAATGTTTATCCTGTGACACGCAAGTGATTTTTCTAATCAATTTCTCGTCAATCAGTGGGTATTTAATTCACTGATTCACTCTACCGTGCTGTCTGCTTTGAGATGTTCCGGTATGAGAACATGCTTAGTATGATGATTCTAACATTAATTTGTTGGAAGACTCATTACTACAAGCTGGAAATTCCTGTCAAGAAGAATCTTCTTTAAAGGGGATTCTACCTGATCACAGGTCGGTCTTCACAGAACCGAAGGTTAAATCCAACCACCACATCGAACAAATGACAAAGCCATATTCGTTCTACAACTTTATTGCTAACTGTTTTATTTCAGATTAATATAACGATGGCGATGGTGGTTCCTGATTCCATCAGAAACGTGTCAATCCACACTCCATGCTCACACTTCCAATTCATTATCAAAGACATCATGATAGTTGAAAGACCTACAACATAGCTTCCGCAACTCTGATGAAATCTATCATGATCCAGAAAAGTGTAAGCATGCGAGCCCAATGGTCACAAAAAATCACATGGAGGCATTACTACAATGGATGAGCTCAGAGATTTACGGTGGCTGATGATCTCAAAGAAGGCTTCAAGATCACAACCTCACATAAAGACGATGCTGCAATATGACGTGAATACATATGATGGATGATAACTTCAAGGATACTCAAAGATCATCCAAGATAAAAGATCAGTCATCAAAAGGTTCACTGCTGAAAGGCACAAACATCAACAAAGTTGAAGAATCAAAGACTATGAGCTATGAAGACACATTCAGAGGATAGATTGCTATAATTCCAAATTTTATTTCCGGGGTGACCTCCCTTAGGGGGAGATTGTTAGGAATATAAATATTCATCTGAAGACTCGGTCACCCCGAGTACTCATTAGCACTTAATAGCTCGTAGGAATATTAGTATTATTAGTAGTAGTTTAGTTAATATAGAACTTGTGGAGTGGGTCGGGTCTTTACCTTCTGTCAGCTCACTCCACAGCCCACTCGAGGTATAATATGTAATAGTATAAATGTAATACCTGAAATTCAGAAAACATATAAAATGACCAAATTACCCCTGAAAACCATAAAACCTAAATAAATAACTTATAGAATTCTGAAACAATTCCAAACTTCTGAAAACAATCTACATATCAAGTAAATTAATTTCTGGGACAACATTATATCATTTTGAATGTCCAAAAATATTAAACTCACATATACATATATATATGTAATCCGAAATTATATAATTAAAGTTAATATATTTATTAAATCATTTTAATTAGGATAAATACAAAACTAATTTAAGGAATTATATACAAAATATAATTGTGATATTGGGATAACTATTAGGCCGAAAAATCTGATCCAAGCCCCCCTCCTAGTCGGTTACCTAATTAAATACACAAATCTTTTATTTTTTTACTAATTTCCGAAACCCTAACAAAGTCGACAAACAAAAATTCCCTTTTGCCTCCACACGACTTCTGGACCTAAAACAATAATTTTATGGTGTTGTTTGGAGTCTTAAAGAGACAAGAAAAATAAGATTTGGAATTTAGGAAGCTTGGTTTGATCGTGAGAATTGTTTGTTCGTTTTATTCCATCCGAGAGGTATTAATTCCTTTCGACTTATTATTACGTTCTAAAAATTATCCAGCATTTTTCTAGTGATCTATGGGTCAAATATAACCTAAGAAAAATAAGAAACACAAATCATGCATGGTTATTAAGGTGTAAGAAAATAAAAGGCTTAAAATAAACTTAATTCGTAAATCATGTTATATGAATTTTCTAAGGTGCAACCATATTTTTTATATGTTCTTTGATGTTATTATAAGCTAGGAAAAATATCCACTTGATTTTTAGAAGCCTATATTAATCGATGCTAATTATTGTTGAAATCGGATTATGTAAAATAATTAAGAAAAATTGATAAAACCCTAGTACGAATTAGGGTTAGGGTTCATGTTATTAAATCTGATGTAATTAATGCTATAATGATTGAATAATTATGGGATAATGATTGGGACACTTTAGGGTTTGGTTTTGCAAAATAAAAGTCTATACGATTGGGTTTTTAAACTAGAAGGGTATGTTTTGCCAACTTTGAAACTTCTGGGATATTTTTTTAATGTCATATAAGTCAGTAGGAATGTGGGAAAAATATAACTTGAGGGTCCTAAGTGTAAATATTGCAAGAAAATGAATTAATTGTATTTATAAGGTACGATTTGAAATTAATTAAAATAGAGGGACTAAAAGTGTAAATTCTGGAAACTTGAAGTTATTCTGAGTAAATAATGTCATTAAGGGTGTAATGTGTAACTTTGAGTATTTATGGGCTTGATATGTAATTATAAATAAATTATGATTTAAATTGTAAGTTTTGTAAAGTTAAGGGACCAATTGTGTAATTAATGAATTCTGAGGGGTCTAATTCATACTACATGTAATTCTGAGGATATGTTCTGTAACTTTGTAAAATAAGGTGCTTGTTTGGTAAAAATAAATATTATAGGGATTAAAACATGAATTATGTAAATGTAGGGTTTGTTTTGAAAATTATATAACTAAAGGGGTATAAACTGTGAATTGTGAAACTTAAGGGATTAAAATGTCATTCTGAATAAAGTGTGTATTTAAATCAGTAACTTAAAGTAATTTCATGTTAGACCCTTGAATTTAATGAAATTACAATTGAAACCCTAAACTATGTAAAATTGTCATAATTACTCTTAAACTTTTGTAACTTGATAAAATGTACCTTACTTACATAATAATCTTAATAAGGACTTAACCTAATCTGTGATATTATTAACTTACTAATAATGGAAATATAACTAAAGACCCTTTGGACTTCTGTCTTCTACTCCTTAGGTTCGAGGAAGGAGTAATCTAATCCCTGTCAGCTTTTATCTTTGTGTCCTTTCATTCGTAATAAGGTACAGATATTCTGCCCTCTTTCAGTAAGGGTTTTCATTTCCCTTTTCTTTCAGTTTCTCATTTTCCTTATTAGGATTCCCTATACCATTGCTATGTTCCCTGCTGTTTGTGAACCTTTCATGTGATCTCTTGTTTGTGAACCTTCCATGTGGTCTTTTGTTTTGTGAACCTTTCATGAACCTTGCTGTTTTGATCTCTTGTCCTGAACCCTGACCTGTGAACCTTGTTTTGAACATTAATCTGATATACTTGTGTAAAACTGGTTTTGATTTTTGATATAAACCTTAATCTGTTAAACCCTTATTTGAACCTAATTGACTTTGAACCATTCTTAAACTACATATGAAACTGATTGAGAAAAGCTATTTTAAAAAGAAGCGATACCACTTTTAATGGAAGTTACTAAAAGTTTTGGAAGACCATTTTGATGAAAACCATTTTGTAAGATCAGTTGTTATGAAAACCATTTTTGAAGGATTGTTTAAATGGACATTTAAATAGAAACCTTTTTAGATAAACTGTTGATATGAAACTTTGATGATAAACTTTTGTTATACTCTTTTGAACCATTCGATATAGTCCTTTTAAATCTGAACTTACACTTGGATATAAAACTTAACTATACCTGAAATTGTAAAATTCTAACCCTTGAGACAATGACTTTGTATATTATATTACTGTGAACTAGGCATGAGGGTTTCATGTCCATGTCATTGACGCACCTCTGACATGACTCTAGGGCAGGAGAGTGATGACCTGTTCCGTCCCTTATTTATTATTTGCTATGGCCATTATGATTATTATTATTGATTTGTCTGTGGGGGCGTATGGGTGCATCCTAGATTTGACCTGTTATCTGTTTATTGTTTTGTTCATTGTAATATTTGTCTGGTGACTGATGGTGTGTGCGATTGATGCGCGTGTGCGTATGCACTAATTTATACCCACGGTATGTCGTTGTGGTTTTAGCAGTATTTAAGTTTTAAATTTATATTTAGCCGACTTCTCAATAACACACACACTTTAACGAGCAGTGTACCTGGTCAGTATGAATATAATGGTAAGTAGAGTGTCGATCACTAAGAGTGGAACGTATTATCTAGTTATCCTAATCAGTATTTTAATATCTTAAGTTAGCTATACAACCTAATCTATCGCAAGGGGGTTCAGCCTGAGAGACTGGCACGGTTTGGTTATGATTAAATATAAACTAAACTAATAGGCACGAATAGCGAATAGCACACACGTACACAGATAAATACTCGAGACAATAAGAAGACGTGTCCTGATAGTTAAGTAGCTTGTCACTTGTTTTATTGCTAGTTTTATATGAAGTGTATAATTCGATGCAACGCACCGAGATTAAGTCCTTTCTCGTTGGTTCTAATCTTATCGGCGAGTAAACCCTTAATGATTACTTATGACTATCCTATTTACCTTTTCTTCCTACTTTTCTACAGACGATAGAATGCATAGGTGATAAAATAAAATAGGCGAGGGCAGAGGCATGGCGACCTGATCAACGCTCAGCTAGACACAGAGGTTATCAATGCACTAATAAAAGTCACCAAAGACATCAACATATAAACTTTAATTAATGGGAAAGCAATATTAAGAGGAGTGCAATCTTTCCGTTGTCACATTACACAAGCCCATCAATCCTGATGAATTAAAGTTTACTAATACAATAAAACAAAACTACTTAATGAATTGAATACATGCAGGACCTTCTTACAGCTCTTGTATCTTCGTTCAAGGTGTGTCTTGTGCTGCTACTTCGTCTGAATTCGTCCTAGGGTTTTGTGGTCTTCGGTATTCTTCGGTATTAGGCTCCCGAAATTCGTCTGGTCTTGGGGTATTTATAGTTTCTGTCTGAGGGTTAGATGCGGCGCATTGACTTAACTTCGCGTGGGGTCCAAGATTAATATATTCAGGAATATTCGTACACCGCCAGAAGATGCGGCGTAACTCCATTCTTAGATGCGGCGCTTGTCCTTTGCCGTCTTGGATAATATCTTGTGAAATCTTGATAGTGATGCGCCGTATGTAATAAGCAAGATGCGGCGTATCTGGAGCAGAATGTCTTGATCTTGTACATTTCAGTAGACTCTTAACTTCTTGCTTGTTTTGCTCCATAATTAGTCCAAAATCGCCAAGTTTCACATAATACTTGTTTTTACCTGAGAATTACAAAAGTAAACATTAACGTATCAATTCTCACAGATAATATAATAAAACAAGTCAAATAAATAGGATAAATGATGGTAATAAAATGTACTTATTTGAGTTCATCAAATATCCCCCCACTTGAACTTTACTTGTCCCCAAGTAAACCTTAGAATTAATCTTATGAAAATGTATCCTAAAAGAAATTAGGGTTTATTTTTATATTTAAGCATGTATTCATTTTTGTCATAATCACACAACCAAACACTTAACGAATTAGAAGTAAAATAAAATAATTTGATAAAAGCAAATCTAATCGTTTAACTGTCCAGTCGTGATGAATATTCTATCATAAGCTTGGCAAGTATACACATCTCCCCCACTAAAGCCAAGGAATAACAAGTCTAAAGCGGTAAATAGGGTTTGTTGGTTAAGGGTTAATCATTCTCCTTAATCTCTATCGATCTCAAATTCCAGAAAAGGCGACAAAATCACAAATACATGATCGAATCCACGAACACGATACTTGCAATTGCTCAAATCCTTAACTCGAATAGGCTAAAGATAAGATCAAGTAATCTTCACCAATAATATTATATCAAAAAGGGCGACAAAATCATAAATACATAGCCGAATCCACGACTACGATACTTAAGATTGCTCAAATCCCTAATCTCAATAAATCAAAGGTTTAGATAAAGAATAATATAGGGTATGGATAATATTTGGGATACAAATTGGTGTAAAATGAAAAATAAACAAAACAAATAAATTAAAATCCTAAGTGTGGTTAATTACTATCCCAACCATCCCATGAATAAGACTCATATCATTGAACAACTCATGCTTTAACACTTGAAACACACGCTTTAGGTAGACACGAATTATACTCAACAAGATCTCAATCAAGGAATAACATTTAGTTGGCGTTCCCATAACGTTCAACTCCCATTCAATCCATAAATATAATATACAACAAATAGTGGTGATATCGACCACTTAATACAAAACTTTACATAACTTGGTTAAAACAAACTTCCAACTTTTCCTTTTTCTTTTTTTTTTTTTTTTTTTTGAAACATAAACGTATATGTGTAAAATTTCACCACATCACTATAACGATAACTCTGGATAATTTTTCCATACTTTTCATGACTTCAGAAATAATTGTAATAGTGAAAGTAGTAAACACACGAAAAACAAGACTCAAAGATATACAATATTTACTTTCACTCCAATTGCATTGTGCAATTTCCCGACCTAACCATAGATAATGAATTACGCACGCGAACACAGGTAATGTAAGGAAACACACTTTGCCTAAAGCAATTAACCAACCACGGATTTTAATCTACAGGGTAGGCTAAGGTGTAAGGGTGTAACGAAACATTATAACAAAGGTGTAAGAAACGAAAGGAATGGCTCTGAGTGTTTTTCTAGGGGTATCTTACTCTAAAAGTGAGAGTAACAAAATGGTTTATACGGGGGTTAACTAACCAGTGTAGTTAGCTAATATCACATAACATATAAAGGCTATTTGGGTGTAATCCTAGAAATTTACCAATTTAGACAAGTCATTCCAATTATATAAATAATACTTATTATGGTGGTCTCGAATAGTATACAGGCCAAGTTCTAAAGTTTACAAGTCACCGGCACACTCATAGATTTGTGAATTTTTGAAAAGTTCACAATTTTTGAAAATAATGTTATGTGTGCAGCTATGTATTTTAGATCTTAAACAAAAACATGCTAAAAATTTTTAGTTTTGATATATTAAGCGCATTTTAAGCATAATTTTTGAAAAGTTTAGGACAAGTAAGTGTTCTAATTCTCCAATCCCCCCACTTAAGTTAAACAACGTCCTCGTTGTTTGTATCAAAGGTTAAAAACTAGAAAATAAAAGAATTAGAACATAAAAACTCCCCTGAGATTTGCTCGGTATGATCCTCCATTATTTGTATAAGAGCAAAAATCATCTTTCTTGTGGATGAGAACGTTTAAGCTTCATAATTGATGTATCCACAGGAAATGCAGGAATCTATAATACCACCAAGACTTTAACACACCTAAATTAATAAGGTTCAAACTTGCATAATACATTAGTAGTTAGTAAAAATAAAACTTAAAAAATAAAAATGAAGGTCATCAGGTCAGTCGATGCGCCATATCTTATGGAAGAAGATACGCCGTATCGAGCCTGGAATAATAACGAATCAGAATAGAAGATGCGTCGCATCCTTAACTAGGGATGCGCCGCATTAAATAAACTGACAAAAAGTTTTAAAGTTAAAAGTAAAAAATGCAGAAAATAAAGTAAGATATGACCAGTGCAGGAGATGCGTCGCATCTTGGGATTGAGATGCGCTGTATCTTCTGCGGGCCTGACTGACTCGACACATAACAGAATAGTAAAAATTCTCCGGGTTGTCTCCCGGTCAGCACTTGTCTTTATTCCAGAGTCTTCAAGTTAGACTCACGTTCAGCTCTTTAATATCGGTCATTGAAGGAGTCGGAAGCATCGCGCTCCCTCATTGCCAATTCAGTAATATTGAACACTCCTCGCTCATCCTTAATTTCCACGCCATTCTTCTCTAATATCTGTAAAAACAAAGTTCTGTCCCTTTCGGGCAGAGATGACAAAATGATAGACGGGAAATTCTTATTATTATAAAGGCATAAATAGGCAAGGTGGGGTGGTTGTTCAATAAACACCTCATTAATCAAATTTGTATTCTCAACTATTCTCCTACGTTTGTTAATTACTACGCAATCATACCACTCATCATCAGAATCATCAATTATATTGCGCCTAAGTTCGGTAGGTACATTAAGGTCAATAAATTCCTCAAAGTTCTCATGATTAGGATTAGTTGAGTTGTTTTGAATTAATGTTTCTCCCATGAGCCTAGCTTCAAGATCGAGGTCCATACGCTCTCTTAATCCTAGCACATAGACGCCTCTAATCATGCTTTTAGTAGGATTTTGGTACTTATAGACTAGTTTATTATTCCCTACCCTTAATGAGATTTTTCTTTTAAACACATCAATCTTAGCATGGGCGGTAGACAAGAAAGGTCTTCCAAGGATTAAAGGAATCTTAACATCCTCGGGCATATCTAATATAACAAAGTCTACAGGGAAAACAAACTTCTCAATCTTAACTAGCACATTATTAGCAATCCCTTCAGGTTGTTTTACCGTTTTATCAGCCAATTCAATAAGCAACTTAGTTGGTGCTAATTTTCCTAGTCCTAGGGTAGTGAATGTCTTAAGGGGCATTACACTAACGCTAGCTCCTAAGTCAGCTAACACATTATTGAAAGATATATCATTAATTGAACAAGGTAAAGTAAAACTTCCGGGGTCCTTTTCTTTATGAGGCAAGGCATGTAAGTCGGTTGCAGAGCTCTCTTCTTTCATTGTAGCCTTGATCTCCTCTTCAATCTTTGTCTTCTCTTTGAGTAGTCTCCTTAAACTGATTGAAGAATTAAAGAAAAATTCGGGTCTTGCACCATCATTACCATTCATCAGTCTTCTAGGAAAAGGAATGTTAGGAGTGACTTCTTCAGTGGTGCTTATGGCCTTGACATGATCTCTTGGGTTGGTTTCAGTTGAGCTAGGTAAACTTCCATATTCCCTTTCTTGAAGAACTTTGCTCATTTGACCAATTTGTTGTTCCAATGCTTTGATCGAAGCTCCTGGATTTCTTGTAATAGTGTCCGTTGAAGCTCGGATTTCTTTGATCATAGCAGTATTCTCCTCATGTCTTTTAGCAGCATCGGCCATAATTTGCTTTAGAGTGTCATCTAAAGTCTGCCTCCTTTCTTGATAAGCGGGATTAAAGTTGTTCTTTTGATAGAATCCCGGAGTAGCTTCCCTAAATCTTCCTGAAGGTCGGAATGGTTGTCCAAATTGTGTGTAGTATGCTTCTTCAAACGTCTCACTTTCATTCTTATTCGGGCAATCCTTAGTGTAGTGAGGTCCTTCGCATTTTTCACATCCAACTTGGGCAGCATACACTTTCTCATCACGCTTCTTCATCTCTCTACTAATTTTATCCAATTGAGCTTGAATAGCAGCAAACCCGTCAAAATTAGTGCTGCTCTTAGATCTAGTAGAGGTTCCATCGTGCCATTTTTGAGAATGATCAGCAGCTTCTTGGATAGCTTTCCTAGCATTAGCTGCACTCATTTGAGGCACAACTCCCTTAGCATCCAAAATTTGTCTTGTAGGCACGTCCAATCCTTGATAAAACAATATTATCTCCTGCATTGGGGTTAGATAGTGTTGAGGACATTTCACCAGTAAGTCTTTAAATCGTTCCCAAGCTTGATAAAGAGTTTCATCAGGCTCTTGCTTGAAACTGTTGATAGCCTCCATCTTTTTAGCAGTCTTAGCAGGTGGACAATATCTTTTCAGGAATTTGCTCTTCAAATCTTCCCACGTTGTGATTGAACTAGCAGGTTCATTCCTTAGCCACTTATTAGCAGCTCCTTTAAGTGAAATTGGAAAGATTCTCAGCATAAGTTGATCGTCAGTGACTCTTTCTATAGTAAACAAATCTGCTATCTCGAGGACCTTTTCAACATGTTCATTAGCATCTTCATGTTCTGTCCCACTGAAAGCATTTTCTCTTAGCTCCTTGAGAAACTGACCCTTCAACTCAAATTTTGACTTTTCATCAAACTTTGGTCTAGCAACTCCTGAACTGTAATCAGCACGGGTACTATTCATGTATTCCTCCATAGTTGTGTTTTCGCCCATTGCTTCTGTTTCTACTTCCTCTTTCTCTTCAGAAAAATAATCAAGCTCGAATGAACTTGAGATATCAAAGCTTTTTGTGTTGAAAAGCCTTTTAAGCGAATGAAAAGCTCGTTCAGGATCTTCGAAAGGTTGAATCAAGTCCTTAGTAGAACTTCTGGTCATGCACTTCCTGAAACTATCACAAAAGCATCAGTAGGGTATGTTCAAGAAAGTAATATATCAGATGATCAACAACGAAAACGGAATACGAAAAATTAAAGTTACTGATATCTGCAGACGATGCGCCGTATCCAAAAAGTTGGATACGCCGTATCTTATAATCGTTAAAATTTAATCAGACTTTATTCAGAAAATAGATACGCCGCTTATAAATTAGAATGCGCCGTATCAGTTTTAATTTATCAAAAATCAATTTTATTTATTAAAATTAAATGCGTCGTATTAACAAAAGTTAATGCGCCGTATTTTCGTTACGTTTCAAAATACAAGATTTTTGATTCAGAAGATACATCGTATCGATAAAAATCGATGCGTCGTATCTGTTTAATAATTCGAAAACTGTTTTTAATTAAAATAATAGATACGCCGTATCTGCAAAAGCAGATGCGTCGTATAGCGTTATCGTTTAGAAATTTTTTTTTATTAAAAACAGATACGCCGTATCTTGGGGAAAGATGCGTCGTATCGAATTTATTAAACGCGTTGTATTTTATAAAAATTAAACGCAATACGCCGTATCTATGAAAATAGATGCGCCGTATCGTTTAAATTAGCTCAGTACAACGATAGCAGTATGCAAGAAAGTACAGAAAATAAAAACAAAAATAAAAACAAACGAAAATAAACAAAAATAAAAACACACAAAAACAGAAAATATGCAAATAATACAATGAATGCAATTAACCTAATACACAACACGGTTAGCGGTTAGAATAAAAAAAGAAAAACCTAATTAAAATACTAATCAAATTAACAGATAATAACAATTCACTCCCCGGCAACGGCGCCAAAAACTTGATGCGCGTGTGCGTATGCTCTAATTTATACCCACGGTATGTCGTTGTGGTTTTAGCAGTATTCAAGTTTTAAATTTATATTTAGCCGACTTATCAATAATACACACACTTTAACGAGCAGTGTACCCGGTCAGTATGAATATAATGGTAAGTAGAGTGTCGATCACTAAGAGTGGAACGTATTATCTAGTTATCCTAATCAGTATTTTAATATCTTAAGTTAGCTATACAACCTAATCTATCGCAAGGGGGTTCAGCCTGAGAGACTAGCACGGTTTGGTTATGATTAAATATAAACTAAACTAATAGGCACGAATCAGCGAATAGCACACACGTACACAGATAAATACTCGAGACAATAAGAAGACCTGTCCTGATAGTTAAGTAGCTTGTCACTTGTTTTATTGCTAGTTTTATATGAAGTGTATAGTTCGATGCAACGCACCGAGATTAAGTCATTTCTCGTTGGTTCTAATCTTATCGGCGAGTAAACCCTTAATGATTACTTATGACTATCCTATTTACCTTTTCTTCCTACTTTTCTACAGACGATAGAATGCATAGGTGATAAAATAAATAGGCGAGGGCAGAGGCATGGCGACCTGATCAACGCTCAGCTAGACACAGAGGTTATCAATGCACTAATAAAAGTCACCAAAGACATCAACATATAAACTTTAATTAATGGGAAAGCAATATTAAGAGGAGTGCAATCTTTCCGTTGTCACATTACACAAGCCAATCAATCCTGATGAATTAAAGTTTACTAATACAATAAAACAAAACTACTTAATGAATTGAATACATGCAGGACCTTCTTACAGCTCTTGTATCTTCGTTCAAGGTGTGTCTTGTGCTGCTACTTCGTCTGAATTCGTCCTAGGGTTTTGTGGTCTTCGGTATTCTTCGGTATTAGGCTCCCGAAATTCGTCTGGTCTTGGGGTATTTATAGTTTCTGTCTGAGGGTTAGATGCGGCGCATCTAATAAGTAGATGCGGCGCATTGACTTAACTTCGCGTGGGGTCCAAGATTAATATATTCAAGAATATTCGTACACCGCCAGAAGATGCGGCGTAACTCCATTCTTAGATGCGGCGCATGTCCTTTTCCGTCTTGGATAATATCTTGTGAAATCTTGATAGTGATGCGCCGTATGTAATAAGCAAGATGCGGCGTATCTGGAGCAGAATGTTTTGATCTTGTACATTTCAGTAGACTCTTAACTTCTTGCTTGTTTTGCTCCATAATTAGTCCAAAATTGCCAAGTTTCACATAATACTTGTTTTTACCTGAGAATTACAAAAGTAAACATTAACGTATCAATTCTTACAGATAATATAATAAAACAAGTCAAATAAATAGGATAAATGATGGTAATAAAATGTACTTATTTGAGTTCATCAGCGATATACGTCTTTCACATTTATCTGGGAACTGATCACTCCATTGATACATGAGGACACCCCTCATATTATCTGTTACTTGAGAGGCATCCCCTCTAGATTGCTTATATGTTATAGTGGTATAATATTATCTGTTGTCAGGGCTCATGATAGATTCCTGTTTTCTTTACATTATGAACCTTATGAATTTTCCTTTGTATTTGTTCTTTTCATTATTTTCCTAAACCTCATTCCTTATTTATTCCTGACATCTCATTCTTACACCCTGAGTTATCGGTATGACCTGTATTCTTGATTTCCTTTGTATTGCTATCTATTATTGTTTCGTTACCGTTATATCTGTTCACTGAGCTCTCGTAGCTCAGCCGCATTTTTTTTCCTGCGGCACGTTTTAGTAGGAAGCTGGGAATGAGTCAAGGGTGTACCTTCGGACTTAGAAGATTGGATAGCTATTCCGGATTAGAGTTGACTAGAAGATAATAAAATTTAGAATGTGCCTTTTGTAGAAGTTCTCATTTGTAACCTTGTAGATTCAGTATTTCATTTGTAAACCTTTGAGATTTTTTGTATTATTGAAGATGTATGCTTTGTTTTGTTCTGGTATGAATCCATTGTTGTAATATCTTTAACGTTGTCGGGTTGGGGTGGTACAATTTATGGTATCAGAGAGACAGGCTGCGATTCGTAATACATTTACCCTTAACCTGTGTAAGTAGGACCACTAAGTTTTCCCTGTGGGCACTCGTAAGACAACCTTTGAAAATTTGCTTTAAGATTTCCCAATAGGAACGTAAGTTTTGACCGGTGAGGAATGGGTAGACTATAAGGTATTTGTTTAAGTATCATTGTTTCCGCATTACTCTGATTCGTGCCTTTGCCTTTAGCTAAGCCTTAAAAGAACTTTTGTTTCAGAAGCTAGAAAGCTTGCAACCTAAGTTTAGTAACCAAGTAAGTTTGGAATCCCTCGAGAACTACATGGATACCTTGCACCATTTAAGTTTCACTTCCTGATTTTGAATCCCCATTTCCGATTTGTTTGATAGATGGTTTGATACCTTTCCGACCATCCAGATGGTCATTTAACCATAATGTGTTTGACACATTCTACGAATTCATTACTCATGACGGATATGAAGTGTATCATCTGATACTAATCAGTTCTGAATGATCCATTACTACTCCTATGAGAATCCTGACAATTATCACTATTGGTTAGATCCTGTTGATATCTGATATCACTTTTGGAAATAGAAATCTTATACTTTGCACCACCTAAGATTTGAACCTATTAACTTGAAGGCATTAAGAATAGCACAATAATTACTTGACACTACTCAATCCTTATCTTCAGATCCTTTCGTCGATCATCTTGATACCTCTTCGGTCACTCTGAGAACCCCCATAGCGACGACGTGCTTGATATGTTTTGTTTTTGTCTCTTACTTTTGATAAGAATCTATGATTCTTCATACACTATTTGGTTTCGTTTCACCCATCTCTATTCCTATAAGAGGTCTTGTGGTGTGTAACCACAAGTGTAAAAACCTCTCCCCCCCCCTCACGTTTGAATGATAAAGATTTGATTGTGATTCGTCTTTCTTGGGATAGTTAACTTCGATTTTATTCTAACAAGGAATTGGTTGATTGAACATTCAAATATTGCCAACTACCCTTCTATGTCTCACCTTTGATGTTTGCAACAATTTTGAACTCCCTACCATGATTACCGATTGTTAGACCCTCTTCTATCACTATTACTCTGGAGACTCGTGTGTTACTTTCGTGATTGTGAAGTTTTCCCTAGAACCCACCTCGTGCACCAATGAATGAACCTCATCTTGAGAGTTATTGGGCACTTTGAGTTTTCCAAATATGATTCCTGGTTGAACCACCAAGCGGTCCACCGAAGCGTAAAGTAGGAATTTACAAGTTACCGAGAGATATTCTAGTCACCAAGTGAAGGTGTCTTTCAGATATGTTCGGGATCATATAGATTGATTTGAGCAACCAGAAAGAGCAACAACCGAAGACCGGGAAGTAAGTTTGTTTAATTGTATCTTCTGGGCGTGTTTTAGTTCCGTTCGCGATAAAGAAGGATGGTGGCTGAAGATAGCTGAACCGTATTACCGTTAGAAACTGATTTTCCTCCATCCTGAAACGATTATGTGTTTGTTTAATTTTAGAGCGTGAAGTTTCTTTACGAGGGATTAATTAATTTTAGTTTTGAAATCGCCTTCCGAATCCATAAACGACTGTTATGACGATTAGTAACGCTAATAGTATTAGCTAAAGCTCTGACTGCTTATAAGATTGGTAATTAGGTTTTCTCGTGACTACTGGGACAAATGTTCATTGTATGACTTAATAGTGCGTTCGGAGACGAGGAAGAGCATGAGAATCATTTTGCACTTGGTTAGGAAATCCGTCGATCATTGTGCAGTCTGAGAGATTGATATTTGTTGAGCCAACTAGAAGCATACCAGAAGAATCATTTCACTGCCTGACCTGGAGTTGACAACAATGGCGGCTACAATGAAGAGTGAAGACATTCCTTACAAGGTAGAAGTGTTGGCGATACAGAAGAAGAAATTTAGTCAAGAGGGCGAATCTGGAGCTGATGAAGACATGCAATCAAATTTTCCTATTCACCTTGGTTGTACTTAGATGAATTGAGAGCGGAAGCAGACTGGGTGATGAAGAAATTCAAAGAGCATGTTAGAAATTCACATTACTCCATCACATTTCAAGAAGAACTGCAGAAAGCTCGAAGAACCAAACACAAGTTCCGATTTTGGTTTCACTTCCCGATTGATGGACTGATAAAGACAGATTAACCGGATTTGAAGAGATTGGATGTGTTGAATGAGCGGATTTTTGGAACAGACCCTTTATGGTTGGGGGAATTAATTCTATGAAGGTCGAAGTTCTTGGCGACTAACTTTCACTCCGTTGACTTACTTAAGTTTCGTAATAAGATCCTCAAATGAGTTAAGTTCCTAGAAGCATTCCCGTTAGTGTTCATTTTCGTATGTTCGGTGATGACCTTGTTTTGAGAAATTTTGACAAAGGATGATGATTTGATGCTTTTAGCGATGTACCAAATTCCGATAGATATTCTGGGACATCCGTTGGCTCTTTCGAGTGATTCGTTCTCCACTTAGATAGGGTATTTAATTTTGATGTACCTCTGAGACCGTAGGAAGACTAGGTGGAATAAGATAAGTTAGTTTGTTCACGACTTGAAATCAAGTATGACCATCATGAGGGCATATTTATATGATGCCAGTATTATGACGTCTGGCCAACGTGATAATACTTACATCATATAACGTGCACTTGTTGTGGGCATCGGATATTTCGAGAAGTGCCTTAGAACTTTAGAAGTTCTGATAACTGTTTGAGATTATCCGCATTAGTGAGACCTTAAGTTCATCCAAAATGTACGCGTAATCTGCTTTCACCGTTAGGTAAATCGACACGTCTGGATTCTCGTCACGCATTCTGCTGACCTCTAAGAATTTTCGGTAATAATCTTAGGTCCTGTTATAGAACTTTTTCCAATTGATGTTATCGATAATCTATTCCGTACGTTCTACTCTGACTTGTCAAATCAAATCCTGGGGATGACCCATCCGTCAAATCCCATGTATTTCCTGCGTCTTTTTCGAGAAGATCCGATTATCATCCGTTACGTTCGATACATCTTTCTTTCGATTTGGATTCGGTATGATTTGTCTTTTGAGGAAACCGAAGTTTTAACCTATAATATAGAGTCATAAGAACCAAGTCTTTCATATTCCTGTTCACAGTCAGTTGTGTTTCCATTTCGTCTCACCTCAATTTTCGAGGACGAAAATTTTTCTTTTAGAGGGGAAGAAGTTGTAATACCTGAAATTCAGAAAACATATAAAATGACCAAATTACCCCTGAAAACCATAAAACCTAAATAAATAACTTATAGAATTCTGAAACAATTCCAAACTTCTGAAAACAATCTACATATCAAGTAAATTAATTTCTGGGACAACATTATATCATTTTGAATGTCCAAAAATATTAAACTCACATATACATATATATATGTAATCCGAAATTATATAATTAAAGTTAATATATTTATTAAATCATTTTAATTAGGATAAATACAAAACTAATTTAAGGAATTATATACAAAATATAATTGTGATATTGTGATAACTATTAGGCCGAAAAATCTGATCCAAGCCCCCCTCCTAGTCGGTTACCTAATTAAATACACAAATCTTTTATTTTTTTACTAATTTCCGAAACCCTAACAAAGTCGACAAACAAAAATTCCCTTTTGCCTCCACATGACTTCTGGACCTAAAACAATAATTTTCTGGTGTTCTTTGGAGTCTTAAAGAGCCAAGAAAAATAAGAGTTGGAATTTAGGAAGCTTGGTTTGATCGTGAGAATTGTTTGTTCGTTTTATTCCATCCGAGAGGTATTAATTCCTTTCGACTTATTATTACGTTCTAAAAATTATCCAACATTTTTCTAGTGATCTATGGGTCGAATATAACCTAAGAAAAATAAGAAACACAAATCATGCATGGTTATTAAGGCGTAAGAAAATAAAAGGCTTAAAACAAACTTAATTCGTAAATCATGTTATATGAATTTTATGAGGTGCAAACCATATTTTTTATATGTTCTTTGATGTTAATATAAGCTAGGAAAAATATACACTTGATTTTTAGAAGCCTAGATTAATCGATGCTAATTATTTTTTAAATCAGATTATGTAAAATAATTAAGAAAAATTGATAAAACCCTAGTACGAATTAGGGTTAGGGTTCATGTTATTAAATCTGATTTAATTAATGCTATAATGATTGAATAATTATGGGATAATGATTGGGACACTTTAGGGTTTGGTTTTGCAAAATAAAAGTCTATACGATTGGGTTTTTAAACTAGAAGGGTATGTTTTGCCAACTTTGAAACTTCTGGGATATTTTTCTAATGTCATATAAGTCAGTAGGAATGTGGGAAAAATATAACTTGAGGGTCCTAAGTGTAAATATTGCAAGAAAATGAATTAATTGTATTTATAAGGTACGATTTGAAATTAATTAAAATAGAGGGACTAAAAGTGTAAATTCTGGAAACTTGAAGTTATTCTGAGTAAATAATGTCATTAAGGGTGTAATGTGTAATTTTGAGTATTTATGGGCTTGATATGTAATTATAAATAAATTATGATTTAAATTGTAAGTTTTGTAAAGTTAAGGGACCAATTGTGTAATTAATGAATTCTGAGGGGTCTAATTCATACTACATGTAATTCTGAGGATATGTTCTGTAACTTTGTAAAATAAGGTGCTTGTTTGGTAAAAATAAATATTATAGGGATTAAAACATGAATTATGTAAATGTAGGGTTTGTTTTGAAAATTATATAACTAAAGGGGTATAAACTGTGAATTGTGAAACTTAAGGGATTAAAATGTCATTCTGAATAAAGTGTGTATTTAAATCAGTAACTTAAAGTAATTTCATGTTAGACCCTTGAATTTAATGAAATTACAATTGAAACCCTAAACTATGTAAACTTGTCATAATTACTCTTAAACTTTTGTAACTTGATAAAATGTACCTTACTTCCATAATAATCTTAATAAGGACTTAACCTAACCTGTGATATTATTAACTTACTAATAATGGAAATATAACTAAAGACCCTTTGGACTTCTGTCTTCTACTCCTTAGGTTCGAGGAAGGAGTAATCTAATCCCTGTCAGCTTTTATCTTTGTGTCCTTGCATTCGTAATAAGGTGCAGATATTCTGCCCTCTTTCAGTAAGGGTTTTCATTTCCCTTTTCTTTCAGTTTCTCATTTTCCTTATTAGGATTCCCTATACCATTGCTATGTTCCCTGCTGTTTGTGAACCTTTCATGTGATCTCTTGTTTGTGAACCTTCCATGTGGTCTTTTGTTTTGTGAACCTTTCATGAACCTTGCTGTTTTGATCTCTTGTCCTGAACCCTGACCTGTGAACCTTGTTTTGAACATTAATCTGATATACTTGTGTAAAACTGGTTTTGATTTTTGATATAAACCTTAATCTGTTAAACCCTTATTTGAACCTAATTGACTTTGAACCATTCTTAAATACATATGAAACTGATTGAGAAAAGCTATTTTAAAAAGAAGCGATACCACTTTTAATGGAAGTTATAAAAGTTTTGGAAGACCATTTTGATTAAAACCATTTTGTAAGATCAGTTGTTATGAAAACCATTTTTGAAGGATTGTTTAAATGGACATTTAAATAGAAACCTTTTTAGATAAACTGTTGATATGAAACTTTGATGATAAACTTTTGTTATACTCTTTTGAACCATTCGATATAGTCCTTTTAAATCTGAACTTACACTTGGATATAAAACTTAACCTGATAAATTCTAACTTAAAAATTTGATATTTAATTCTGAACTGGTTGACCTGAACCTTTTGCCATGTACCCTTAGGATATGACCTTTTGATTATTTTGATAGTACGTCTGACCTTTGACCTACAGTTTGATGTCCGAGCCAATCACTAGGCATGAGGGTTTCATGTCCATGTCATTGACGCACTTTGACATGACTCTAGGGCAGGAGAGTGATGACCTGTTCCGTCCCTTATTTATTATTTGCTATGGCCATTATGATTATTATTATTGATTTGCCTGTGGGGGCGTATGGGTGCATCCTAGATTTGAACTGTTATCTGTTTATTATTTTGTTAATTGTAATATTTGTCTGGTGACTGATGGTGTGTGCGATATACGCCTTTCACATTTATCTGGGAACTGATCACTCCATTGATACATGAGGACACCCCTCATATTATCTGTTACTTGAGAGGCATCCCCTCTAGATTGCTTATATGTTATTGTGTTATAATATTATCTGTTGTCAGGGCTCGTGATAGATTCTGTTTTCTTTACATTATGAACCTTATGAATTTTCCTTTGTATTTGTTCTTTTCGTTATTTTCCTGAACCTCATTCCTTATTTTTTCCTGACATCTCATTCTTACACCCTGAGTTATCGGTATGACCTATATTCTTGATTTCCTTTGTATTGCTATCTATTATTGTTTCGTTACCGTTATATCTGTTAACTGAGCTCTCGTAGCTTAGCCGCATTTCTTTTCCAGCGGCAGGTTTTAGTAGGAAGCTGGGAATGAGTGAAGGGTGTACCTTCGGACTTAGAAGATTGGATAGCTATTCCGGATTAGAGTTGACTAGAAGATAATAAAATTTAGAATGTGCCTTTGGTAGAAGTTCTCATTTGTAACCTTGTAGATTCAGTATTTCATTTGTAAACCTTTGAGATTTTTTGTATTATTGAAGATGTATGCTTTGTTTTATTCTGGTATGAATCCATTGTTGTAATATCTTTAACCTTTTCGGGTTGGGGTGTTACAATAAATACCCCTCTCCACCTAGGGAGAGGGTTGGACCTTTCATTCTTTCTAATCTAACATCTCACTTTCTCTCTCTACAAAGGTTCCCAACTTACTTTCTCACTCTAAATCTCTTCCTCTATTCGGCCAAAGATTAATCCATACGTGTTATATATGTTAGTGAACATGTTACAGGTAGCGAATCGGTTTATTACATGCTAATAATATGGTTTGTAAATTAATTTGTGATTTAGTTTAATACGAAAACAATTCATAGTTTATAAGATAGTAGTAAAGTTACAAATTTGATTTTTATGATATAGTGGTAGGACAATTCATAGGACGACTGCAAGATGGTTTGTAGGTTATTTGAAAACAGTTTGTATGTTCATAGCGACACGGTTTATTATTTCATTGGGGGGGGGGGTAGCAAGGTAACCAGCTGGTTTATAATATGAATACAAATAGTTGAAAATTGATGAAAAAGCGATTTATTAGGTGGTAAAGTAGTTTGTAAGAGAGTGACAAAATGATTGATGGGATAGTGACAAATGGTGTATAAAATTTTTAGCGAAATGGTTTATAAAGTGATAGTAATGGTTTCGCAAGGTAATAGCAAAGCTGTCTATAAGGTGTTTACAAAATGGTGGCCAAAACAGTTTTTAAATGGGTAATATAGTTTATAAGACGACGACTAAAAATTGTTGTAGAATAGTTATGAACTAGGTGGTAACTAAACAGATTTATATGGTACTTAGCAAATCATTTTATAGGATGTAGGAGTCTATAGAGTATGACCAAAATATTTTACATGTTATAAGTAAATTAATTTTGAACAAGGTTGTACTGTATTTTTGTAAAGCGGTTGAAAAGATGTTGGAGAAATGGGGAGTGAAATAGAAGAGAGTTATAACAACATGGTAGCAACAAAAGATAGGGAATTCATTGGATGGAGACATACATAATACAACGAGATTAACTCAACCATGATGAGATTGGAATAAGTCACGATAAGATTCAATCCTAACAAGGGTGAATCACGACAACCGTAATATATAATTATAACATGTATAGATACAATCACAACACATATGAATATAAGGTGGGAAATCTTAGCTTACATAAACCGATATCATATATAACCATACCACATGTCCTAAAATAACTTGCTACGGTTTGTCATACAACAAAATACCACAAGTGTCATTATTATGGCCACACATCCCGTGGCTAGGATAATAGAAGCTACTTATGATAATAGTCTAGTCTAGGAGTTTCCTGGTGCTCCTCTGGGTGGAAGGCATCATCAGGGTCAAATCCCTCTTCAGGAACGGGAGGTGCAAGGTCAGGAATCTCTGGTAAGTTAACTGGGGAAGTTGGTACTGACATAATGCCCTACAATTGGTATATGAGGTCAAAATTAGTAAAAAGTTTATAGAAATAATCTTTTATATAAACAAATGGTGATCGAAAGTAAATCAAGTATATATAAATGTCCTTCTTTATAAATATGTGTGTATGTAAATATTATTTATATGGACAAGTGTAATAGTGTATAGAATAAGTGGTCATGAAGTGTAAGCGCACGGAGAGTGTAAGGCAATGCAAAGTAGTTAAAATATAAAAAGTGGTTATAGTCTAGGTCTAAAAAAAATGCGACATGGTTCTCTATAACCATGGCTCTGGTACCAATCTATAACACCCCCAAAATATCGCAGCAGAATGTAATATTATTAAGGTGCTACTTATTAGTACAACAGTCATAATCATAGAAAACGACTCTAAATGAAACGTTTTTAAAAGTTTATCATTCGATCAAAATAAATATCAGAGTTTACAAGAGGTCCCAAATAGTTTTAAATTGCATAACACGTAAACATAAAAGTTTATCGAATGATAATATTATGCAAGCCATCAAAACATTCTCCGTGCGACTTCGTTCTTGCCAAATACCCTAAGGACCTGAGATAAAACATGCTAAAAAGTCAACACAAAGGTTGAGTGAAATTCATAGGTTTTTAAATAAATAATAGACCACAAGATTTCAAGTTTAAGAGACAATTGATAAATCAGTTATTATTGCACTAAGCTCATGACACTCAAAGCGTTAACGTGGGGTATCATCTAGATTATAATAAAGCCCTAGAAGTAGGTAATTTGCCATTTTACCTAGATACTCAAATATATTGCGATTGTGATATCCATCTGATCAACACAAACGGGATTCATCAATCCCAATAGGCCTATTCACAATATTCGCGCTCACATGGAAATGATTAATGGTTCATGATGCTAGGGACTTATTTTCGGCAATAACGGTACT
Source organism: Artemisia tridentata subsp. tridentata (assembly GCA_021014915.2). NCBI lineage: Eukaryota > Viridiplantae > Streptophyta > Magnoliopsida > Asterales > Asteraceae > Artemisia > Artemisia tridentata. The sequence continues at coordinate 61,876,423 of CP139506.1, forward strand.
TAGGCAATGATACATTCAGGTAAGCATACAGTTCAAAGCACTTGTGTCCAAATTGTAAAATAGCATGGATCTCCCCCAATGGGTTTATAAACAATTTAAAGAGTTAAAGTGGGGCTATGATCAACTCACCAAAGATCAAATAGCAAAATCAAAGTAAGAAATGAGGAAACCAAGACGTCTTACAAGCAACCTAAAAATAATATGTTGCGTCTTAGGTTTTTAAAATAATAGAATATGGATGCAAGAAAGTTTTATATACTCATTATATCAATCATGCAATTTTACATAGAGTTTTTAAGGTTTATAAAGTGACAGGGACTAAAACTGACAAGTTAGGCAAGTTATTAGGTCCTATTTTAAGCTCAACACAAGTAATATAACACGATAGAGATAAGAGAATGAGAGAAGAGATGAAGAGAAATGGCCAATTCTATTTCACACATAAGAGTAACAAAGCTTCGGTACAATTGTGAATAAAACCAACAACTAATAAGAGTTGCATGCATGGGTATTTATAGGCAAGAGTTTAGGGCAACACGTGCCTCAAATCTTCTAGAAACTAACACTAAACCTCACGGCCCAAAGGGCTTCTACTAGGGCCATGAGTTGTTACTAACTTAAAGCCCTTTGCAACCTTACAATATGACCAATACTTCATTACATATAAAATGTGTTCGCAATAATCCCTCCTAAGGATTGGTCATCAAGGTTGCTTAACGTCTTCTTTGCTTCTTCGGCTTCGACGTCTTTAGAATCTTTGTTCTTTGTTCGTGTTGTGAGTGATATGGTAATGTCTTGATCTGCCTTCCACCAACGTTCTTTAATCACGATGTTTTTATATCTTTTCCACCATGCTCATACTTCTTTTGACTTTTGATCTTCATACTTCAAGTATTTCTCAATTCATTAACTTCAATCTTTGACTTTTGAAAGTTTGTTTTGCCATGATCTTTGACTTTCTTTGACTTCTTTAAACATTTGTTATCTCTTAGTCTTTGTGAGAACTTTTCTTCGTGATATTTGCATGAGCATGATGGAAATGGTGGTGGTGGAACTCCTGGTCTCCATAAGTACCTACAATAAATCAGCTAGCAATAAATCATCCGGCACTTACAGGTTCGGACTTCGAGATCATCAACAGCATAGTGTGAAGACTTTCTCTAATCCTTGCCAAGGCTATTCCTGAACCGGATGCCCTTGAGAGAGCTAACTCAGATACACCGAAGTGTATCAATGATTCAGGTGAGCCACTGAAGTATACTAAAGTATCACTCCACGACTGTAGACCGTTTGGAGCCACCTCGAACACTAAGCGTAATCCACAAGGAATTACCGAAGTGACCTACTGTCAGGGCTATTTGATGTTGACCCTGGTAGGATTTCCACTCAATCACTGAGATTCACATTTGTGAATTCCCTCATGAATGTTCTTGGCAGGTTACTAAGATCTGCGTAGGACTCTTGTAATTTACAGCTGGTGTTATTATTGTTGAACAACCAGTGTAGAAATATTAAGTGTTCCTAATAGATCTTTTGATGTATCTCGCGGCTCTAGACTCGATTTAGTGCTCATTGGTTTTTAGTCGTTGGAGGCATGGAGCAGAGTGCCTCCTTTTCAATATCAACTCATCTCGAAATGAGAGGTCGATTGATAATGAAGGGTTCTCCGTGAGAAATGAAACAAGTGTCTTTTGAGAGACACTTGAGTGGCTAGAAGGCTTAGTGCAGTGCGTCACTGGGTCTATGACGGCTTTGTCTTCAATACCGGTGTTAATTTAGTAACAACCAGTAGCATATGAATTGAACCCGGTTTCTGCCTTAAGGTTGAACATATGGAGGGCTATTTCTTTTCACCCTTTCTCTTACTTTTCTTTTTAATTCTTCAACCCCTTCTTTCTACTTTCATTTCTTTACTCCTTTTTTTATTAATCATATCTAAGGACTTTCTAGTTCTAAACTATTTGTATTGTCCATGGGTAGATCCCTCCGGCTCTGGCGGATCATAGGATGGTTTCCAAACCTTAGTCACCTTATAACTCCATGACTATCCTATGTTTCCATAAACCAATTTGAATTGATTGATTTTAATTGAATATGACCGTTGCAAGACACGTTTACATCGCTAGTTAGACTAGCTTGAAATTATTACCCGTCCTAGGCATATTCAAAGAGTATCTCTCAAAATGGTACACTCTACTCAGACAAGTCCTTTGCGAGACACACTTACATCACTGGATGAACCAGCTTGAAGTTATTACCCGTCCCGGAAAAGTCCTTTCGATTAATGACATTTAGTTTTTGTCAATTCATGGATAAAATCTGAGTCCTCAAACTGGTATATTCTACTTAGACAAGTCCTTTGCGAGACACGCTTACATCACTGGATGAACCAGCTTGAAGTTATTACGCGTCCAGGATATGTCTTTTTGATTAATGACATTTGATATTCATCAATTCGAGGGTAAAATCTGAGTCAAGCTCATGCGAGATATTATCTTATCAATTACCATATTTTAATCAGATACTTATTCTCCCCCTCAAAAATAGCATATTCATGTTGTTTTTTGGAAAACTTTTGATTAAAATATGCTTTTTGAGGTTTACGGGAAGAATTTCAACAAGAACTTATGTGTTTTGAACAAGGATATTAGTTTCAAGTACTCCCCCTTAACAAGGGCGTACTTGTTCTTTTGAGCAGAATTTTGAAAAACTTTTCAAAATGTTGATTAATTCTGATCAAAAGTAAGAAGCTTTCGCTCCTTAGATTAAGGATTGAGGCACTGAAGCGTACCTCAGGATCCTTTCTTTACAAGTACGGGTTGTGCATTGTTATCTGTTCATAAGCCATAATAAACAATCACACAAGCAAGTATAATGAATAAATCGAAGAATTAACCAACTCTTACATCATTCCGTGTTTCTAAAGATAGTGAAAACAGGATCAGGTCTTTGAAAATTCCTGATCGGGAACGATGATCTTCCTCTAACATAAAACTCAAGTCTCCTTATCAGATCTCTATGAAAAAGCCTCCTCTCAATCTTCAGTGTTGATGCAAATAATGTTCTAAAAACGTTATTTATATCTTTTGATTACTTCACATTTTGAGGATGAAAAAATGTGAAATCACGTTACGTTAAAATTAACGTAAACAAGTTTTTAATTGGAAGATCCCGTTTCTTCGCAAATCACTCTTGAAAAAATTTACAAACTTGACAAATGATCAAAGAAGTAAATTTTGGTTTTGAGAACTCACATTTTAATGTGACAAAACATTTTTTTTTAAATATACCTTACAAATTATTTTTGAATAATTAAGAAATGTTTTAATGGAAAAATAAGTTTGAAAAACATAACAGCTATTTTCCCCCCAAAATCAGCTCCACACTTCCCCAAATAAGTTTTCACCAGAAAAGACAAAATTTGGAGCATCCTTATCTGGGACGGATACACGGTTCCACTAAATTTAGTGGAGCCGTGGTGCATTTAGTGGAGCCGTCCGTACAAAACTTTCTGTAACGTTCAGATTTTTCTTGTCTATAGAAACCAACCCCATTTACAGTTTTTAGGCACCCTTTCACACAGAAAAACTTCTGAGTTTAAACCTCTCACACCTTTCTTTCTTTTTGATCATTTAGATTAGTTTTCTTTTGTTTTAAGAGTGATCCAATCATCCAGCAAGAGATCCTCTTCATTCCTCTTCATTAGCAAGAGAAGAACACAAGTATCCAAGTTGATACAAGGTGTTATCATTCCTCTTCATTTGTAAGAGAAGAACTCAAGGTATTCAAGAAGATACAAGAGTTATAGTTGTTAGGTTTTTGTAACATTTGTTACAACCTTGTTGTATCATAGCATACTTCAAGTTTATTTATCTTTGGTGAGTGAGAGTGAAGATCAAGTGTGATCTTATAAGAGATAGTGAACATCTCTTGAAGCCATTGGGCTTGTGTGATTGATCAAGAAGATCAAGGGTCGATAGGATAGAGTTAGTTGAGTGTGTGTTGATCATTGTGATCGTGTTGAGATCTTGGTGATCTCTTGAAGCCATTGGGCTTGAGTGTTTGGTCACATGGACCTTGGTAGATTGGTGGTAGCTAAGATTAGCACTCGAAATTTAGCTTAGTGTCTGTAATAGGATAACCGACGTGTACAGTTTTCTCCGCCTGAAGGGAGGTTGTTGACATAGTGCTTGAAACTCTCGAGTGTGGTACTCGGGGAGTGGAGTAGGGCGAAGAAGAGCTTCGTAGCCGAACCACTATAAATCCTTTGTCTCGGTTTGATCTTTCCAACTCTATTCTTTATTTTTATTATTTAGCATTAGTTAGTATAGTGTGTAGTTCATATTGGTGTTGATTGATTACACATAAAGATTCGAATCAAAGTTTCCAATAGCTAACTATTAAAACAAGATTTTTTAAAGAACATAAAAACAGGTAAACTATTCAACCCCCCTTCTAGTTTCCCACAATTGGTATCAGGAGCCACGTCAGTCAATATTTTAAAGTATATTGTATTTTAAAACTTGAATCGATCAATGGATTCAGACAAATATCTAGAAGGGCAATCTATGCAAAGACCACCACTTTTCGAAACCGATTGTTTTATTTATTGGAAAACAAGATTCGAAACGTATGTGAAATCAAAAGACATTGATCTTTGGCATGTTATTACTGAGGGTGACTTTCAACCTATTCAAATGAATCCGGAAACTAAAAAGGATGAAATAGTTTCTTATGATAAACAAAGTGATGAACTTAAAAGGAAATTAGCCAAAAATAATGAGGCTAAAATGATGATTTATAATGCTTTGCCTAAAAAGGAATTTGAAAGAATTTTTATGTGTAATATGGCAAAAGATATTTGGAAAACTTTGTTAGTCACTCACCATGATAATAACCAAGTCAAAGAGAACAAGATAGATCTTCTTGTTCAACAATATGAACAATTTTCCATTATGGAAGATGAGTCAATAGATAATGTTTTTGCTAGATTCAATACTATTATTACTAGTCTTAAAGCTCTTGATGAAGGTTACTCTAGCAAGAATTATGTTAGGAAGTTTCTTAGGGCTCTACATCCTAAATGGAGAGCAAAAGTTACCGCTATAGAAGAGTCAAAGGACTTGGCGACATTGTCACTCGATGAACTCATAGGAAACTTGAAAGTTCACGAGATGATAATTAAGAAAGACTCCGATATAGTGAAAGGCAAAAGCGAAAGAGTTAGATCTCTAGCATTGAAAGCCAAGAAGGAGTCCAGTGATGAGGAATATTCGAGTTCCGATAGTGAAGATGAGGAATATGCATTAGCGGTTAGGGACTTTAAAAAGTTTTTTAGGAGAAGAGGTAGGTTCGTTAGGCAACCTCGTGATGAGAAGAAGACATCACAAAAGAACCATGTTGAAAAGAAAGGGACAAGTGATAGGAAATGCTTTAGATGCGGAGATCCTAATCACCTCATAGGAGAGTGTCCCAAACCACCAAAATTCAACAACCAACGAGCTCTCATAGGAGGCTCCTGGAGTGATAGCGGTGACGATGAAGAAAAGAAGCCCAAGGACGAAATATGTCTAATGGCTCATGCTTCTAATGAGGTACGTTACGACTACCCTGATTTTATAGATGACAACTCGTCAATAGATGATAACATACTAAATGACGAACATAATAATCTATGCAAAATTGTTTCAAAAATGTTAAGTAGAAACAAATCACTGAAATCAAAATTGCATGAACTTGAAGTAGAAATTTTAGAACTAAAGGAACTAGTCAAAAGACTTGAAAGAAATAAAGAAGTAGACATAGATTGTGAATCATGTATAAATCTTCGAGTAGAAAATGAAAAGCTCAAGGAAAATGAAATTAGGATCATTAGGTTTAAAAAGGAAACAGAAAATGCTTCGACAAATGAAACAAATCAAGTAAAATATGTCAAACCCACGAAATCTGTCAAATCCCCAGACGGCACCACTAAAGGTACCAACGGTACCATTAAACTTAACGGAACCGTGGTACCGTCTGACACTGGAGACAGAACTGAGTCAAATTTTAAGAACAAATCAGGTCCTAAACCAACTCACGTAATTGTAAATGGTACAAAGGTCTCTATTGCTAGTATAGAGGAAGTCAAAAGATTTTACAAACCTATGTCAAACCCCAGACCTGGATTTGTAAAACCCAACACTAGGTCTAAGACTCCTCCAACTAGAAAAACAAACACTCCCAAACCTCGATCAAGAACTCCTCTACCGAGACGTAACTCTAGAAGACAAAGTTTTCCAAGTAACTATCCCGTAACTTGGAATGACCGTCAACTACAAAGTTACTTGCCATGGGAAATTTGCCCTCCATTCCAACATCCTAACCACATGCAAGTAATGCATGGGATGTTTAATGCTAACCACTTTGGACCCATGAGATATTGGGGACCAAATGTTTGAATGTTTGTCTTATGCAATAGATATGCTTGGGAATTGACTTGGAGCCCGACGAATGGGTCAAGGATAGTGGATGTACTAACCACATGACGGGTAACCGAAGCCTATTCTCATCGTACAAGGCACACAACGGAGGTAATGTCACTTTCGGTAGCAAACTCAAGGGCAACATTATAGGCAAAGGTACGATTACTCAAGACTCTCTCACTATTAGAAATGTTGAGCACGTAGATAATTTAGGATTTAACTTACTTAGCATTAGTCAAATGGTAGATAATAAGTGTAGAGTTATATTCTCCGAAGAGGGTAGTGAGATTATTAAGAATGGCAAAACCATAGGCAAAGGAGTTAGGAAAAATGGCTTATTTGTCATGAAGTTAGGAAATAAGCCTCAAGATAAGATTTGTCTAGCAACCATAGATGATAATACCACTTTGTGGCATAGGAGACTAGGTCATGCCAATATGCGTTTAATACAATCATTGGCATCTAAGGAACTAGTTAGAAACTTACCTAGGATTAAGTTTGACAAACACTTTTGTGACGCTTGTAAAGTTGGAAAACAAGCTCATTCTAGTCACAAAGCTAAGAATATGGTCTCAACCTCTAGATGCCTAGAACTTCTTCACATGTACTTATTCGGTCCATCCGGCATACGGAGCTACGGAGGGAATCACTACACCTTAGTAATAGTTGATGACTATTCTAGGTATACTTGGACTAGGTTTCTTAAGAATAAGACACAAGCTTTTGAGGAATTTGAAATCTTTAGTAAGAAAGTTCAAAATCAACTAGGATGTACAATAGTTTCTATTAGGACGGATCATGGTCGGGAATTTGATAATGAAGTGCAATTCGGAGCATATTGTGATGCTAATGGTATTACTCACAATTTCTCAACTCCACGCACTCCTCAATCAAATGGGGTAGTTGAGCGGAAAAATCGTACTCTACAAGAAATGAGTAGAACGATGTTGAATGAACAATCAATTCTGCAAAAGTTTTGGTGTAACGCGGTTGACACCTCAACTTACATTCTTAATAGGATTCTAATTAGACCTATCTTAGGAAAAACCCCATATGAAATCATGAAAGGTAGAAAACCTACTCTTGATTACTTTAGAGTGTTTGGAAGCAAGTGCTTCATACTAAACACTAAAGATTATCTCACCAAGTTTGACCCAAAGTCTTACGAAGGTGTATTCCTAGGTTACTCCCAAAATAGTAAAGCCTATGTTGTCCTAAATAGAGAAACCATGAAAGTCGAAGAATCACTCAATGTGACATTCGATGAAAGTCCTCCACAAACTAAGATATCACCATTGATGGATGATGACTTAGATGAGGACGAAGCCATTAAGGTTAATGGCAATAAAACCTTAGAAGATGACATTGAGGATGAAATAGTTGAAGTTAACGAAATTGTCAACATTAAGGAATCTAAAAACCATCCTATTGAAAATGTCATAGGTAACCTAAACCAAAGAACCCTTAGGTCACAAGCACAAAACAAAAGTAATTTCTTTTGTTTCATATCAACCGTAGAACCTAAGAATGTAGGTGAAGCAATTAAGGATGAAAGTTGGATAGTTGCTATGCAAGAAGAACTAAATCAATTCACCTCAAACCAAGTTTGGGATTTAGTACCTCTTCCTAAAAATCAAACAATCATAGGAACTAAGTGGGTGTTTAGGAATAAACTCGACGAAAATGGCGTCGTAGTTAGGAATAAGGCAAGGTTGGTAGCACAAGGCTATAACCAACAAGAGGGAATAGATTATGATGAAACCTATGCACCCATAGCTAGATTAGAATCATATAGAATACTCCTTGCCTATGCTTGTGCCTTAGACTATAAACTATACCAAATGAACGTGAAGAGTGCGTTCCTTAATGGTTATATCAACGAGGAGGTGTATATTGCACAACCTCCGGGATTCATTGATTTCGAATATCCGAATCATGTTTATAAACTCAAGAAAGCACTATATGGTCTTAAGAAAGCTCCTAAAGCTTGGTATGATAGACTGAAAGTTTTCTTGATTGAACATGAATACACCATGGGAAAGGTTGATAACACACTCTTCACAAAGAAAAGAGATTCACATCTCATCATTGTTCAAATATATGTCGACGACATTATATTCGGATCAACTTGTCCAGAGATGTGCGATGATTTCTCTAAGATCATGCATGACGAGTTTGAGATGAGCATGATGGGCGAATTAAATTTCTTCCTTGGTCTGCAAATTAAACAAATGGAAGATGGCATCTTCTTTAATCAAGCTAAGTATTGTAAAGAGATGCTTAAGAAGTTTAGTTTAGAAGAGTCTAAGCCTATGAAAACTCCCATGTCCACTGAAATAAAACTCACGAAAGATGAAGAAGGTGAGTTAGTGGATAGCACTAAGTATAGAGGTATGATAGGAAGTTTACTATACCTCACGGCAAGTAGGCCCGACATCATGTTTAGTGTCTGCCTTTGTGCTCGCTTCCAAGAGGATCCCAAAACCTCTCACCTTGAAGCGGTTAAGCGTATCTTCCGATACATTAAAGGCACTATACACTTGGGATTATTCTATCCCAAGGGGACCGGTGTAGAAACTGTTGTCTATGCCGACTCTGATCATGCGGGAGATTATGTGGATCGAAAAAGTACGAGTGGCGTTTGTACCTTCATGGGTTGTTGCATAACTTCTTGGTTCTCCAAGAAACAAACGGCTCTTGCTATCTCCATGACCGAAGCCGAGTACATAAGCGCCGGAAAGGCAAGTCAACAAGCACTATGGATGAAACAAGCTCTTATAGACTATGACATCCATTTAGATGATGTTCCCATTATGTGTGATAATAAAGGTGCTATTGACTTGAGCAAAAAACCCCGTTCAACACTCCCGTACTAAACATATTGAAATTCGCCACCACTTTCTTCGCGATAATGTTCAGAAAGGAAATATTTCTATTGAGAAAGTTCCTTCTCAGGACAATATCACAGACATCTTAACCAAACCTCTCAAATGAGAATCATTTAACTACCTCCGTCTAGGTCTAGGAATGATGGAACATATTCCATAAATCTCATGACTCTTGAAGTCATCTCGTGAGTCTCGTTTATTCTAGTTTAGGTTTCCTTAGTCAAAAGAATTTGTTAGGTACAAATTCTTTCCTCGTGTCAATAGGTCTAACTAAAATAGCGAGACATATTCGTCAAAAATCAAAATGGGACAGAAAATAGTCCCAGCAGATCACGGCTCCACTAAATGTGGCACGGCACCATTAAATTTAACGGTACCATGGAACCGTGCATCTGGAACATTCCGTATTTCAGTCCCCTTTTCCCACATTACTCATTCCAAACCCTCACAACCTCATCAACTGCTGTCATAACCCAACCTCATAACCCTAAACTTAATTACACACCTCAAGATCATATTCAAGATGTTGAGTTTCAAGATTCTTAATCATTTCCACTTTTTCAACATAAATTGTAAGTTATCTTACTCTAATTTTTCCTAATTTTGAGTTTAAGGCTTGTTCATTGATAAAAATTGAATTAGGGATTTTTCAATTTTTACTAGGATACTTTTAGTTAGAAGTCATCAAAACTAAGACTTTTGAAAATCTTTGGTGTCAAAAACATTGAAGTCACCAAACACCCCAATTCTAGTATTTTCAAATTTTCACGAAATTAGGAACATGAAATATTTTTCGTGCATTGTTGATGCAAACTAAAAACACTTTCTCATGCATACATGATCTCACGAATATTGATCGAATTACATAATCAATATGTATTTTTTGACATATTTGTTTGAGCAAAAGTAAAATTAGGAGTGTTTGGGTAGTCTCATTATTTTCTTTTGAGTCGAGATTACCGCACCTCCACATAGTTTGCATATAGGCACACACTAGGCATGTGTTTAATACAACTACTCTTTTCTCAAATTTTTCCTAAAAATTTCTTTTTATATAGGAAACAAAAATGTCTCATGAATATGATTTTGATCATCTCCTAACCGATACCTAAACACCCGAAATCTCACGTGAACCCACAACACCTGGTAACCACATTCGTGCCTATGTTAATCTTGAAACCCGTCGGTTTCATGAAGGCCGTGTCGTTGATTCATCCCTAGTTTACCATCGGGACATCAACACTTCCTTAGAGCTATAGGATTCGATTGCTTACTCCACATCAACGAGCACATTTGTCCTCGTTTTGTGTTGGAATTCTTTCGACAAGTTGAACTCGTACGTAACGAGGATCAATCCTTGTCACTTTGGTTTTGGGTCCAAAATTTCAAATTCGTCCTAACTCTTGAGCAATTTGCTCAAATCCTCCGAATACCCAATCATGGGCAATGTGCCTATACTGAAGATTGGTGTCTTGAGTCTCTCTTTCACTATCGTGAGGAGAATAGTCCATACTGTTCATACATACCTTCTTTAACCGAACTAACCAAACTCATCCGTACTTATAAGTACCCCTCTTACCCTAATCCAACGAAAATTCATTTGGAAGAGGTTCGTCATGAACTAATTTTTTGGGCAGTCATCCTGCGAGAAATGTTCTAAGTCTCACAGGAAATCGTGAGCAACTCCCGGCGTGTTGTGCTCATATGATTTACTGTCTCCTAACCCAACAACCATACAATCTCGCTTACTTCTTCGCTAAGCGAATTGTTCATCTCAAGGGTAACAAGAATAAATTGATACCCTATGGGATGTTCCTAACCCGTCTTTATCACCATTTCATGAACCTACACCCTTACCTTAACGGCCCTCAATACTCACTTGTCAAACCCATCATGAAACCCATAAACTAGTCACATGTCTCATCAATCCTCATTTCCGAATCCTCCACCCATTATGCACCCTTTGATGATCCAAATCATGACAATGAGACACACGCTCAAGACAAGAGTGTGCCAAGAATGGGGGAATGCTCAAGTCATAAGCAGTCTTGAAGAGATTTACATCTCTTAATAGGATTTATCTATGAATCAATGCTAATTGTTTTCTTGCATGCTTAACTATCTCTTTGCATAATTAATCTATGTGATATTTGGATGATAGCTTATTTTGTCTCTTATAATTGCATGCTTATGATTATCTTAGGAAACTACATGATAATCTTTATATGCTAGTTGTAGCTTAATATGGGATATTTTAGGTAAATAAATACCTAGTGAGTTGAGGCACTATCATTTCCAGGAACTAGTTCCCCTAGAAAACATCCCCCTAGCTGCCCAGAACTAGCCTGCACAGAAATTTTCGTGACAACAGTGTCACAGTACCACTAAATAGGGACGGTACCGTTAAATTTAACGGTACCGTGGGTCATTTAGAGGAACCGTGTCCCTGTTTGACGGATTTTTACTGTTCCTCCTAAAAATCTTGCAACCCTAACCTCAAACCTACAAATTTTGCAACCTCACACACACCCTAAGATTCCCTTGCTACACCATAGGACACTCCCATCAACTTTAATTCAAATCTCACCCATCTTGCCTATATAAAGCCTCACCTTGCAAGCTTATCTTGCACTTCATCTTCAACCTCCCATCACACACATCCATGGCTTCCACCCAAGGATCCACCTCTCACATTTCCAAGAAACCTAGAATCACCGTGAAACCACCTTCAAAACCACTCTTTGTAGATCTTACAAAAGATGATGAAGCAATGAAACCACCTTCCCAAGCCACTCCATACTCACCATCACCACCTAATGCACCCTCTAAAACATCCTCTTCCTACACAACATCTTCATCATCCTTCCACACCACATCATCAATGGAGTACACACTATCCCCCATAACTCCATTGGACTATGCCATGCCAACTCCATCTCCAACAAACTCACCATAATCACCCTCTCCTTTCATGGCACAACCCAATCAACCTCATCCCTTTGATTTGCATAGTGCTAATTGCCTATGTTGTCTCCATAACCGTAATCTCATCTTCTTCTTAAGAGACGAGATTCATTTCATGTTCTCCTTTATAGAACATCTCTTAACACCACCACCACCCCAAATGATGCCACAATCTCCACCACCTCCTAACCCAAACAACTAAACATGACTTTGTTTAATGTTTCAACAATAACTCTTTAGGACCCTTTCGGGAAATGAAGCTTGCCTCTAGTCATTAGGGATTTATGCTTATCATTGTCTCTTTTATGTTTATCATGAAGTCATACCTATGTATGACATTTCTTTTCTTTTTATGAATGAATGGGCTTTTATGAGGGTTATCTTTTTTTATCTTTTATTTTTGGCTACTTAGCTATATTTTTATGCTTGGATATTTGTCTTAAGTGCTACTTGTTAGATATTGTACATGTGTTATCTAACTTTGTTTTGTAGCATACACCATTGCTCGATTCCTTGGTGTTCTCCAAATGAGGGGGAGTATACATTAAGGGGGAGCCTTTGTCACCTTTTTGATTTGGCAAAAAGGGGGAGAAATGGGAGTAAACTCATTAAAAACTTGTTAAAACTAATTTTAACTTAAAATGAGTTTATATTTTGTCATCATCAAAAAGGGGAGATTGTTGATGCAAATAATGTTCTAAAAACGTTATTTATATCTTTCGATTACTTCACGTTTTGAGGATGACAAAATGTGAAATCACGTTACGTTAAAATTAACGTAAACAAGTTTTTAATCGGAAGATCCCGTTTCTTCGCAAATCACTCTTGAACAGGTTTACAAACTTGACAAATGATCAAAGAAGTAAATTTTGATTTTGAGAACTCACATTTTAATGTAACAAAACATTTTTTTTCAAAAATATACCTTACAAATTATTTTTGAATAATTAAGAAATGTTTTAATGGAAAAAAAAGTTTGAAAAACATAACAGCTATTTTTCCCCCCAAAATCAGCTCCAAACTTCCTCAAATAAGTTTTCACCAGAAAAGATAAAATTTGGAGCGTCCTTGTCTGGGACGGATCCACGGTTCCACTAAATTTAGTGGAGCCGTGGTACATTTAGTGGAGTCGTCCATACAAAACTTTCTGTAATGTTAAGAATTTTCTTGCCTATAAAAACCAACCCCATTCACAGTTTTTAGGCACCCTTTCACACAGAAAAACTTCTGAGTTTAAACCTCTCACACCTTTCTTTCTTTTTGATCATTTAGATTAGTTTTCTTTTGTTTTAAGAGTGATCCAATCATCCAACAAGAGATCCTCTTCATTCCTCTTCATTAGCAAGAGAAGAACACAAGTATCCAAGTTGATACAAGGTGTTATCATTCCTCTTCATTTGTAAGAGAAGAACTCAAGGTATTCAAGAAGATACAAGAGTTATAGTTGTTAGGTTTTTGTAACATTTGTTACAACCTTGTTGTATCATAGCATACTTCAAGTTTATTTATCTTTGGTGAGTGAGAGTGAAGATCAAGTGTGATCTTATAAGAGATAGTGAACATCTCTTGAAGCCATTGGGCTTGTGTGATTGATCAAGAAGATCAAGGGTCGATAGGATAGAGTTAGTTGAGTGTGTGTTGATCATTGTGATCGTGTTGAGATCTTGGTGATCTCTTGAAGCCATTGGGCTTGAGTGTTTGGTCATGTAGACCTTGGTAGATTGGTGCTAGCTAAGATTAGAACTCGACATTTAGCTTAGTGTCAGTAATAGGATAAGCGACGTGTACAGTTTTCTCCGCCTGAAGGGAGGTTGTTGACATAGTGCTTGAAACTCTCGAATGTAGTACTCGGGGAGTAGATTAAGGCGAAGAAGAGCTTCGTAGCCGAACCACTATAAATCCTTTGTCTCGGTTTGATCTTTCCAACTCTATTCTTTATTTTTATTATTTAGCATTAGTTAGTATGGTGTGTAGTTCATATTGGTGTTGATTGATTACATATAAAGATTCGAATCAAAGTTTCCAATAGCTAACTTTTAAAACAAGATTTTTTAAAGAACATAAAAACCGGTAAATATTCAACCCCCCTTCTTGTTTCCCACATTCAGAATGAATTAACAAACTTCTCTTAGCTGAGAAGTTGTCCACCTACTGGTCTTGTAAAGTTCTCGATCTCAAACTCATATCACTAACCCACCACGAACCTTCTTGAGCGTGTGGTCACAGAACTTGTGAACCTCTTTGTACCCCATGAAGCAGTTGATTGAAAGGTAACTCTTGTAGACAAACCCGAAGGTTGGTTCTTTCTTCATGGTGTACTGGGGCTCTTGGTTGATCTTCGGAAGATGTAGGACTGGTGCGGTTAAGTTGATCTTCCTTTGATAGCTCTCAACCCCAAGCTGCAAGTCTGCTACACATTCTTGTATGATCTTCCTTCTAATGAAGTGTAGTATGGAAGTGTTGAACGCATAATTAGGATCAGTTGAGAAGTGTTGCATTTTTCCTTGAACCTTGATGAGAAACATGTCTTCAAGGTCGTTGAGGTTTAAGTCTAGGAAATCTGCTTCTAAAAATCCGTATATCTACTTATTGTGGGTATTCTAACCTTGATTTGAGTTAAGAAGGTCTAATCATACCTCTTTTCTACTTCAATACTGACTACAGCAAGTATCCTGAGGTCACTCATCACTGGAGTAAGAGACTTCTTTGTGAGTTTACTTTTGTACCATGTCTTCCTCTTCTCAAACCAGTGATTAATCCCTAGTTACGCATCTTGATCATACTGCACTCTGTTTGTAACGAAGAGTCTTGTAGCAGATTCTTCGATGGCTGGTTGTGGGTAGCTTGCTATAGGAATCAAGGTTGCGTATTTGGGTTGACATTTGATACCGTGCATGAGGAGTTCGAGATTGTTGTTGAAGAAGAATATATAAGGGACAGTAGGTTGATCTGTAACTCTAATCACCGGGAAAGGCTTCATCCAATCCATGATGTGTGGTTGGTTGGGTTGAGAAGTGCTGTCAACCATATGCACATCCAGATTGGTCCAGCTGTATTCACTAGACATTGCTCGAGCAATATTTTCTAGATGATATTCAAGCTCAGCTGCACTGGAAGACCTGTCTTTGAGCAAATTGAATGCATCATTCTTGATTAGACGTAGTTCTCCCTTTGTGAGCTTCTTGATTCGTTGGTCATGTTTGAGTTTTTGCGTGAACTCAAGCGTGCTTCCTTTGATCAAGGAGTCGTCATCTACGTGAGGTTGAGCACTGACCAGCTGATCGAACCATTCATTCCCTCTTGTTGTGTCTTCATCCAGCCATGAGACAACAGTTGGTCTTTTGGAAGTTGTCTTTTTGCTAGGTTTAAACGTTGTCGCTTTTGACTTGGGTGGATAATCTGGTTGATCTTGGTATTGTTGAAATTGGAATTCTTCATGTACAGTGTACTCAAACTGATGCTCCATTGCATTAGGTCCGAAGCCTGAAGCCTTAGGTGGTTGAGAGGCTGTTGTAGTTGCTGAAGGTCCGACTGGTTCTCTAAGTTGAGAAGCAGATCGGCCAACACTCTTTTGTTTCTTGGCTTGTGTGGACGGATCTGGGTCTTCATCTTCCCTTGGTCTTTTACCTTTGTCGGCCTCAGCTTTACATGACTCCTTCAAAATGTTTGCCTTTATAGCCTCAGTGATGGCTATTTCCTCTGGAGTTGGTGAGGTAATGCTTGTTAGTCTTTCAAAGAGTTTAAGTTGGAGCTCTTCCAGAGTTGGTTCTTTAGGCTCTGTTGGCTGGGTTTGAAGGGCAAGTGGAACTGTAGCCACAATATTCTTGACCATATCTTCAATGTTCGGATCAAGATATTCTTCCACCTTCTTGGATGCAATCTTAGGCAAGTACTTCTGCAAGTACACTTTAGTGTTGCCCTTGATCGCAGTAAGCATCCTTTCTTGAACATCGTCTGTGAAGAATTCATCGACACGAGCTTTGGTGCTTTGAAGCTCGTTCACTTGTCCGATAAGGCCGGTGACCATATTAGTTAACGTTTCGACTTTGTCACGAAGCTGGTCATCTTTCTTGGCATGTGCCAGCTTTTCAGCCTGTTTCACCCTTTTTGAAGCTTGGGAAAATATATCATCCCTCTTGAGCCTAGTCATCTTCTTTGATTTCTTGCTTGTTGTTTCTTTTGTTGTTGCTTTTGTTGGTGGTGGTGAAGTGTGTGTGGATGATTCAGGAGGTGGTTGAGCTACTGGAGGTGTTTCATGGGCAATTGGCGAAGAATGTGAAAGAGAGGTTGGTGGTGTTTGAATATATCGGTCAGCTTCCTTTTCCTCAGCCAACCTTTCTTCTTCCTCCCTTTTCTTTTTTAACTCAAGCTCTACAGCAGCTTTATTAATCTCTTCTCGTCACTAAACACCTTTTTTGTCTCTTCGTCCTTCTCCATGTCAACATCTCTAGCCTGTTCATCTTCATTCTTTGCCTCGTCAATACCGGGTTGATTAACCAGATCAGTACGAGGTGGAGTAAATTCTTTTACAACCCCAGACCCACCGGGTTGATTAACCAGATCAGGACAAGATGAAGTAACTTCGTTTAAAACCCCAGACCCACTGGGTTGATTAACTGGATCGACATAGGTCTGGTCTTCATCAAATTCTTTGGCTAATTCTGCTTCCATTCTTAGTTGTTCTTCAAGCATCTTCTGCCTCAGCCTTTTCTGATCAGATTTATAAGACTCATGGCTTTCTTCTAACGCAATCTGTGTAGCTATTTCCTCTTTGTAGATTGTTGGTTCTTCATCGGTCTCCGTATCAGAACCGGATCCCTCTTCCTCAACAATCTTTTCTTCTTCTGGTTCGGGCTTAGCTATCTTAACCGGAACTCTCCTCTTTGTGAATTTAGGAGCAGCTTGTTTGATTTTCTTAGATGTGCTAGAAGTACTACCTGATTTGCTTCCTTCTTTTGATCGAGTCTTTGCTAGAGCAGGCTCATCATCATACTTGCAGAAGCCTACATGACCCTCCTTGAATTCTCTGTCGTAGTTCTTGTAAGCTCTAGTTTGCTTAATCTTTTCTGTTTGTAGATCTTCAGGTAGTCTTATCCCTTGTTTACGTGTACTTCCTTTAGGGATGTAGACTGAGCTGATGGTCTTGTCCATAGCAAATAGATGGTTTTTTTGGTCTTCAAGACGCTGAGGGATGTCAGAGTGTTCGTCAAGTAGATGACAGATGATAAGCTTGGTGTATCGAACAAACGGGATTTTGGTGAGAGGTTTGCTGTAGTGGCTTTGAATTTGGTAGACTATATCGTCTCAGATGAGTCGAGCATAGTCAATCTGCTTCTGATTTACAATACCCCAAAAGATTTGAAGATGAGACAGACGGGGGTTCTCATGGCCACTTTCCCTTCTGGAGACTGAATGAGCTAAGATGTAATAAATTGTTCTCCAAGGTTGAGGAATGAGCTTGGCTTTAACCCTTGAGAATCTTGTCAATGGTTTGTCATGTTTTACATCGTAGCCAATCTCCATAAAAAAGTTGAGAACTTCTTCTTCCGAAGGTGTTGGATAGAATTCCTTGGCAGGTTCAGAAGTTTCTGGAAATAGCAAGGCCTTGCAGAAGTAATTCACATCAACAGTTACTTCCTTTCAGTCCAGCTTGCATGTGAAAGATTCTTCTCCCAAGTCTAGCTTCATAGTATTCCACATTTGATGAATGTAGAGTTCGGGAATAGAAGCTGACTTGTCCAGTATACTCATGCACTTATGTAGCTTGAGAATCTCTATAGCTATCTGACAAGTTGGTTCTGCACACTTTATCTTGTAAAATTCCACCCGAGCATTGTTCTTGCCAATTTCCACATTGTAGTCTTGTGGAAGAATGTTAGCCTTGGTGAGCATTGGGAGTGGTTGTTGTGCAGCCATTTGAGATATCTGAAACATCAATCAAGACAGATTTGCAGGATACATCAAAGTTAGCAAATTGTTAATCTTGTTATCATTCATGTGACCGTTTCGTTACATAATTTGATTTTACATGTTTAAGCATTATTAGTATAGCAATTTTTCATCTTTGGACATTATGTTGATTATTAATTAAAGTTGATTTCCTTTTATTATCCATTGAACAATTTCGATAACTTGTGACTTATGTGAATTTAGACATTTGAATTGCGACAGATCTGTAATTGCAACAGTTTATGGCCAATTCCGACAGTTTTTAAATTCCGACATATTTTTGATCCAATTCCGATGACTTTTGAATTTCGATGACATTTGATCAATTCCGATGGAAAAAATATGAATTACGATAAGCCATGTCCAATTGCGATGGAAATTTGGAATTGCGATAATTTTGTCAAATTGAGATGAAAATTTTGAATTTCGACAAGTTTTGTGCAATTGCGACAAAATTATCCAATTCCGATGGATTTTGCAATTCCGACAAGACTTATTCAATTTCGATGGATATTGCAATTTCGACAATTTCTTATACAAGAAATGGCGACAAACACTGTAGACGTACATTTTCTTGAATTCTTTGTCGAATTTGGTTTTCATGTCCAATTAAAATCAATTCACAAGTCATAATCTGCTCATTACTCTCATCTATACACATTTTAACCATGTTTATCAAACTAAAATGCAACAGTTTACAATTTCAACAAACCCTATTCTAAGAATCATCGGAATTCACTATGACATGTTAGAAGTTTGTTTGATAGATTCCAATGGATTCATATGATGTTCCAGATCTCATTGGTCCATATATTAACACCTTTTAGCCTACACATATATTAACACCTTTTAGATCTCATTGGTCGAGTTCATCTTAAACCCTACACATCTAAATTCGTTCAAATGTGTTTCTGGGTTTGATTCAATGATTAAATTATGTTATATGACTTATAAAAACAATATCCCAACCAATTAATTAGGCTAAATCACACTCGTATGATTTTCCCCAATTTCAATCGTATGTACCCTAATTTTGATCAATCACCAATTTGTGTTTCTTGCTTCAATTAAGGACTCATATCATATTAAGGACTCAATTCGACCAAAACCCACCATTCAATTAGTCTCAAACATTCAACATCATTTAAACCCAATTCGACATAAACCATAAACCCATTTTAATTGATTTAGAAAGATTTAGCCGTTAGATCATTAAATCCTTGAAAACCATGTCTTAAAATCATGCAAACAATGTATTAACACTCACAATATTGAAGATTCTTGACCGGATTTGAAGATTGATTTTGAGTCGTTGATTAGGTTTGGTGAAAAGTTAGTATGGTTGGTGAAAGGAGTAAATGCAGTGAATTGTAATAACTGCATTTCAGATGCAGTTATTGCAATTTTACTTTTGTTTAACTTTTCAATTTTGACACATTAAGTCCCTTAAACACATGATTTTTCAGTTAAAGTCCTTACTCACAACTTATAAACTAGTCTTGACTTGTTTTTTACAAGAACAATTTAATACTCCCCATTGACTTATGAGTATTTGAAAAAACTTTTTTAAGATCAAAGAGGGTATTTCACAGATAATATTACCACCACTTTATAAAGCAATATTTTTTAAGGAAATATGCAAGTACAGATTTTAATGAAAATTTTAAAATTTGAATTTCATACTCCCTCTCAACACTTGTTCAAAAAAATTAGTAATGTATTTAAACGAACAAAGTGTTGATGGAAATTTTGTACTTGCATGTTTTTTTCCTTTTTTTTTCTTTTTTTTTTCTTTTTTTTAAGTAGAAATAGAAAACCTTTTTTTGTTTTTGATAAAATATTTACAAAAATAGTTTTGGTGTTTGACTTTCTTTGTTGTTTAAGAAAGTTGTTTAAATCTTCTGGAGTCAAACACCGCATACCAATTTTGTGAACTAATTCCACAAATCTTGCATGAGGCAAGGCTTTGGTGAATAAGTCTGCCAATTGGTGTTTAGGTCCCACAAAATAAAGTTCAATAGTACCCTGTTCCACATGCTTCTTGATGAAATGGTATCAAAGTGCGATATGTTTGGACTTCGAATGTTGGATTGTGTTGCATGATATGACAATGGCACTCTTGGAGTCGCAGTACATTGGAATCTTGTTGAAAACGTAATCGTAGTCCATCAGTTGTGATCGCATCCAAATGACTTGAGCACAGCATGCTGACATGGCTACATATTCTGATTCAGTTGATGACAGTGATTTACAATCCTGCTTCTTTGACTACCAAGATACAAGTTTGTCACCTAGAAATTGCACTCCCCCAGATGTACTTTTACGTGTATCTAAACATCCTGCATGATCAACCTTTGAAAAAGAAATTAGTTCAAAACTAGAATCCTTCGGATACCAGATCCCCAAATGAATGGTTCCCTTTATGTATCGAAGGATTCTTTTAACCTCTAAGAGGTGTCTTTCAGTAGGTCGAGACTGATAGCGAGAGCATAAATATACAGCAAATACAATATCTGGTTGGCTGGCTGTTAGATACATTAATGACCCAATCATACTTCGGTATTTTGTAGGATCAATTGGTGTCCCATGTAAATCAGCATCCAGCTTTGGAGATGATGCAGACATAGGAGTATTATAGGTGTCACAAATTGTCATGCCATGTTTCTTCAAATTCTCTAGAGCATATTTGGACTGGTTTGGAAAAATACCATGGGGGATTGATGAACTTGAAGTCCTAAGAAGAACGTAAGTTCATCCATCATAGACATCTCAAAATTTTATTTCGTTAGTTTAGCAAAAGCATTTGAGTACTTTTTATGTGTTGAACCAAAAATGATATCATCAAAATAAATTTGAACAATTAAGATGTTCTCCCCGTGTTTTTGAATAAACAGTGTGGGATCAACTAATCCTTTTGTAAAGTGATTAGCAAGCAAGAATGTGGACAGTTTGTCTTACCATGCCCTCAGAGCTTTTTTAAAGCCATACAGGGCTTTCTTGAGTCTGTACACATGATTTGGATGATCTAGATCGATAAAGCCCTCTCGTTGTGTGACATACACTTCTTCACGGAGTTGCCCATTCAGGAATGCAGTCTTCACGTCCATTTGATAAACGGTGATGTTCTTGTGGGCAGCATTCGCTAGAAACATGCAAACAGCTTCAAGTCTAGCCACTGGTGCAAAGAATTCTTCAAAGTCAATGCCTTCTTCTTGGCTGAAACCTTTGGCAACCAGATGTGATTTGTTATGAATAACTGTTCCATCAGCATCAAGTTTGTTTTTCCAAATCCACCTAAGTCCGACAACATAGACTCCATCAGGTCTTTCCACCAATTCCCAAACTTCAAGATGTTTGAATTGATCAAGTTCTTCTTGCATTGAAACTATCCAATTGTCATAAGTCATGGCTTCTTTAATGTTATTTGGTTCTGTTTGACAGACGGTAAGTGCATAAATGCATGTGTCACCATCCGTGTGAAGTCTTTGTCGTGTCATGACTGGATTATTCGGATTACCAATCACATTTACTAGAGGATGATCTCTTGTCCATTTGTGTGTAGAAGGGTAATGTTGAAAATGATGGTGCATATTTGACGGATCCAATTTGCTTGTGGACGACTCAGCAATATCAGGAATGGTTGGAGCCGGAGCAAATGAGTTAAAGAATGCATTTCCGTCATAATTTACAGGTGTGGGTGCTTCTTGTTGTGGGAGATCTTCAGTTGCATTCGCAGTATCGGAAGCGGTTTATTCTTCTGTTGATGCCAATTCAGTTGAAGGTGCATCTGCAGCAACGGTTGTCGTTGTAGTAGCAGGTGTATCAGGTACGTATTATGATCAGGTTGTGTAGCGAAACTTGCAGATACATCTGGAGCACGACTTGCGAAAGAATCATCGAACAGTGGAGAAAACAAGATTTCCAAATCCTTACGGTTGAGAGAGTGTAGTGCAGCTGATTAATCTGGGAAATTAAGACGGTTAGATGCGGGTCCTAAGCTGTTTTACTCAGAAGCCATTTCTGTTGGCTCATCAAAATTAGCATGTATTGTCTCTTGAATTTCTCTAGTGTGACGGTTCCAGATACGAAAACCTTTAGAGTTCTCACAATATCCAATAAAGATACCAATGTCAGCTTTGGCTTTTAGTTTTCCAAAGTCATCATGATCATTATTTGGGTAACAGAGAGCACCAAATACATGAAAGTAATTTATGTTGGGTTTACGGTTGTGAACAATCTCATATGGAGTTTTGTGATGCCTTTTGGTGATCTTACAACGGTTTTGAGTGTAACATGCAGTGGAGACAACTTTAGCCCATAGGTAATCAGGTAATTGAGCATTAATCAACATTGTTCTTGCAGCTTTCACTAACGTCCTGTTGTGTCTTTCGACAACTCTATTTTTTTCTGGGCTTCTTGCAACAGATGTTTGATGTTCAATTCCCACTTTCTCAAAATAATCGCGAAGAGTTTGATTCTTGAATTCGGTTCCATTGTCTGTTCTGACTTTTCTAACTGTATTGCGAAGCTGAACCTGAATTTTAGTGAGAAAGGTGATGATCATCGAAGGAGCTTGATCTTTGGTTCGTAGAAAGTAGACCCAAGTCCATCTAGAAAAATCATCAACAATTACCAAGATGTAGCATTTACCGTTGATTGTTTGAAAACGCATTGGGCCACATAAATCTATATGGAGAAGTTGTAGAACATGATCGGTACTATGTTCGGTTTTAAAAGGGAAATGAGCACAAGTACTTTTTCCTTGTTCACATGCTGGACATAGGTGATCTTTTGCATACCGAAACCTTGGAAGACCGTCGACTAGTTTATGACGAGCAAGTTCAGTCATTGTTTTGAAATTCAAATGAGACAGTCGTTTGTGCCATAACCAGGACTTTGTTGAATGTGCCTTGGAAAGTAAGCATATGGGAGAAGAAGCGGTCATGTCAGACATAGAAATGGTGTAGAGACTAGTTCCGTGTTTGCCCATCATGAGTGTGTTTCCTTGTAAATCATGAACGAAGCAAGTTTTCTCCCGAAAAGCAACTTCCAAATCACCATCACAAAATTGTCCTACTGAGAAAAGGTTGTGACCAAAGCCTTCGACATAATATACATAGCTAATCTCGATGTTACTGTTGACATAATCTTCATAGCCCATTATAGCAGCAAAATGATCATTCCCGAATCTGAGAGTGCCTATGAACTTTGCAACAAAGTTTACTAAAAGTTTGAGGTTGCTTGTCATATGTCGAGAACAGCCGCTATCAATAATCCAAAGAACAATTTGAATCACCTGCATCACATGAAGACAATGCAGATGGAGAGATGGTAATGGTGGACCCGTTGGGTTAGTAGCACAGTTATTAAGCATTTTAGGTAACCAAGTAAAACTAGGTTTCCTTTGAAGCCAACGTTGCCATGTCCAACTAGATTCAGCTTTCTTCTTAGTAAATGCACTAGGTGATTAGATTGTTTTATTAGCAACTATGGTTTTGTCTACGGCATTCTTAGAAACTACACTTGGCGGTTTTCCTAGTATAGACTTAGAAGCAGTAGTGGGCCTAGAGGAAATGTCATATGTACATTTCTTATTATGATACAAAAGAGATTTTGCAACACACTTTGTATGATCACCAGATAACATGCATTTATGACAAAACACACAAGAAGCATCAACATTCAATACATTCAGAATATTAACATTCAAAACATCCAAAGTATGAGCATTCGTTACATCACGATTTAAATTACAAATTTTTAAGTTTGATTCTAAATCAAACGCAACATGTGTTTTATTCAAACTCCTAAGATGGTCTTCTACTTCTTGATCTTTTAGTGTTCCACTCTTACGTTGCCAGATACTAGTCTTCTTTTTGTTTCTTTTAGGCTTGGATCTGCTAATGCTATGAGGGGTGACTATTCCTGTAGAAGTCGAAGAATTCAAATTAGCAGTCTGAGTGGATGTCTTCCTAGGTGTTGTGTCTATATTATACATTCCGTGTGCAATCATATTTGTGTCAACAGACTTCCCTTTTTCAAGTAATTTAATATTTTGTTTCAGTTCAATGATGATGTGATTATTTTGTTGAATTTTTGAATCAAGTTCTCGATTTAAGCGAACAGTGTCATTCCAATTTTGACAAACTTCATCAATGTCCTTTTCATTTTCAAAGATTTGACGTTTTAAAACAACATTTTTCATTTTCAAGATTTTGACCTTTGGAAGCGTGACTGTTTTGAAAGGACATTGTTTAATTTTGACTTTGTAACTTTAACTCAAAATCCAGACTCTAAGTTTGACACCATTGCAACTTTTGATTGAGTTGAAAAATTTCTTTTGACAGTTTACTCTGCACATCATCATTGAGTTTTCTGATTCTCTCATTGTCTCTTTTTAAATTCACAATTTCATGTTTCAACATTTCAGTATCAGCAGAATGATCATCAACAAGCATAGCATTACAAGACACAAAAATGGAATTCATGAACACAGAGATAATATTAGAACTGAGAACATCTTCCAAGAGTCAATCTGCTTCTTTTTGTAAAACTTTGTTTTTATGTTTTTGTTTTGAGATCACATTTTCAGTTGCATTGAAAGTGTTCATCATGGATTCTACTTCTATTTGAAGTTCCTGTTCCCAGTGTATAGCACAAAGACGCAAATGTTGAACATATGCAAAAAATTGTTTTTGAAAAATTTCCCTCTTTTCTTTATCATAAGGAGATAGAAAAGTGGAAACCTTTATCTTAGATTTACGTTCAATTGCTTGTTCCAAAAAATTTATGTCTTCCATAAATGTATTAAAATATCTTAGGACACGACATTGTTTTGGTAATGGTGCCATTTCACCAGAATTTGGTAAAGGACCATTCACTTGTGCCACTGGTTTGACAGGACTAACCTCAGAAGAAGATTCATTCATTTTCATTAAAAACCATGATTGTTCTTTTTTATCCTTTTGAGGAACGAAGGTGTCGTTAATATAAGGTGCCTTGAGTAATCAAATGGTTTATTAAACTTGACATTGCTCATTTTAGATCGACTCTCTTCTTCCTGTTCCATTTCTTCCTCACAATTATGTACAACAACACGCATAATAGAATCATCAAAAAGATGTTCTGCACTATATAACTTTGGATTTTCCTTGAGTGCTTTGTGTAGAAAATGTGGTTTATCATCTCCAATAGCAAAACCATATCCTTGGGGATTTTGCTTTAGTGTAAATTTCTGAATTGTTGTTACCGACTCACCAGTTTTATAAACAACTTTTTGAAACTCTTTTAGTTTTCATTCCAACTCTACAATTTCCTCAAGATAGGAATCAATCCATTTTCTAGATACTTGTTTGTGTTCAGAAAAACTATCTTGACAAGTTGACAACTCTGTTTTTGTTTTTGAAAGTTCAGAGTGTAGGTGTTCAACCTGTTGTTTGAAATCTAATTTTTTGTGTTCCATTTGAGAAATCAAGTCATTTTTGGAAACAGTTAATTCTCGTGTCTGATGTTTTAACTCTTGTTCTTTCACATACGATTTTTGGAATGCAACTTCAAAACTTTTTTCACGTTTTTCTTTTGTTTCATAGTTTGAAAGTTGTATTTTATAGCACTCAAGAACCTTAGCTAACAGTGCAACTTTTTCTTTTAAGTTTCTATTGATCTCATTGCATTTATCAATTTGGGATTTTTTGTGAGTCCAACTGGGTTTGGGTGGTCAATAGCAAGATCGTGAGTTCTAGATCTGGACCAAGCAAAGGATCATTTTGTTCAGGTTGATCATTATTATCGTCCTCAATTGGATCATCAAATGTAACAACCGGGATAATTTGATCTTCATCAAATGTAACAACTGTGTTCATTTGTTCATCTTCTTGAGGAGATAAGAATGAATCAGTTTGAACAACTTGGTCATTGTTTGATGCAGATGCAGAAGGTGATACAATTTCATGGATTAGACATGCTAAATCAGGTACCTGAGACAGTCCGTCAGTATCATATACTGGGCCTGTTTCACCCATGTGCAATTCCGGCATGTTGGCCATCAACATCACGACTGCATTGGCTTCCAAGTCTTCCATATCATCATTAGAATAAGCATTAGCCATGAAGTTGTTTTCCTTCTCAGTTAGAGTTCCCTCAGATTCAGCCTTGAGAGCAAGAAGGAGTGCCTGTTTGTGAAACTCACTACCTCTTGTTCTTGGCTTGGGACATGCATTTGATAGATGACCTTTTCCACCACAGTTGTAACATTTAACCATTGTATTTCCAATCCCATTATTTCCAATTTCAACCCTTCTTTGTGAATTACCAGCATTGTTCTTACTACCACCTACTGCATTAAACCTATGTCCAGTCCCTGAGTTTCCGATGTAACCTCCCAATCCATTTCTTCCATAAGCTTGATTCTGAATCTCAACTCTACCATCTTGGACAACAGCTTAATTGCGAGTGTTGGATGAAGTACAAACACGGTTGTTGGATTTGTTGGAGAACTTGCTAAAAGCACGAGCAATTAAAGCAAATCCTTCATTCAATGAATTAAATGCATTATCTTCATCACTATTTGCATTGGATTAGAGCATAGTATCTGTGTTGTCATAAAGAACAAGTTAATTCTCAGTTGACTGTGGTGTTGGTTCATATGGAATGATTTGATTGGATGAGGTTTGTTAAGGATAAGCAAAGTGATGTGGATGTTGGACAAAAGCCTGGTTTGATTGTAGAGCAAAGTGAGATTGAGCTATCAATGCCAATGAGTTTGGAGTTGTTGAAGGTGAATAACTACCACGAGCAGCTCTATCTTTTTCAACTTCTGACTGATGATGTTTCAAATAATCATACAAAAATCCATACGATGCATTGTGTAGATTTTTTCTTGTCGAACAAAGGTAACATATTTCTGTCAATCTGGACCAAGACAACTAATAAATTTTGTGTTGATTACAATCCTGGGTAATTAATTGTTGTGCCTGTCCAAGTCATTTATGATGTTGGTGAACCTATGGTAATAAGACTAGTGATTCTCCTTCTTCAATCATGAACATTGTGTATTCAAGATAGAGTTTTGATTCCATATCTACTTGGTTCAATTCTGTGCCTTCCATGAGGAGATGAACATGTTCCCACATGTCCTTAGCAGTCTTCTGTGCATCAATACTTCCGAAGATTGGATTAGGAATTCCCTGAAGAATGTAAGACATTGCAAGTTCATTGGCTTCCTTGTGAAGTAATTGTTATGCAGTAAGCTTAACATCAGGAATAGGGGTTTTAGTTGCTACTCTTGGAGGAATTTCATTTGGATCTCAAGGAACCGTTATAGTTGGTACTTGAAATGGACCTTCAATGATAACCGTTTTCATATACTTTCCATGCAGTTTCTTGAGTTTGATGAACCATAAGAATCGACTTGCTCATTGCATATAATTACCCGGAGTAAACATAGGAGCTATGTCTAGTGATCCAGCCTCATGTCTTGATTGTTGACTGCTCATTGCTTCACACATCTGATCAAACTAGTATGGTTGTTTTGCTGGAAGTGGGTAAGACTACATTTTTTGTTGTTGATATGGTTGTTGTTGAGGGAATTGTTGTTGTGGGAGGAATTGATGTTGTTACATGAAGATTTATTGTTGCGGATACTGTGGTTGTAGAAGATACTGTTGTTGCTGACGATACTGCTGTTGTTGATTGTAGAAGTAATTGTAGTTCGGTGGTTGAGACATTGTTATGATTAATGAACTTGTGTTTGTTATGGATCTTGTAGACAATTGAGAAGTGTATTGTGAGTTATAAAGTTTGGTTTTGGTTAAGTATGAATTTTAGATGTTCACTGTTCACTTTCAATTCTGACAAAACACTGTTCAAAGTTGCCAATTGCAACGAGTTCTTTGAATTGCGATGGATTATCTGAATTCCGATGAAAAATTCCAATTCCGATGGATTTATCCAATTTCGACAAAAGTAGCTGAATTCTGATGGATTAATCAATTTCGATGGATCTTGGGAATTGCCATGGACTTTGCAATTGCGACAGAACCTTGAAATTCTGATAACTTATCTGAATTGCAATTCTGATGATTTTCTCACTAACTTATACAAGATAGAAGATTTGCCTCAAAGTCGAAGTATTTTCACAAGCTTGTACAAGCAAGGAAACTACTGAGTAACAATTACGATAAGCCTTAGTCTTGAAATCCGATAAACTCAAAATGATCCAATTCCGATAAACCCTAATCTTCAATTCCGATAAACCCTCTAAATTAATTCAGATAAACCCTTTTTCACCAATTCCGATAGAAATACAGTTATTTCAAAGCACTTATTACCAATCAAAAGCGATGTTTAAATTGAATCTCTTTGGATCAAAACATTAAAAATACTTAATTATTAAGAAAGTTTTAAGCTTTAATGTTTTAAACAAAATTTGGTGAATTTCGATGAGATGCAACTATGAAACCGTTTGTAAATCTAGTTGTTAGCTTTTATAAAAAGTGATGGTCATTTTTCGTTATTATATTTTTGTAACGTGTCATTGTTTATTAATTAGAATAGTCAATGGGCTTTTTATGTAATCTAATAGGTTAAGAGTTAATCCATAAAAAGCCCATAAGCCTCATTTGTAAGAAAAACTATAAATAGCAACTCCTCCCTCATTTGTGAGGTTGGTGCTTTAGGGGGTGCTTTAGGGATTGTTTAGGGGATTAGTGTGTGTTAATAATATTGTTTCTCTCTCTAGTTTCTCTCACTAGATTTCTTACACCACACTTCTCTCTAGTTACTCATTATTGATTGATATAGTGTATGATAAGATTGATTCAAGGGATAACAAGTGGTATCAAGAGCCAAACAAGGATTTAGGAGTAAGTTTTTTGTGATTCGGTACTGTTCATCAGCGTGACCCTTCAAGTAAGATAGATAAATCCTCCGAGTTAGGAGACTGGCTTCGAGCAAGGAACCAAGTAAGGCCAAATCCTTCGAGTTAGAAGGGGTCTTACCAAGTTAGACTCCGACTAAGCCAGAAACTTCGAGTTAGAAGTTCAGACTCCGAGTTAGCCTTCGAGTTAGAAGGTCCCCGAGTAAGGTTGTTACTTAAGTTTCTGAGTTAGGAAATTTTTTAAGTCCTCCGAGTTAGTTCCAAATCTCCGAGTAAGGATTTGTTTCAAAGTAAGGTTTAAAAATCTTCCGAGTTAGGTTTCTCCGAGTAAGTATCCGAGTTAGGTGTTGAATCCCAGACGAGCAATGATTTTTATTATCTTAGACGAATCTAAAAAAATAAGGTTAGAAACTTTTCTTGAGTTGAAACAATATTAATCACTACGCGGAATATAATGATCAATCTTAAGAGGAACAATATAAGAACACAAAGAATTCTCTCACTAAACACTTCATTATATTCAATACGGTTACTCAAAAGTAACAGGGTTACAAAACCTTGAAGTGATTCGAATAACAAAACAATACGTACTCTAACCCTAACCCTAGATCCTCCTTTTATAGATTAATGACTCCTAGTCGGTTACAAAGACTTTCTATACAAGATAATATGTATTCGTATCTTTACCAAAATTATCTAACAAACTTTACACGTTTATCTAATAAGTAGTAGAATAAATTTCTCTAGCAGTAGGATCTTCTATCGCTAGCAGTAGAATAAATTTCTCTGATCAGTTCAGCAACCCAGCAGTAGAATGAAATATACTAGTAGCAGAATAAAGTAGCCTAGCAGTAGAATGACACTTAAGACATTTTTCCACTTATCACCAAGAGCAGTATTATAGAACATGAGCAGCATCATTAATAAACCCAACAATCCTCCCCTAAACTTGATATTTTACTCCAAAATCATCAAGTTTCATATAAGCATAGAACAACACCAGGAGGTTGAGTGGGTTTCTTAGATGGAATGGGTTCTCTAATAATTACACCCTTGACAGGAACCCTTGGACTTGTAGGTGTTGGAGTTGGTTGTTTTGTTGCAGATGCAGTTGTTTGGTTTGATGTGATGGGTTGAGATTGTAATTTTGGAAGTTGTTCAGTTTCAGGTTCAGATTATTTTGGTTGTGGTGATGGCTGTTGTTGTTGTGGTGTTGATGATTTTGTTTTAAATTATAGCATGATCTGAGCTAAGCTTACTTCATCATCTGACTCAGTAGTAGG
Organism: Artemisia tridentata subsp. tridentata; assembly: GCA_021014915.2. Taxonomy (NCBI): domain Eukaryota; kingdom Viridiplantae; phylum Streptophyta; class Magnoliopsida; order Asterales; family Asteraceae; genus Artemisia; species Artemisia tridentata. Next base: position 61,906,847 of record CP139506.1, read on the forward strand.
TTCCTTATCCCCAGCAGTAGAACCTTTACCATCAGCAGTAGAATGCCCTGCACCAGCGGCAGAATCACCCTTTGCCATTTCAACATCATCAGTAGCATTATCAACTTGAATACCAGCAACCAAACCTTTTAAAATCTGCTCCTTCTTCCCTGCATCCAAAGCTACTTCACTCCCAGACTTCTCCTTAACCACAAACTCTTCATTCTCACTTGAATCCATGTCCATATCAACACCTTCATCATGAACAGCCTTTTCCACATTTGGCTCATCCTCCCCTAAAGTCTTTGTCTTTTTCCTCCCCTGTTTGGGAGCATCCACCCCCAAACCTTGATCTTCAAAATAACTAACCCTTTGAGCTATTCCAACTTTCTAGATCCTTTTGGACCCCCTTGTTCTTGACCTTTTCTGACCCTCTAAAAGTCTGACTCTCATCTTCAAAAGTTTGACTGTGTTTGTGAGGTCAAGAACTTGAGATTCAAGTTTGGTACATCTATTCTTCAATTCATTGATTTGTTTCATGCTATCTTCACCACTTCGGTCTGTGTTACCTGACCCGAGAGGTGGATCATCAGAATTGTCATTTTGTACATGGAATGATGTCATCAATTCCTTAGTTTCTTTGCTAGTCTCATCACTTCGGCCTGTGTTACCAGGCCTGAGAGGTGAATCATTGACATTGTCAGTATGTACAAAAGTTTCCATCAATTCTACTGTTTTAGTCCTGCCCTCATCACTTCGACCTGTGTTACCTGGTCCGAGAGGTAAATCAATGGGCTTAAACTCAGTATCAACCCTAGGTTGATCATCTGAGCGCCCTGTTTATCTAGATGGCTGGGGTTACCATCATCTGCATTAGGTTCAATATAACCCTTTGCATTAGATGTTGCCATGTTTGAGGTCTTACTTATGTTGACACTGTCCTGGCCAGCTGCTAAGCCAGGATCAGTAGTGTCAGCCTCTCCCATCATGTCACCTACAGCTCCTGTGATAGCCTCATCTGCAGCCATACCAACACTGGCCTAAGGTTGCTCATTGTCCTTTAATTGTGAATTCCTAGGGGATTGAGTCTTTTGGGTTTCATCTTGGGATTGTTTAGGAGAGGGTGTGTGATGGGTAGCTGTTGGGAATAAAATGTTCAAGTCAAAGAGCCTGCCAGATATGTCAAAGAGCCTGCTAGTTGATTTTGAAGAGTATGAAGATGTACTAACAGTACCTTCTGGGTCGAAGGTACTGCTAGTTGATAAAGGTCCTGCCAAGCTTTATGTCAAGTTGATAGATATTTTGTAATAGATATTTAGTGGAATTATTAGTCTTTGTACATTGTTATACGTTATGTAGAAGTAGTTTAGTCTTCTGTGGTTCACAGAAGAATATTACAGAGTTGTACATTGGTAGTTGTATTTAATTGTAGGCTAGATTAGTCAAAGTAACATATTATATTCAACCACTTGACAACTTGTAATAAGGGTACCTTATACTATAAAAGGTCCCTTAGTCACACCTTTGTGCATGCATCTTTCCAACTAACAACCATAACCGAACAATCTCTCAAGTAACTTAGTTACTCATTTCACAAATCCTTTTACAATCTAAGATTCAAGATTACTTTGTAATCCCGGTGATAGTTAGATCATCCGTATTATTTCATCAATAATATTGAATCATTTTGTGTTAACTAAAGTTGTGTTTCTTGTTCATTACATACTCACGTTTACATAACTCACCACCTTTGTGTTCTTTTAAGTGTGTTGTAGTAGATTCCGCATGCTAAACACATTCATACATAAATATCCCAAACACGTTACTAAGATTCACATCCCAAGTGTTTGAACACACAACACCTTTCCACAAGTGGTATCAGAGCTAGGCTGATATTTACAAAATTAAAAGAACAATGGATGTTGAAAATATTCAAACAAATGTTGCAGCTAAACTTCCATTACTCAAGCAAAATGAGTTTGATATGTGGCGACTAAGGGTAGAACAATACTTTCAAGTGCAAGACTATGCACTTTGGGAGATCATTGAAGAAGGCAACTCATTTAAACCCTCAATCACCACTACAACAGTAAACGATGCTCTTGTAACACAAATACAAACAAGCCCATCAAATGCAGAAGAAAGAATTCAGAAGCGAAATGATCTAAAAGCCAGGAGTATGTTACTGATGACTATTCCAAATGATCAGCTTTTGATCTTTAACAAATACAAAGATGCTAAAACCCTTTTTGAAGCTATTGTGGCTAGATTTGGTGGTAATGATGCTACCAAGAAAACACAGAAAACACTTCTCAAACAGCAGTTTGAGAACTTCACAGCCACAACAAATGAGTCTTTGGACAGTATGTTCAATAGACTTCAGAAGCTTTCAAGCCAGTTAGCCATCCATGAAGTGATGATAACTCAAGAAGACCTAAACTTCAAATTTCTTAGGAGTTTACCCACAGAATGGTCCATGCATGTCATTGTCTGGAAAAACAAACCAGATATTGATCAGATGAGTCTTAATGATCTCTACAACAATTTCAAAATAGTAGAGCATGAAGTAAAGAAGACCACTGGTTCAAGCTCAGGAAACATGGCTTTTGTTTCATCTCCAAGCACCTCTAAGGTTGTTGATGAAGAAAAAGATGGCAGAGAAGAAAGTACTGCCAACACAAACTTTGGTACTGCCAGTACTTCCAGCAGTACCAAAACCATTTTAGATGAAACAATTGGGTGTGCCTTCTTGACATCTCAACACAATGGGTCCATATTAACTTTTGAAGATCTTCAAGAGATTCATCCTGATGATCTTGAAGAGATGGACATAAAGTGGCAACTTTCACTTCTGAGCATAAGGGCTAAGAAGTTGTTGATGAGGACTGGTAAGAAGATTACCATAGATGGTAATGAGCCTGCTGGGTATGATAAGTCAAAGGTGGAGTGTTACAACTGCCACATGAAGGGTCACTACTCTAGAGAGTGTAGAAGACCTAAGAAGCAGGATGACAAGGGTAGAGGGTTTGATAACAGGAATAAAGGAAGCTTTGAGAAGAAAGGAAGCTTTGAAAGCAAGAGTAAGGCAGTTGAAATCATTGAGCCCAAAGCAATGGTTGCTATTGATGGCATGGGTTTTGATTGGAGTTTCTTGGGTGAAGAAGAGTCAACTTCAGATGAATTGGCTTTGATGGCATTCTCCACTCCTGAGGTACAAATTACAAAATGTTCTACTACTTGTAAAGCTTTTGATGAATTAAAATCTTATATAAAACTTTATGATGAGCTGAAAGTAGAAGAAAGAAAAACCCATCAAAAATTAGTCGATTATAAGTGTGGTATGGCCAAACTTGAAAAACAAATCATTCACTTTAAAGAAAATGAACTTACCTTTTCTGATGCAAAAGCTATTCTTAATAGACAAATATTTTTGAAAGATTCAGAAATAGAAATGCTAAGAACTAAGTGTACTAAAGTGACATTGGCTAGAGATAATATTGCACTGACTGTTACCAAATTGGAAATTGCATCTGATTGTACTAGGAGCATAGTTGAGAATTAGATGAATAAAAGAATCAAATCTGGGATAGGATACAATACATGTCCACCTCCTTATAGAGGAATTCCTTGTCCCCCAGGATCAGATCTTGCTGAATCAGGTTTACATGAAATCATTAACAAACCATTGGCTAAACCTGTAGAGAAAAGTGAACCTTCTGAGAGTGCTAAGATTGCCTCACTCTCTAAGGTGCTCACTGATAAGAAACCAGATATTCTAATTATTGAAGATTGGGTATCTGATGATGATGAAGATGAGACTATTCCTATCAAAGGAATCAAAGTAGGACCAATCAGTCCTAAAAGAGTAGAAATTAAGGCTAAGGCTAAAGCTGTTTTGAAAACAGTTGAAAGTTGTGAAAAATGTAATAACAAACCTAGAGGAAGCCAAAGAAATTGGAACAACCTTAAGTCACAACAACTAGGTGATGACTTTGTTATGTTCAATAAGGCTTGTTATTACTATGGTAGCTTTAATCATCTTCATGCTTATTGTAATAATTGGGTTTCTGGGAGTAAAACAAAGTCTAAAACAAATGTTACTCACCCTAGAAAAAGTTTTGTTAAGTCTAACACCACAAAAGTTAAACATACTGTTAGACAAAATAAGCTTGTTATTACAAAACCAACTGATAAGGGTACAAGAAACACTTTCAAATATGTACCAAAAGTTGTGAATAGTCCTATTCAAAAGAAATCTGTGGTCAAAACAAAAATTTGGAAACCAAAAACCAAAGGTCCTGCTAGACCAAATGGTACTGCCAAAATTGGTACTGATAGACCAAAGACCACAAAATGGATAAAAAGGGAAAGTGCTGTTAAGTCCTCAGCATGTTGGATTTGGAAACCACTCCAATCAAAGGGTGCATCAACAATCCTGAAAAGGTTTGATTTCATTGATGCAAGAGGCAAACCCAAGTCTGTCATGGCTTGGGTACCCCAAGGAAACTAATATGTTTATTCATGTGCAGGAACATTCATCTGATATTGGAGATCAAGGATATGTAGATAGTGGATGTTCAAGGCACATGACAGGCAACATGTCATTCCTCTCAGACTTCAAAACATTTGATGGAGGATATGTTACCTTTGGGGGAGGAATAAAAGGAAAGATCACTGGTAAAGGTACTATCAAAACTAGTAAATTAGATTTTGAAAATGTGTATTTTGTGAAAGAACTTCAGTTTAATCTCCTTACTGACAATGAATGTATGGTTCTTTCTTCTGATTTTAAAATGCCTGATGAGAGTCAGATCCTTCTTAAAATCCCAAAAAGGAACAATATGTACAGTGTTAATTTAAAGAACATTGATCCTAAGGAGAGTTTAACTTGTTTGGTAGCAAAAGCCTCATTGGATGAATCTATGCTTTGGCATAGAAGGCTTGGTCATGTAAACTTTAAAACAATCAACACTATTGCAAAATATGATTTAGTAAGAGGTTTACCCAAAAAGATTTTCCAAAATGACCAAACCTGTGTTGATTGTCTAAAAGGCAAACAACATAGAGCTTGTTGGATCGATATACTCTGACCAAACTAACTTGTAGCTTGTCTACGGTTTAACAACTTTGAATGAATTCAAAACTATTAATAATGAAACACTGATATACTTTGCTAAGTATGCGGAATCTACTTCAACAAAGCTAAGAAGAATTAATAAACGACTTTGAATATTATTAAAACCTTGAACCTGCTTTCTTACACAGATTCACTAACAAACTCTAAACTCTAATACTTCTAATAATCGTATATCTCTAATCGCATAAACTTGTCTTACTAAACACACATATCTCTAATGCCAACCTAGGGATCCTTTTATAGGCACAAAGAAAACCCCTAGTCGGTTTACAATACTTGAACGACAAGTAAATTCTAATTATAACTCTAATCTAATACAAACTTTCTAGAATTACACATTAGTCCTTAAACTATTTGCATAGCAGTCCTTTAACGAGCAGCAGTACTTTAATTGAACAGCAGTACTTTGACTTGAGTAGCAGTACTTTGACTTTTATATCCCAACAATCCTCCCCTAACTTGAATTCTACTTGCTTGATTTCAAGTTTCTTTGTATGTCTTTAACTTCAACACTTTATCTTCAAGGAAAGGTTGTTTCTTCAAATCTGACTCGTTATTATTTTGTCATCATCAATGCAAACAGTATCTTCAATCTTCATCAGCAACAATTCTTTTCAGCATCAGATCTTTTCAGCAACTCAGCATCATATTGGCAATATGTACATCAGATCTTAAAAGTTTCATACTATTCTCATCACTTCTAGGTGTGTTAACTCCTGTGAGAGGTGAATCATTGAAAATTTAATGGATTTTGATGTCTCTTTACCAAAGCCATTAACTCTGGAGTAGCCAATGTTTAGATTTAAGAAAAACCATGGTACATTGATAACCATATGATTTTTAGCAAATCATCAGCTATCAACGGATTTGAGTAGTCTTTACCAAATAGCCGTTTGCTTTTGGACTAGCTAGTTCTTTTAGTACAATCACTACCATGGTGAACTAATTACCATATAATGGTTTTCCACAGCCTTTACCACAAAGCCATTATCTTGTGGGCTAGCCAACTCTTCACTAATATAGATATGGTGAGTTGAAAACCATACAATTTTTAGTAAATTGCCAACTAAAAACGGATTTGATAATCACATCAGAGCCGTACCCTCATGATGAGTCAAACTCTTTCTTGTTTATTAAACATGGTGAGTTGATTACCATTTGTTGTGTAGTACAAGTACTAACACCATATTGTTGCTTTCAAAACCATTTGTTGCTGATTAATCTTTGTGCTTCAAAATGTTTTTGTACTTATCAAAAATTACTGATTTTATCAAAAGACTTTACTGGTTTTATGCTGCAAGCAGTACTTTGTGAAAGTATTGTCTGACCAGCAGTACTTTGAAGAAAGTACTTTATTTTTCAAAAGATTTATATAATAATGAAACCATACCAGTAGTTATGCATTAATCTTCAAATTCAGTAGTCCACTTGATGAATAACTTTATGACCATCAATGCTACTTCATCCTCTTGTTCCACTTCCATTCCATGCTCTAGCATCCTGATCATCAGATCTCTTGTGAGTGGATATCTTTGTTCTGCTAGCATATGAATCATAGTGCCATCTTCTAACTCCAAAACATGTATCCCAACTGACTCAAAGAATCTCCATTTGTTAATCTCCCAGTTGTCTTGATTTTCCCACAAAGTACTATCCTTTGATTCATCTGTCTCCCAGATTATTGTGAGATCTCCTAACAATATCAAACCTACTCCTTGTGGTGGAATATGCTCAAAATAAGTTTGCACTTGGAGATATAACTGAAGCATATCATCTCTATCAATCAGATGTAGTATATCCCATAATGAATTAAACACTCTAAAACTTCCATCTTGTCTATGAAAGATCAGATAATCTCTTTCTTTAGATTCTACAACTGAAAAAGTAGATATCTTGGACTTCTTATCAGTATCTTCTTTCAATTTTGGATTCTCAAAGTCAACAACTCTAAGATAATTTCTGAGCTCATCAACTGTGTTTGTTCTTAATTCAACAGCTTCCTTGAACTTCTTTGATGGCTGTTCATCAGTGATTCTTTTCCTCTTTGAGCTTCTTGTAACAGCTCTTTCCTTTCTTTTATCTTCAAGCTCCTTATCTTCAAAAGAAATAATGCTTGCAAGATCTTTTTGAATAGCTTCTCTAACAGCATCATACAGATCCTTCATCTCTGTATATGTCAATCTAACTAAACCTATATATCCTTGACCTTTCAGATAAGCCATCATATCATTCCTTTCTCTAGCTTTACTAATTGGCCTTTTTGATTGAACATTCTTCCTTGATTCTTCAGCATCTATCTCTGCTTGTAATATTCTAGCTGCTTCCTCATTTTTGGCAACCTCAATTTGTCTTATCTGTGCCAATGTCATCTTCTTCTTCTTCTTTTCTATCAAGATCCCTTTGCCTTTATCTTTTGGATCTATCTCTTGTGCAGGTTGAGAAGAAGTATTATGTTGTTGTTCAACCTCATGAATACTGATGCCTCTTTGACTTGACATATTAAGCATAATGTCAGCAATTGTTTCATCATCACTGTTAGTATGAGCTATAACATCTTCTTCCTGAGCTGGTTTAGAAGGGCCTACTTCCTCTTGAACTTGAATTGAAGGACCAATATCTTCTTCAAAATCTAAGGTTCTAGGTGTAATAGTGAATTGCCTCTCAGTACCTTGTTGAGCAGTACTTTCTTGAGCAGTACTTTCAGCTTCAGCTCCTTCCAAGTTTATTTCCTCAGTTTCACCACTCTTCCTCTCAACAGTATCTTGAGGAATATTTTCAGGTGGTGTCCTCTGAGTATCATCCATAAATCCAGCATCTTGTTCAAAATCTTGTTCAAAACCAGCATCATCTTCATTCAAATTCTCTAAATTCCTCCCCAATTGGAATGAAGATTGCTTCTTAGACTTTTTCTTCTTTGACTTAGAAATCTTCGTAGGTATCTTACCACTCTGCTTCTGAGACTTTACCCATAATCTATGGTGTTGAACTAGTGGCCAAACATACCTTTTCAATCTTTGAAACTTAGTCTTTAATTTTGCTATCTTAGCAGCTTGAGCCTCACTCTCCTTTTTCAGCCTCTTTAACTCCCTTGTTAAAGCATAATTGTCCAATTCTGCCTCTTCTTCTTCAAATTGCTTAGACATATTTGTGGAAGAAGAATCATTAGGAGATGGTGGTTGATTCATACCTTGGTCTGACTCCTCATGAGTAGGAATGTCCATAGGAGCAGTATCTTCCCTAGTAGCAGAATGTTGAGAAGCAGTATGTTGAGAAGCAGTAGGTTGAGGAATACTAACTTCTCTTGAAACTGGAGACTCTTGACCTGCTGAGTCAGAATTTGCTTCTTGATCTTGCTCTTGCTCTGCATCTCTAACGACTTGTGCAACTCCCAATATGTGAGCAGTCAAAGGTGTGTTGGTTCCAGAAAACTTGGCACTTTGTTTAGAGAGAAAAGTAAACACCTTTGATGGAAGTTTGACAGTGGGTAAAAAACTTTGAGGTTTAGGGACATCCTCAAGTTGATTGTTCAAGAATAACTGAACAAACCTTGGATACATCAAAAATGGTGATCCATTAGCAATATGTGTAAGCATACCATCCAGAATGAGTCTTGAAAATTTGAATCTTCGATCGGTAGCCAAACCCACTAATGCAGATGCAATATTTTGACCAAATTGATCAAAAGAAGTACTCTTGGGACTCAAACAATGAAGTAGAACGTGAATTAGGTACTTCCAATGAGAACAAAACAAAGGCTTTTGAAAAGTAAGTTTCGTCAGATCGCCTTCATAACCTATATCACTTAAAGTGTCCCAAAGCACTTGTTTTTCAAAACGAACAGCCCCCCCTTCATCATTAAACATCAACACATCCCTAATCGTGGCCTCAGAAATCCTAATAGCTCGTCCAGCAACCGTAGCCCTAATCAACGAATCATCTTCAATCGTTGCAGTATCCCAAAATTCTTGCATCCAGGGACCAATAACATCAGGGTCAACTAAAATAGAGTAGTTGATGGAAGACCCAGTTAAGAAATCAATGATTGCATGAAAATCAACATTATCCCTTGTCTTGTCCAAATTAGCGATCATATTGTGTTTGCTAACAGTAAGGCGATTAGCCATGATGAGTGGTAGAGAAGAATTCGCTTTGAGTATGTGTTTCGATGAAAAGAATGTGGTGTAAAAGCGAATGAGGGATCTTAAGTACGGTAAAAGGCGGGGAAATAGGAGTGAGTTTCTTTAAATAGGATGAAAATAAATCAAACTCATAATAATAAAGTTACCGTTTGGATTAACTTATTATCTCCGCCGTAAGGAATTAATTAACCGTAGCCCCACAAATTTTTGACCGTTGGAACAGTACGTCCACGTAAGCAGTACGTTAGGCAATGAAGCAGTACGTTCCATCTTGTTATCCACAATCAATATACCAACTAAAACCAAGAACTTGTAAATGATTCATGATTAAGTTCTAACTAATAGCTTATGTTGCCTCCCCTCAAATACAACATATAGGCTAAACTAAACTACTAAAACCAATACTTTCAATAAGAACTAATAGAAAGTATACTAACTAATACTAAAGCCTCCCCTCAAATGTAGCCTAGTAGTTGATCATCCCAATGCTCACAACTAAGTGGTTGAATCTTGAAACATCAAATCCCTTAGTGAGTAGATCAGCTACATTATCATCTGTGTGAACCTTAACCACATTGATAAGCCTGTGCTCATAACAATCCCGAATAAAGTGATGCCTAATCTGAATATGCTTGGTCTTGGAGTGATAAACTGGATTCTTCACAATGCAGATGGTACTCTCATTATCAATGTTGATAGGAGTATTTTTGAAATTGAATCCATAATCCAAGAGTTGATTTTGCATCCACAAAACTTGTCCACAACAGCTTGCAGCAGCCACATATTCTGCTTCAGTAGAGGAGGTTGCAGCAATGGTTTGCTTCTTACATTGCCAGGAGACTAATCTTCTACCAAGATATTGACATCCTCCTGAGGTTGATCTTCTATCATAGTTATCCCCTGCATAGTCACTATCTGAAAAGGCTTCTAAGTGAAAAGGTGACTCCTTAGGATACCATAATCCTAACTTTGGTTGATGCTTGAGATATCTAAAAATCCTCTTGACTGCATACATATGGGAAACCTTTGGTGTAACCTGAAATCTTGCACATAAGCAAACAGCAAACATGATGTCAGGTCTTGATGCAGTTAAGTACATAAGACAACCAATCATAGATCTGTAAAGCTTGACATCCACAGCTTGTCCATCTTCATCCTTGCCTAAGGGTTTATTTTTATCAATGGGTGTGGTGGCAGGCCTGAGATTTGGAAGGTCAAATCTTTTAAGTATGTCTGCAACATACTTTTCTTGGTTAATGAAGATTCCATCTTTTGTTTTTCTAACTTGAAGACCCAAAAAGAAAGTTAATTCTCCCATAGAACTCATTTGAAACTCCTTCTGCATAAGATCTTCAAAGTCTTTCACCATAGACTTCTTTGTAGCCCCAAATATAATATCATCCACATATACTTGGACTAACATAATGTCTTTCTTATCCCTCTTGATAAACAAAGTCTTATCAATTGCTCCTCTCCTATAACCATGTTGTAATAGAAAGTTTGAGAGTCTCTCATACCAAGCTCTGGGAGCCTGATGAAGGCCATACAGTGCCTTGATCACTTTGTAGACTTTGTTTGGATGAGCAGGATCTTCAAAACCAGGAGGTTGTTTAACATAAACTTCCTCAGAAATTGTGCCATAAAGGAAAGCACTTTTCACATCCATTTGGTAGACAGGAAATCCCATGTATGATGCAAAGGCAAGAAATAACCTTATTGCCTCTATCCTTGCAACAGGAGCAAACACTTCATCATAATCCACTCCTTCTTCTTGGCGATATCCTTGTGCAACCAATCTTGCTTTATTTTTTATAACATTCCCTCTTTCATCTCTTTTGATTCTGAAAACCCATCTTGTACCAATGACTCTTTTGCCATCTGGTAAATCACATAATACCCAGACTTCTTGAAGCTTGAATTGTAGAAGCTCCTCTTGCATGGCTTCAACCCAACTTTCATCAGCTAAAGCTTGAGCTACCTTCTTGGGTTCCTCTTGAGATAAAAAGCAAGCAAACAGGCATGTTTGGTGATCCTTGTGATTCATCCTGTTTTGTTTGTAAACAAAGCTAAGTAAAGCAGTATGTTGCTTAGACAGTCCTTTAACTTTGTTCCTTGTAACCACTCCTGAAGAGGGTGATCCAATAATGTTAATTTGAGGATGAGCTTTATGAACTCTCAATGTAGGAGTTGGTGGTACTGGAAGATCAGACTCTAAGTTAGTAAAATCAATGCCTTCATTGGAGAAAATACCTTCTGGATTAAGCTCATCATCAACTTCTTCTAATCCAGGAATGTTAGCATTAACTAAATCATCATTATCAATATTGGAATCATCAGCATTGTTCCAATTTGATTGGTCTAATACATCAGAAGTACTGTCAAAAGGATCAGCAGTACTTTGATCGAAAGTACTGTGGGCAGTATCTTGAAATTTACCCTGTTTCTTTGCAGTCTCATAAGCCTTCCTTTGTTCATCTTCATAGGATTGTGCTATAGTTTCTTGAAAAAGCATCCTATTAAGTTCATCTTGTATGGCTTGATCTTCATCAGATACTGTATGAGATGGCTGAGCAGTACTTTGTTCCTCATTAGTAACTTCAGGTTCTTTGTCAGGAACATCTTCTGGTGTAACATTGACTCCATGAACAATGTACTGTGAATCATCTTCTTTGGAATTAGCCTGATTCTCTTCTCTAACAGGAACATAATTCATAGATGGTGTGAGCTTGAGATCAAGATCAAACATCCAATCAGGACCTTTACCTTTCTGAGTTTCCTTATCTTCCAAAAATTCAACATGAAGACAATCTTGTACCTTTTTGGTAATCCTGTTATAAACTCTAAATCCTTTGCTATTTGTACAATAACCCAATAAATATCCTTCATCTGACTTACCATCAAATTTTCCCAGAGAATCAATGGTATTTAGAATAGTCAGAGAGCAGTCAAAAGGTTTTAGAAAATGAATGTTTGGTTTCTTTCCCATGAGTAACTCATAAGGTGTCTTCATTTGAGGTTTAGTTACTGAAACTCTATTCAACACATAGCAAGCAGTACTTATGGCTTCAGCCCAAAAGAGAATAGGTAATTGGGAATCTGCAAGCATTGTTCTAGCTGCTTCTATCAAAGTCCTGTTCTTTCTTTCTGCAACACCATTCTGCTGTGGTGTTCTAGCAATGCTAAACTCTCTCTTGATCCCTTTCTTGGCACAGAATTCATCCATATGCTTGTTCTTGAATTTTGTTCCATTGTCACATCTAATACCTCTTACTTTGAGTCTTAATTGATTTTCAAGGGCTACTATCAGGTCATGGATAGCATCAAAGGTTTCATCTTTGAATCCCAAGAAAAAGACCCAACTAAATCTGCTACAATCATCTGTCACTACCAAGCAGTACTTCTTCTTGTTTAAACTTTCTACTGAAACTGGTCCAAACAGATCCATGTGTAGCAACTCCAAAGGTTCTCTAATATCTCTTTCCCCAAGCTTCTTACATGAAGCTTTATGTTGTTTACCCTTCTTGCAAGCCAAACATGAATGATCAGCCTTGAATGTTTTGGAAGGTAAACCTTTAACTAAATTTCCTTTGACCAGCTTGTTGATGTTCTTAAAATTAACATGACCTAGTCTTCTGTGCCACAGATGTGCTTCTTCCAATGATGCCTTTGCTACTAAACATGTTGCTCTTCCAGCAGAATTGAGACTCTTTAAGTCTAAACTGTATACATCATTGGTTCTTGGTACTCTCAATGTCACCAAGTGATCATCAACAAATTTGAACTCAGGGGAGAGAATGAGACATTCTGTATCAGTGAACAGAATTGGGTACTTCTTGTCACAAATTTGAGATACTGACAATAGGTTGAACTTGAGCTCCTTCACATATCTAACATTCTCAAAATCAATACATCCAGCCTTAATTGTTCCTTTGCCTGTGATTCTTCCTCCATCAGGATCATTACCAAATGCAACTCTTCCTCCATAATATGCCTTAAAGTCTGACAGGATCTCCTTGTCCCCTGTCATGCTGCCAGAGCAACCACTATCAACAATAATATGATCTTTAAGCTCCTCCTCTGGGTTGCCCTGCACATTAAAGAAAAGGGTTAGTTTCTTTTAGGAACCCAAGTCATTACTGACTTGTGTTCCCCTTGTGGAGTGACATACTTGAATTCCTTCAGTATGTAATCTCCACTGGTTTTAAAGGCATGGTCAATGATTATTTGAGTTGGTCCCATGTCCTGTGTTGTAATATCAACAACACTCCCTGTTTCACCCTTATCTGATGAAAGTACTTCTTGTTCCCCATCAGTACTTTCTTTCTTAACCCAATTTCGTTTGACCTTAGGTTTCTCTGATTTAGGTACTCTGCTTGAGGTGTAAGACCTTTTATATGAATTGAATCTCTTAGGTCTTCTAGGTGAAAAAGTGTTAGCAGTACCATAAGTGGGTGAAAACTTATCAGTCCTTTGAGAAGGTACTTCTTGGGACTTATCAGAGTGTGAAGGTACTGGTGATTTGGAGAACATTCTTTTCTGGTGAGGGTACCTATAGTCTTTTGAGAAGTTACTATGGTTAACCCTATTTGAGTGATTCCAAACTGGTGTAGTCTCTCTTGGCTTATGGGTGGTAGATCTATTCTTTGGAAACTGACTTAAGTATTCTGAGTGTAAGTCACAGTGCTTAATCAAGTGATTAGGACTATAGCATACATAACATAACTTTCTTTCCATATTCCCAAATCCTCTTCTATGATTAAAAGATTTCCTGTAGTAAGCAGTATTTTGAAAAGTTTCTCTTGGAGGTACTGCTGAATGTCCAGCAGTACTTTGAAAAGTTTTTGGAGGTACTGCTTGTTTTTGAAAAGCTGTAGGAAACTTTTGATCATTACCCCTTTGAAAATCATTCTTAGGTTTCTCAGAACTAAGTCTACCATTAAGCTTCTTCCTAAACTCTAGGTTGTCTACACCATAACGAGAAACATCAGTCCTAAGAGGTTGAAACTGACCAGTGGGTGGAGGAACTGAGTGGTACTCCTTATCTTTCTTAAACTCAGGAGGTGATTCACTAATTGGTTCCTCATTCCTAGATGTGTTTTCTTCTGAGCTTGTGAGATCATCATCACTAGGTGCAATCTCTTCCTTAGCACTAGGTGGGGTCTCTTCCTTATCACTAGGTGTGGTCTCATCTGAACTACTATCTTCACCATAACCTAGTCCAGCTCTACTGTTTATGACTCTTTGTTTTTCAACAAATTGAACATGTGATAGACCAGCCTGTTTAATACTACCAAGTTTTTCTAACAAAGTATCTCTTTCCTTAGTAATCTTTTCTAATTCAGACACCTTACATCCTAACTTCCATTCACTTAATTTCAATTGGTAATCTTGTTGCTCATATTTTTCTGCCCAAGCCATTTCATTATTTTCATGTGTTAATATTTTGGCTTCCAGAGATTCTAAGGTTAATTGATAACCAGCTACCTCAGACCTAGCTGTTCTACAATTATCTCTTTCAGTCACATATTCTTTAAGCAACTTTTGATAAACATCATGACACTTAGAGCATACCTCTGAGACATTGGATGAACTTGGTGAAGTGGCTACCATAGCAATCTGAACTGGTTCATCTTCATCCTCCATGCTCCAGTTAAAGCTTCCAAGACCATCTCTTGATTCCAAAGCAGCATATCCAGGTTCCTCATCAAAAGCTGTGCCCCAATCAAACTCTTCCATTGCAACCATAGAATAGGTTACAGGTTCATCATCAAATTCAGCACTCCAGTCAATCTCTGCTAAATTTTCTTGAGCCACCAAAGCTTTTGGTTGTGATTCAGTAATAGGAACCTCCTTTCTTTCAACCTTGGGTTGTTCAATCATCCTGTTTGCCTGATATTTTGCAAACTTGCATTCCCTTGCAAAGTGTCCAAGCTTTTGACAATTGAAACATTCAATCTTGGATTTGTCAAAAGTTATACCTTGTTTGGCTTTGAAATCAATTCCCCTTCCTGTTTTGTTCATGAACTTCTTGATCCTAGCAGTGATCATAGCTACTTGCCATCTTATGTCAATCTCCTCTAGAGCATCTTCTTCAATCTGCAACAAGTCTTCTTGATAGGTAACAGGTAAAGTGGCTTGTTGTGCAAAGAAGGAACATACAATTTCATCAGAATTGGTGTTGTTTGTTGGTGATGGGTTGGGGGTAGTTGTGGTTGTGCAAACATGCTGTGAATCACCAACAGTACTTTGAGAAGGATAAGCAGTACTTTTAGTGGAAGTACTGCTTCTGTTTTCAAAAGATACAAAAGCTATGTTGTGAGTTTTCTGAGAACTGTGACCATTCATCTCTTGCTCGTACACTTTCAGATTGTTATAGAGATCATCAAAGTCCATATACTCCAATCCAGGTTGTCCTCTAATCATAGTAGCAACCACATGCCAGACAGATGGCAAACTCCTTAAGAACTTCAAATTTGCATCTTCAACAGATACCTCTGCTCCATACAGTTCTAGCATACTAAGTAGATTTTGGAATCTGTCATAGGCAGCATCAAGACTTTCTCTTTCACCAACAGTGAAGGTTTCAAACTGCTGCTTCAATAAGTTTCTATGCATCTTCTTTGAAGCATCATTGCCTCCAATTCTTGTCTTGATCGCAGCCCATAATTGTTTTGCATCCTTAGCATCATGGAACTTTAGTAGGTGACCATCAGGAATAGCAGACAGCAGTATGTTGAGAGCCTTATCTTGATTTCTCTTTGTAGCTGCTGGTAAGGTTGGTTGAGGTGGTTTGGGTTGTCCTTCAACTTGTAGAGGTTCATCAAGAACAACATTACCATTGACAATTACATCCCATAAAGCATGATCAGTAATAGCAAGGTACTGCCTCATCTTCATACTCCAGAGATCATATTCTCCCTTCTTGATGATAGGAATTCTGAGTGAGGTGATGGATGGAATAGGTGCAGCTTCAGTCGACATTGTTGAGGGTTTGTTGATAAATCGGTTTTAAGAGTTTCTTCTTAATCAGAGTCTCCACACAAGCTCTGATACCACTTGTTGGATCGATATACTCTGACCAAACTAACTTGTAGCTTGTCTACGGTTTAACAACTTTGAATGAATTCAAAACTATTAATAATGAAACACTGATATACTTTGCTAAGTATGCGGAATCTACTTCAACAAAGCTAAGAAGAATTAATAAACAACTTTGAATATTATTAAAACCTTGAACCTGCTTTCTTACACAGATTCACTAACAAACTCTAAACTCTAATAATCGTATATCTCTAATCGCATAAACTTGTCTTACTAAACACACATATCTCTAATGCCAACCTAGGGATCCTTTTATAGGCACAAGGAAAACCCCTAGTCGGTTTACAATACTTGAACGACAAGTAAATTCTAATTATAACTCTAATCTAATACGAACTTTCTAGAATTACACATTAGTCCTTAAACTATTTGCATAGCAGTCCTTTAACGAGCAGCAGTACTTTAATTGAACAGCAGTACTTTGACTTGAGTAGCAGTACTTTGTACTTTGACTTTTATATCCCAACAAACAACATAGAGCTTCTTGTAAACCCAAGACCCAAAACTCTATTTCTCAGGCTTTATACATGCTTCATATGGATCTCTTTGGTCCTACTAATGTGTGTAGCTTGAATGGTAAAAGATATTGCCTTGTTGTTACTGATGATTATAGCATATTTTCTTGGGTTTTCTTTTTAAGATCTAAACATGAAACTAGTGAGATTCTTAAATCTTATATCACTCAGGTAGAAAACCAATCTGATAAGAAAGTCAAAGTCATCAGATGTGACAATGGGACAGAGTTCAAGAATAGGGTTATGGATGACTTTTGCAAGGAAAAAGGCATAAAAAGAGAATTTAGTGTAGCTAGAACCCCACAGCAAAATGGAGTAGCAGAAAGGAAGAATAGAACACTTATAGAGGCTGCTAGAACTATGTTAGTAGACTCTAAGTTGCCTATTTCATTTTGGGCCGAAGCAGTAGGTACTGCTTGTTATGTACAAAACAGGGTTCTTGTGACAAAACCACATAGAAAGACACCTTATGAACTTTTCTTTGGTAGAACACCATCTTTAAGTTTTATGAGACCTTTTGGTTGTCATGTCACTATTCTAAATAGAAAGATCATTTAGGCAAGTTTGATGGAAAAGCAGATGAAGGCTATTTGATAGGATATTCCTTGCAGAGTAAGGCCTATAGAGTATTTAATACTTGCACTAGGCTAGTGGAAGAGAATCTTCACATAGAGTTTCAAGAGAAACTAACAAATGTGAAAGGAATTGGACCAGATTGGATGTTTGATATTGATAGGCTTTCAGAATCTATGAATTATGTGCCTGTTTCAGGTACAAATACTAATGATGATGCAGGTTTTGAAGATAATGTTGAAACTCCTAAAGATCAAGATTACATCTGGATGCCAATTTGGAAAGGTTTGGATCTATCTTCAAGTCAAGAAGAACCTTCAAAATCAACAAATGAAGGTACTGAAGATGATCATGGAACTCAGAATCAAGAGAATCAAGAAAGTGGTGCAAATGACAATGGTACTACTAGTTCACCAGATGGTACTGCCAGTTCACAAATTGATACTACTGAGCCATTGAATGTTCAAATAGATGATTCTTTACCAGAAGAAGTGGGGATTGGCAATCTTCCATTTACCTATGAAGTTCCAACAACACATAACACAAGAATCCTCAAAGATCACTCAACTGATGATGTGATTGGTAGCCTGGATTCTGGTGTTAGAACAAGATCTCAAGTTGGTTTATCTCAAATCTTGGCTTCAGATCAAGAAGGGTTTATCTCCTCTATTTATGAAGAAAAGAATAATGAAGGTGCCAACATATGCATGTTTTCATGTTTTCTATCTCAGGCTGAACCCAAAAACATAAACAAAGCTTTAGATGATGCAAGTTGGGTAGAAGCAATGCAAGAAGAGCTTCTCCAATTCAAGGTTCAGAAGGTTTGGATATTGGTTGATTTGCCCAAAGTTCATAGGGCAATTGGAACCAAATGGGTGTTTAGAAACAAGAAAGATGAAAGGGGCATAGTGATCAGAAACAAAGCAAGATTGGTAGCCCAAGGATATACTCAAGAAGAAGGGGTAGATTATGAAGAAGTGTTTGCTCCAGTTGCAAGACTTGAAGCAATTAGGCTATTCTTGGCCTATGCTTCATTCATAGGCTTCACTGTCTATCAAATGGATGTTAAGAGTGCATTTTTATATGGTGAAATTGAAGAACCAGTGTATGTCTCTCAACCTCCAGGCTTCATTGATGCAGAATATCCAGACAAGGTTTATAAGGTTACCAAGGCTCTTTATGGTCTACACCAAGCTCCTAGGGCATGGTATGAAACCTTGGCTTGCTTTCTACTAGAAAGTGGATTCCAAAGAGGCAAGATTGATCCAACTTTGTTCATCAAAAGAACAAAGAAAGATATCTTGCTAGTGCAGATTTATGTTGATGACATTATCTTTGGATCTACAAACCAAGTCTTGTGTGTAGAATTTGAAAAACTTATGCATAGTAAGTTTGAAATGAGTTCCATGGGGGAACTTACTTTCTTTTTGGGTCTCCAAGTGAAACAATCCAAAGAAGGCATATTTATCAGCCAAGATAAGTATGTAGCAAAGATCCTAAGGAAATTTCAGTTTGCTGATTCTAAGGTTGCAAGTACACCAATGGATGCAGAAAAAGGGCTACTCAAGGATGCTGAAGGAGAAGATGTGGATTTGCACAATTATAGATCAATGATTGGGTCTTTGATGTACCTTACATCATCAAGACCAGATATCATGTTCTCAGTATGTGTATGTGCAAGGTTTCAAATACATCCCAAAGTCTCTCATCTAACAGCAGTCAAAAGAATCTTTAGATATCTTAAGGGTCAACCTAGGTTGGGTCTTTGGTATCCAAGGGAATCATCTTTTGAATTGGTGGCTTATTCTGATAGTGACTATGCTGGTGCAACTCTAGACAGAAAATCCATAACTGGTGGATGTCAATTTCTTGGTTGCAGACTCATCTCTTGGCAATGCAAGAAACAAACAATGGTGGCCAACTCTACAACTGAAGCAGAATATGTTGCTGGTGCAAGTTGTTGTAGGCAAGTTCTTTGGATCCAAAATCAAATGCTTGACTATGGGTACAATTTTCTTAACACCATTATTTATATTGACAATAGCAATACTATATGTATCATTAAAAACCCAGTTCAACACTCAAAAACAAAACACATTGAAATCAGACACCATTTCATAAGGGATTGCAATGAGAAAAAGTTAATTCAAGTTGTTAAAATTGATTCTGAAAAGAATTATGCAGACCTTCTCACTAAAGCTTTTGATTTAGGTAGATTCAAATATCTTGTAGGAGGTATTGGAATGATAAATCTTTGAAAAACATGTGTTTTTGTACATAAAATTAACTGGTATTGGCTTTTAAACATGGTACTGCTAGTTGGTCAATAGGTACTGTCAGTTCATAATTGGTCCTGCTAGTATAAAATTTGCTATGTTTTGTTCATATTGATGCTTAAATGTTTAAAATGCTATAGATCAAGTGCTTTGCACTTTGTTCTTTTCGTTTGCAACTAACACATTTCAGGTTGATAACAAAACAAGAGATCTTCCAAACAAACAAAAAGGGGAAATGAAAGTTATTTACATCTCAGGGGAGATAACAAACTCAGGGGAGGAAATGATAGCCCAAAATGGAAGAAAAACCAATTTATGAAAGAAAAAGACAAGAGCATACAAGATGATGCAAAGGTTGAAAAAGATAGGATTAGATCACATATATAGAAGGGATGAAGCATTCCTAAAGGAGAAAGTTCTATCTAGATCAAACTAAGGAAAATTTCAACTCAAAGGCATGCTAATAGATGATTTCACTTGTTGAACCAATCATCCAAGATACACAGCATCATTGCTTTTTTAATTTCCTCCATCCAAGGAAATTGCACCATCTTTAGGCCAATATGGCTTTTGGTATTCAGTTCACCAAGTTTTTACAAACTTAAGAGCTGGCTAGTCCATAAGCAAACGGCTTTTGGTAAAGACACATCAAATCCGTTGATGGTTGATAGTTTACCAAAAACTATATGGTTGTTAACTAACCATACTTAATTGTAAATAGTTAGCTAGTCCTTAAGCAAACGGCTTTTGGTAAAGACAACTCAAATCCGTTGATAGCTGGTAGTTTGCTAAAAACTATAAGGGATTTTTGCAAAACTTTCAAAGGTACTGGTAGTTCAAAAATTGGTACTGCTAGATAGCCGTTGAGCCTGTCAGAAAAAGTTTTAGCCGTTGGGCCTGGTAGTTAAAATTAGCCGTTGGGGTAGTTATGTAAATTACTGATGATTATATTATATTATATTTCACATATAAAAGATCTTTTTAACCGCCTTTACATTTACTTATTATAATCTTTCTTATTGTCGGTTAAAAGTAATTCTCAAATATCATCTTTCATCAGTCCTTATCACAATTAACTTACACCTTTCATCTTCTACCAGTACCACCAACAAATCCCACCATCATATTCAAAATTTTCATTATGGATACCACAGTTGTTCTAAACTTTGTCCAACGTCACAATCAATTAGCCTTTTTGGAAAAGTCAGAGGATAATGCCTCTTTTCATCAAGTAGTGGATTTTTTTAAATGCTTCCTACATCAGGTTTGCTTTACTAGTCAACCCCACTATTTATGAATCTCAAATTTTACAATTTTGGAAAACAGCTAAAATTGAAACTTCTGAAAATGGGGAACAAAGGATTAAGGCCAAAGTGGATGGCAAACATTTGACTCTTACTGAGTCATCCATAAGAAGACATCTTCATTTGGATGATTCTGATGGTATTAGTCAGTTGCCAGATACTGAAATTTTTGAAAATTTGGAAAGAATGGGGTATCATGGTACTTCTACAAAACTCACTTTTCTAAAGAAGCATCTTACTCCACAATGGAGATTTTTTATTCACACAATCCTTCATTGTTTGAGCCAGAAGAAAACCTCTTGGGAGCAATTCAGTGGAAACATAGCTTCTGCTCTCATCTGCTTGGCTACAAACAGAAAATACAATTTTTCCAAACACATTTTTGAAGGATTGATTAAAAATGTGGATAGTGAAACAAAGTTTTTGATGTATCCAAGATTTATTTCATCCATCATTGCAAAATCAAAACATTTGTTGCTTCCCCCACACACACTTTATGAAACACCAAAACTTTCTCACAAAGTATTTTCAAACATGAGAATTGGTTTCAGAGGGGAAGAAATACCACTATTTGATGAAATGTTACCACAACATCCAGAAGAACCAACACCATCAACTGAATCACCATCATCTAGTTCTTCAACTGGTTACATCTCACCAACACATCAAACATCACCAATACCATCTCCAGTACCATCAGCAACACCACCAACATCATCACATCATGTATCACAAACCCAATCACCTCAGACAATGCAAGAACTAAAAGAAAAGGTGAAGCTCTTAGAAGATGCTCTTAAAAGTCAAAACAAGAAATTTTCTGAGATCAACATCAAGTTAGTAAAGAAGGTGAAGAAATTGGAAAAGGAAGTGAAGAAGCTAAAGGGTAAAAGATCTGCAAAGGTTGTTTTATCTAGTTCTTCAAGATCAGATGCTGATAGGTTGGGTCACTCTTCCAAAAAGGGGAGGATGGATAGTTCTGAAGATGAGGAGGAGGCTCAATTTGAATTCCATGAAGGAACTCAAGTTTATGATGAAGAGCCTGCTGGTGCAGGGCAAGAGCCTGCTAGGCCAGAACAAGAGCCTGCTAGGATTGAGAGGCTATTGGCAATGGAGTACAAAGGGTCTGCTGAGAAAGTGTACAAAAGAAAGAGGGATTTAGAGCCTCAAGGAGATTTGTTTGTTCAAGGGAGGTTATTTATTGCTGATGAGCAATCTACTGCTCCATCTCAAGAACCAACTCCAAAGGATAAGGGCAAGAGCATTATGGTTGAAGATGAGACAAAGCCCAAAAAGTTAAAGAAATCAGAGCAAGCACAGATTGCTAGAGATGAAGAAGAGGCCAAAAGAATTCATGAAGAAGAACAGCAGAAAGCATTTGAAGCCTCAAGACTGCTAACAGAGATGAAAGAGCAAAAAGATGCTGCTCAGACTCTTCTTGAAACTCAAATTGCTAAAGAAACTTTTGAAGCACAGATGCAATGGATTATTGCTAATAATCCAATTGTGAAGGGTCAAGCAGCAACAATAGTGAATGACAAGAATCTCAATTCTGATGAGAAAACAGCAGAGCTTGAATCTTTTATCAACAAGAAGTATAAAGAAGCAGCTCTGGCTGACATTTTTGAAAAGATGAAAGAAAGTGAGAAAAGAGGTTTTAAGGTAGGCAAATCATGGAAAGATCAAGTAACTTTTATGAAGAGATTTCTAAAAGGTCAAGCAAATTGGACTGATTATCAACTGAAGAAGAAATCTGCTAATGAAATCTACTTCTTGTATCTACAAGCCTACAAAAGTCTCTACTACAAAGTTCCATCTGATGCAAAGCCCTCTATGAAAAAGAAAGATGCTCAGAAGAAAGAAGAAGCAAAATTGGACTCAGAGCAAGTAAGTAAGATGTTAATTACTTTGCAAACTATCATACATGCTGATCCAATTAGCTGTAGACACCCTATTATTGATTGGGAGATCAACCATGATAGATTAGGAAAGTCATGGAAAATAACAAGGGTTGGGGGTCAGTCTGCTATCTTTAAAAACTTTGAAAATCTAGTTAGAGCATGTGACATAGCAGACTTAGAAGAATTGTGGAATCTAGTTCAAATTAAGCTAGACACAAATTCTAGTACTGATGTTAAGGAACAGGAACTATGGGTAGAATTCAATAGGATGTATGATCCTGATCCCAAAGACGTTCATTGGAAATTTCCCTATCATGATCCTTCAACAACATGGGAATTTCTAAGCCTTAGCAGTATTCATCATCTTTACACATAAAGTGGGATTGAACTCTTTATGTTGGCTGAGAAAGAGTATCCACTTAGTTATGATGTTCTTACAACTATGATCTCCAAGAGATTAAGATGTGACAAAGATGAAGAGAATTCAGAAATTGTTCAAAGTTTGCTGAGGAGCATATTTGAGCAATGTGAAAGAAAAAGGAAGAACAAAGAGTAAAGGTTTTTGGAAGAGTTCCTTCAAATCCTCAAGGTATGTATTTTATTCATCTGAAACTTGTGTATTTTAGTGGAAATAACAAGTTTAGGGGAGGATTGTTGGGAATAAAATGTTCAAGTCAAAGAGCCTGCCAGATATGTCAAAGAGCCTGCTAGTTGATTTTGAAGAGTATGAAGATGTACTAACAGTACCTTCTGGGTAGAAGGTACTGCTAGTTGATAAAGGTCCTGCCAAGCTTTATGTCAAGTTGATAGATATTTTGTAATAGATATTTAGTGGAATTATTAGTCTTTGTACATTGTTATACGTTATGTAGAAGTAGTTTAGTCTTCTGTGGTTCACAGAAGAATATTACAGAGTTGTACATTGGTAGTTGTATTTAATTGTAGGCTAGAATAGTCAAAGTAACATATTATATTCAACCACTTGACAACTTGTAATAAGGGTACCTTATACTATAAAAGGTCCCTTAGTCACACCTTTGTGCATGCATCTTTCCAACTAACAACCATAACCGAACAATCTCTCAAGTAACTTAGTTACTCATTTCACAAATCCTTTTACAATCTAAGATTCAAGATTACTTTGTAATCCCGGTGATAGTTAGATCATCCGTATTATTTCATCAATAATATTGAATCGTTTTGTGTTAACTAAAGTTGTGTTTCTTGTTCATTACATACTCACGTTTACATAACTCACCACCTTTGTGTTCTTTTAAGTGTGTTGTAGTAGATTCCGCATGCTAAACACATTCATACATAAATATCCCAAACACATTACTAAGATTCACATCCCAAGTGTTTGAACACACAAAACCTTTCCATAGTAGCTGTGGGGATTTCGGCACCTTCACCCTGAGTAGCAGCCATTTGTAAAATATGTTGGGACAAAGGAGTTATAGTCCCAGAAAAACCAGTACCATTCTTTCTCAAATAAGCAAACATTTTACTTTTAAGCTCAGGACAGTCATGAGTCCTTGTGTGTTCATTTGGTTCTGAAAGTTGAGAATCTATTATCAATTGCAAAAACCTTGGGTAAACATAAACCTTTCTAGAAATGTTCTTTTTCAACCCATCCAGAATCATAGCTGAAAAATTAAAGGGTTGTCCTGTAGCCAGACAAATCAAGGCAGATGCTTGAGTTGTACTGAACTTATTCCACCCTTTAGTTTTAGGACTAAGGCAATGGAGAAGGGTGTGAAGAAGAAATTTCCACTGAGGGCAGAGATAACTTTTGTAAAATTTTAAACTATTATTTTTCTTCTCATACCCTATATTTTCAAGTTCTTGAAAGATAACAGAATTAGAAAGGCAAGTTATTTCTTCATTATCTGAAAGATGAAGGACTCCTCTTACAGATGACTCAGAGATAACTATTCTTTGTTCATCTATTATGGCTCGTAAATATGTTTCCCCATTTTTAGATTTGATCTTAATAGTAGACCAAAACTGTTTCATGTGGGAAATGTATATAGTGGGATTTATTGTTAATGCATACCTTAATTGTGTCGCATTAAGAAAGTCAATGACCTCAGTAAAACCCTTTGCTTCTAGGATCTTTTGAAGAAACACTACTTGGTTGTGATTATCAGAGAAGTCTCTCTTCGTCATTATGAATTAGGGTTTTAGTTTTGGGGGTTTTTGATCGAATGGGTAAGAGATGTGTTAGGTTTTGAATTAAAGGGAATTTTGGGCGCACAAAGTGATTTGTGAGATCGAATTGGGTTTTTATACCGTTCGGGTCTAATTAGGGCTTTATGGGCGCCAAGTTACAAATTTGACCCTTTCACTTTCAAACTAAGCAGTAGAATTCCAATAGTTGTAGCATCAGAAAGTTTTTCCTGGCAGCAGAATCTTTTGATGCTAGCAGTAGAATGTCTACTGACTCTTTCTTCACCTTTTTCTCATCAAATCAGCATTCCCCATTGACTTATCCTGCAAAAGATTAGTCCAAAAACCACAAAAACACAAGCAAGAATATTCCATAATAATCACAATCAATAGTTATACTTAGCAGTTGAATAAACAACTAGCAGCAGACTAACTATAGCTAGCAGCAGACAACATAGCAAGCAATACAAGCAACTTAGTTGATGAATAACAGTACAAATCCTTACAAAATACTTCAAAACACATAGAGATAAGACTTTTTAAAGATTGACCATTCCTATACTGGCAATTAAAAATTGAAATCTACCTACATCAAAACTTTTAGTGAGCAAATCTGCAACATTGTTCTCAGTATGGATTTTAACTATCTAAATTAGCTTTTTCTCATAACAATCTCTTATAAAATTGTGTCTTATCTCAATATGTTTTATTTTAGAGTGAAAAACAGGATTTCTAATTATACACATTGTACTGTTATTATCAATGTAAATTTTGGTGTTCATAAAGTTGTACCCATAATCCAGCAGTTGGTTCTGAATCCAGAGTACTTGTCCACAGCAACTAGAAGCAGCCACATACTCAGCTTCAGTTGTTGAATTTGCCACCACATTCTGTTTCTTGCATTGCCAGGAGATCAACCTATGTCCAAGGTATTGACAGCCTCCAGTGGTTGACTTTCTATCTAAACTTGCTCCAGCATAGTCACTATCTAAGTATGCCACTAGATCAAAGGGTGAATTTTTAGGATACCAAAGGCCCAACTTAGGTTGACTCCTTAGGTACCTAAAAATTCTCTTCACAGCATTTAAATGTGACATTTTAGGAGAGACTTGGAATCTGGCACATGCACACACAACAAACATAATGTCTGGTCTTGAAGCAGTTAAATACATCAATGAACCAATCAGTGATCTATACAGATGTACATCAACCTCTTCACCATCTTCATCCTTGATCAAATGCTTGTTTGTATCCATTGTTGTCTTGGTTGGCTTGACATCAGAAAAGCCAAATTTCTTCAAAATATCAGTCACATACTTGTCTTGACTGATGAATATCCCATCTGCTTTCTACTTAACCTGAAGCCCTAAAAAAGAAAGTGAGTTCCCCCATAAAACTCATCTGAAACCTGATGTGCATAAGCTTTTCAAATTCCTCATATAACACCTTATTTGTAAAGCCAAAAATGATATCATCTACATATACTTGAACTAGTAGGATATCCTTTTTGTCTTTCTTGATGAACAATGTCTTGTCAATGGTTCCCCTACTAAAACCATTACTTAACAAATACTTGGATAAGGTGTCATACCAAGCTCTAGGAGCTTGATGTAGTCCATACAATGCTTTCTCCACCTTGTATACTCTGTCAGGAAATTCAGGGTCCTCAAAACCAGGTGGTTGCATCACATAAACCTCTTCATCAATCTTCCCATATAAGAAATCATTTTTCACATCCATTTGGTACATAGTAAAATTATTATATGAAGCATATGCCAAGAACAGTCTAATAGCCTCTATCCTTGCAACAGGGGAAAATACTTCATCATAATCAATCCCTTCTTCCTGAGTGTATCCTTGAGCCACTAGCCTTGCTTTATTTCTTATCACAATACCTCTCTCATCACTTTTACACCTGAAGACCCATTTAGTACCAATTGCCTTTTTCCCACTAGGCAGATCAACCAAGGTCCAAACTTCTTGAAGCTTAAATTATAACAGCTCCTCTTGCATAGCTTCAACCCAGCTTGAATCTTGCAATGCTTTCTAGGCATTCTTGGGCTCCACTTGTGATAAAAATCAAGAAAACATACAATTTTGTAGATCCTTGTGGCTATTCCTCTGATGAAGTGTTTGAGCAAATAGACCTTCATCAAATAAATCTCTTAAACCTTTTGTCTTGCTTCTGGTTTGAACAGCAGAATCAACATCACCAATGATCTGCTCCTTTGGATGATTTTTATGTACCCTAATGGTTGGAGTAGGACTAACATGGATTACAGTCTCCATGTTTGATAAATCAGCTCCAGCTCCAAAAATATCCACTGCTTCATCATCAGTGTCTTCATAAATATTAACCAATTCAGGCATATCAGGGTCATTAGGAAAATCATCATCAGCAAAGACATTTCCATCTTGATCAGCAGCAGGAACCTTTGGTGTAGCAGTAGAACTACTAGGCTTAGCAGTAGGATTGGAGGTACTACTGCTAGGCGTAGCAGTAGGATATTTTGGCTTAGTAGTAGGATTTGAGGTACTACTGCTGGCTTTATGTCCCTTGTTCCCATCATTTGCTGACTCTTTACTCATCTCTTTATCAACATTCTTTCCAACATTAAAAGGTTTATCACCACCTTCTGCATCTTCTTTAGGTACTTCTTTATGAACAGCAGCATCTTGTGAACTCTTCTCTTTCTCCATGGTAGAAAAGGTTGGATCAAGCTTCCATTTTTCAATGAGAACAAATTCCTTTGCAGATTCATCAATCTTAGTTGGTGTACCTGCATTAGAGTTAGTTTCTTGACCTGCAGAATTGTTAGTTGTACCTGCAATAACTGGCTGATAATTCATACTCTTGGTTAAAGAATCAATGTCAAACAGCCAAGCAGGTCCACTTCCTGCAACACTAGGTGTGGTTTTAGTAAACCTAACATGTAAGTTCTCTTCCATATTCCTAGTTCTCTTATTGAACACTCTAAATGCTTTACTATTTGTGGAGTATCCAACAAAGAAATCTTCATCTGCCTTTTCATCAAACTTGCCTAGTGAATCTATGGTATTTAAGATAGTAACAGGACACCCAAATGGTTTCAAAAAGTCTATCATAGGCTTCCTACCATGCAATAATTCATAAGGGGTCTTGTTATGAGGCTTGACTACCTTACTCCTATTTTGCACAAAGCAGGCAGTATTGACTGCTTCAACCCAAAAGGTAGTGGGTAATTTTGACTCAGACAACATAGTCCTAGCAGCCTCAATTAATGTCCTATTCCTCCTCTCAACTACACCATTTTGTTGAGGAGTTCTAGCCACACTAAACTGTCTTAGAATACCTTTTTCAACACAGAATTGATTCATCACACTATTCTTAAATTCAGTTCCATTGTCACATCTGATTACCTTAACTTTGTGATTTACTAGGTTTTCTATCCTTGTTATGAAAGCCTTAAGAATGCTAGAGGTCTCATCCTTAGTTGCTAGAAAGAATACCCAAGTAAATCTACTATAATCATCAGTGACAACTAGGCAATACATCTGTTTATTCAAACTCTTCACACAAGTTGGCCCAAATAAATCCATGTGTAACATATACAAGGGCTCAGAAATAGAGTTCACCACTTTGGACTTACAAGAAGCTCTGTGTTGCTTTCCCATCTGACAAGCAACCCAGGTTTCAGGATTTTCAAATTTTTTTTGAAGGTAAACCTCTTACAAGGTTTCCCTTAACGAATTTATTTATAGTTTTGAAATTCAAGTGGCCAATTCTTCTATGCCAAAGTTTGGATTCATCAATTGTTGCCTTGGCAACCAGGCAAGTTAAATCTCTTTTAGGAACAATTTTCTTTATGTCCACACTGTATATATTGTATGTTCTAGGGACTCTAAGTAGCACAGATTTATCATCTGGAAACTTAAAATTAGGAGATAAGACAAGACACTCAGTGTCTGTAAAAAGAACAAAACTCCTTTTGTTACACATCTGTGAGACACTAAAAAAATTGAACTTAAGCCCCTTTACCAAGTACACTTTTTCAAAATCCATTTTGCCTGTTCTAAAAGTACCTTTACCAATTATCTTCCCTCCTTTAGGGTCATTACCAAAAGCAACATATCCTCAATCAAAGGCTTCAAAATCTTCAAGGTTGCCTTGGTCTCTAGTCATATGTCCAGAGTATCCACTATCAAAAATACATTTGTCCTTTAGCTCCTGTTGTAGATTGCCCTGCACATAAAGTAAGAGAATTAGTTTCTCTTTGGGACCCAAGCCATTACTGACTTAGATCTGCCTTGTGCATCAATATAATCAAATTTCTTCAAGTCCATTGATGCACTGCTGTGTCTCAGAACATGATCTAAAACCTTGATTTTAGGTTTCCAGACCCAGCAAGCTGAGGCCTTAACAGCATAAAAGTGATTGCCCCCAACAATGTCTGTTATAACTTTGGGCTCAGTAGTAGGAACTGCTTTAGCCTTAGCAGTAGGAACAACTCTATTCTTTTGAACGGGCCTAGTTGGTGCAAGAGTAGTAATTGTTCTAGTAGCACCACTTCTCAACAAAATTTCCCTAGGAACCATGTTTCTATTAGGATGTGGGTGAGTCCTTTTAGCAAAATTTATGTGGTTCACCCGAGTGTATTGGTTCCATATAGCTTTTTGGTAGTAGTAACAATCTTCCTGTAAGTGCTCAAAACTACCACAAATGTAACAAGCCTTCTTAAGTAATTGAAAATCACTATCTAATCTTTGTGAAACTAGGCTGTTCCAATTTCTTTGGTTTCCCCTAGGCCTGTTATCATTGAACTTCTTAGGATGTTCTCTAGGTTTTTCCTCATATTCAGTAAATTTCCTAGAGATATTAGCACCAAACACAGGTTTAACAAATTCAACTTGTTTAACCTTAATTTCTACAGGTGGAATTTCTTTCTTTTTGTTCTTTGGTTCATCCTATTCATCCTCACTGTCTGACACCCAATCCTCAATGGTTGGTGCATCAGATGAAGATATGTTAACCTTAGGTGTCTCTTTATCTGATTCACTAGTCTCACCTTTAGGTTCTGCATCTATCTCTGTTATGAAAGACAATTCTTTCCTAGGAGGGGCAAAGGCACTTTTGTTTGGTGGAGCTACCTCAGTATATCCTAAGCCACTTCCTTTTCTTAATAATTGACTTTCAATTGTTTTATTGACACTTTTAGATGCAAATTGTTGTTTTTCTACCCTAACAACATGTTTTTCCTTCTCAGATAAGGCTGCATCTCTAGCTAGTTCAGCATCTTCTACTCTCTTATTAAGAACATTAATCTCACAATTTTTCTTAATAACCTCACATTCCAATGCATTAATTTTATCAACATATTCAATTTCATTTTGCTTAAGAAATTCAAGTCTATCTTCTACTGATTTTAAACCAAATTTGTAACCTAAGTTATCAAGTTTTAGTTTATCTACTTCAACTCTTAGACTCTCATTCCTATTCTTAAGTTCCTCCACAGTATCTAACCATGATTTAAAAGAACAGCTGGATTCATTAGATACCTCTGAGTCTGATCCAGATGAAGAAGAAGCATAAGCCATCAAAGCAAAATTGGGTCCATCCTCTTCTAGGTCACTCCAGTCATACTTGCTTTGTTTCTTCAATGGGAACCTGCCTTGTATTCTCTCTATTCTTCTTGGGTGCTCTACACTCCCTAGCAAAGTGACCCTTTCTCTGGCAGTTGTAACACTTAATCTTTGACTTATCAAAGCCAACATCGTTTTGTCCTTTGTACTTGAGTTCCCTTCCAGTCTTCTTCAGGAACCTCCTAGCCCTCATAGTAAGCATAGCCATCTGCCACTTCAAGTCAATCTCCTCAAGATAATCAGGATCAATCTGCTCCAGATCCTGATAGCCAACTAAAGTGCTATTGGTAAGATCAGATAGGAAGGCACAAATAGCAGCATCATTAATGTTATCACTGTTTGTTGAACCAGCAGCAGATACATTAGTCTTAGCAGCAGAAACTCCATAAACAGCAGTTGAATGAGTTTCTTGAGTGTTCCCAGAGGTGTTGTTGTTTGAGGACATAAAGGCAAGATTGTTTGCACCAGAAGATGAACTGGATGATCCTTTGACTTCAGATTCATACACCTTTAGATTGTTGTACAGATCATCCAGACTTATTGTATCCAAAATCCTCTTTATTTCTCCAGACCACAGTATGGGTATTCTATTCAGATGATAGGCTTCTGAGAAACTTGATATTAATGTCTTCTTGAGGTATAGTAACCTTCATGAGTGCCAACTGACTCACCAACTTTTGGAGTCTGTCATAAGTATCATCAATGTTTTCAGTACTTGAGGCCACAAAGGTCTCAAATTGATGCTTCAACAAATTCTTCCTTAACTTCTTTGTTGCTGCATTCCCACCAAACCTGAGTTCAATGGCATCCAACATGGCCTTAGTAGATTCAAAGTGAATGAAACTTAACTGGTAGTCATTAGGTATCCTCATTAGAAGAATATTGTGAGCCTTGATTTCCAGTTTCCTTTTAGCCTTCTCCTCATTAGTCTTAATGGGAAAAGTTGTCCCATCAGCAGCCTTGGCTGGCAAAGAATCACCTTTCTGAACGACTTCCCACAAAGAGTAGTCAATCATCTTCAAATATTGTTGGATTCTTAGCTTCCATAGCTCATACTCTCCTGCCTTCAGCATAGGCACCTTTGAAGCAGTAACCATATGAGTTGATTCTTCCACTGCAATTGTTGATGATGAACAGATCTGAGTTTTTAAAAGTTCTTCTTGATATCAGTTTCTAACAACCTTTGCTCTGATACCACTTGTTGAATACCAGACGAGCAGTGATCTTTATTATCTTAGACGAATCTAAAACAATAAGGTTAGAAACTTTTCTTGAGTTGAAACAACATTAATCACTACGCGGAATATAATGATCAATCTTAAGAGGAACAATATAAGAACACAAATAATTCTCTCACTAAACACTTTAATATATTCAATACGGTTACTCAAAAGTAACAGGGTTACAAAACCTTGAAGTGATTCGAATAACAAAACAATATGTACTCTAACCCAAACACTAGATCCTCCTTTTATAGATTAAGGATTCCTAGTCGGTTACAAAGACATTCTATACAAGATAATATATATTCGTATCTTTACCATAATTATCTAACAAACTTTACACGTTTATCTAATAAGCAGTAGAATAAATTTCTCCAGCAGTAGGATCTTCTATCGCTAGCAGTAGAATAAATTTCTTTGATTAATTCAGCAACCCAATAGTAGAATGGTATATACTAGCAGCAGAATAAAGTAGCCTAGCAATAGAATGACACTTAAGACATTTTTCCACTTATCACCAAGAGCAGTATTATAAAACCTGAGCAGCATCATCAATAAACCCAACATTAGGATTCTCTGAGTTGGTCTCCGAGTTAGGATCTTCCGAGTAACTTTCCGAGCAAGGATTTTTCAGATTCTCCGAGTTAGGAACTGAGCAAGGATTTTTTTTAGATTCTTTGAGTTAGGAACCGTGTAAGGTATTTCTTATATCCTCTGAGTTAGGAACCGAGCAAGGATTTTTTTAAGATTCTTCAAGTTAGAATCCTTCAACTTAGAAATCCTTCGAATAAGCATACTCCATGAAAGGACTTAACTTCAACCGAACTTAACTCTTGAACCTTAAACAAAAATCAAACACAACTCCTATTTCTTTGAACCGATCCAACATCAACTTTATCATATAACTTTATCAATGACGACTCAGCAAGACATTCATGCAGCCGGTGCAGAAAACCATCCTCCTATGCTTGAAAAAGGTGGATATCTTCCATGGACGAGCCTTATGCTTCGCTATATCAAAATTAAAGATAATGGTAAACTCCTACTTTACTCCATCAAGAATGGACCATTCAAGCCTCATCAGATTCAAGACCTTGGAGATCCAAATGCAACACCTCCCGTACCACCGTCCTTTCGTAAACAAAAAGAAGATGAATAAACAGTAGAGGATTGGAAGCAAATTGCAGCCGATGACATGGAAATGCACTTAATTCAACTCGGTTTACAATGAGAAATCTTTGCTACTGTCGACAATTGTAAAACTGCATACGATATATGGGAACGAGTTAGAAGGCTTTGTCATGGCACATAAATTGGCCAACAAGATGTTGAAAACAAGCTTCTAACAGAATGGGAGAAGTTTACATCCACTCCAGCTGAACCCATTGAATCTTACTACACCAGGTTTTGCACCCTAATGAACGAGCTAATCAGAAACAAGTTGACACCAAGACAAATTGTTCAAAATATCAAGTTCATCAACAATCTACCAGAAGAATGGGGACGATTCGTCACAATTTTCAACTAAACTAAGGATCTTCACCAAGTGAACTATGATCAGCTCTATGATTTCCTTAAGCAAAACAAGGCAGAGGCAAATGAAATCAGGAGAGAGAAACTAGCAAAGCAACATGATCCTCTTGCATTAATTGTTCAAACAGCAACACCTGTACCCGTGAATACACAACCATCATCATCATCTTCCACTCAGAACTACATGCAACAATAATACATTCCAAAAACTGCTGTCATACCATAACAACAATTCTACCCACAACAACAACAACAATATCCACAATACCTAGAACCAGAATTCACTGACAATGATGAGTCCACTGCTGCTTTGACTCAAGCATTTGCTTACTTAACAAAGGCATTCGAAGGACGCTATTCTACACCTACTAACAACAACCAAAGAATCTCATCAAACACTCGCAACAGGCAGATTGCACAGCCGAGTTTCAACATGGGTCAACAAGGAAAAATGGTTGAAGGTTATAGGAATCAGCAGGGATATGCTCCTAGATATCAGATGGGCAATTAGAATGCAGGGCAGTATGTAGGAAATCAGATGGGTCAGTATGCAGGGAATCAGATGGGTCAAGTTGTTAGAAATCAGAGGGGTCAGAATTTTGGTAATCAGATTGGGAATGTTACTGCACCAGTTGCTGGGAATTATGGAAATATGAATCAGGGTAATTTGGTAAAGTGTTTCAACTGTCAAGGAGTCGGTCACATGGCAAGGAACTGTCCTACCAAGCCGAAAAAGAAAGATCTAAAGTATCTACAGAAAGCAGTGCTTTTGGCACAAAAGGAAAAGTCAGGATTTCAGTTGAATGCAGAAGAGAATGATTTCATGGCTCTTATGGATGATATGGAAGACCTCAAGGACATCGATGCAAACTGCATTTTCATGGCAAATCTTCAGGAGGCTAAGTACGACAAGAATTTTGAAGCACCTCCTGCTTATGATGTCAATGTAGTCTCTGAGGTTATCGAAATATGTCTTTGGATCGTCGACTCGGGTTGCTCCAAGCACATGATCGGGAATCTAAAGTTGCTGATCAATTTCGTCTGGAAATTCATGGGAACTGTACGTTTTAGAAATGATCATGTAGCAGCTATTCTGGGTTATGGAAATCTTCAGTTTGGGAACTACTTAATCACTCGGGCCTACTACGTCAAAGGATTGGGACACAACTTGTTTTCAGTCAGACAATTTAGCAATGCAGATTTAGAGGTTACATTTAGGAGAAACACTTGCTTCATTAGAAATTTGGTTGGAGATGATCTCTTAACTGGGAATCGTGGCACCAATCTTTATGATATTGACATAAACCAAATGGCCTCTTCTTCACCAATTTGTCTTATGACAAGAGCATGTGAAACAAAGTCCTGGTTGTGGCATAGAAGATTATCCCGTCTTAACTTCGACACCATTAACAAGCTAACCAAAGACAACATCGTCAACGGTCTCCCAAAGTTCAAATACACCAAGGAACACTTATGTCCATCATGCGAACAAGGAAAAAGCAAAAGGGCAACATATAAACCCAAAATCGTACCCAGTTCGGAAGCAAAGTTGCATATGGACTTATGTGGGCCAATGAGAGTTGAAAGTATCAATGGGAAGAAGTATATTCTTGTTATCGTCGATGATTATTCAAGATATACATGGGTAAAGTTTCTAAGGTCAAAAGACGAAGCACCAGGCATCATTATCACCTTTCTGAAGCACATTCAAGTCCTACTCCAAGCTCCAGTAAGGATTGTAAGAACCGAAAATGGCACAGAATTCACAAATCAGGAGTTAAAAACCTACTTTGAAGATGCTGGAATCACACATTAGACATGAGCTGTTAGATCTCCACAGCAGAATGGGGTAGTTGAAAGAAGAAATTGAACTCTTGTGGAAGCTTCTCGTACGATGTTGATTTATTCTAGTGCACCACTATTCTTATGGACTGATGGTGTTGCCACTCCTTGTTTCACTCAGAACCGTTCCCTAATCCATCCAAGATTCAATAAAACCCCATATGAGCTAGTGAATAACATAAAACCTGACATCTCTTACCTTCATGTATTTGGCGCTTTGTGCTATCTAACGAACGACAGAGAAGATCTGGGGAAGCTAAAAGCTAAGGGTGATATTGGAATCTTCATTGGTTATTCAAAAAACTCGAGGGCATTCAGGGTGTATAACAGAAGAACTAAAAGGATAATGGACACGATGAATGCGAAGTTTGACAATATTTCACAGATGGCTTCTGAGAGACTCGCTCTAGAACCCGCTGTTAGGAACACGTTTTGTTAATATTGCAAGTCTTGTTCATTTAGTTAAAAATGTTGCACATTAAGGACATTATATTAGTATTCAAGGTCCGGTCCATTAGATGTCCATGGGCCGGCCTTCTTATCATTTTCCTTCTAGAAACATGTAAGGAAATGTTACCCTAAACTATTGCCTATAAATAGAAGGCATGGGGTGCTTAGTTTATTGTTGGTTATTCATGTATGTTGCGTAAGCCATGTCCTTATATCGTATGAATTGAATTCCCTTCCACTTCTCTTCTTTTCTTATCTTATTCTCTTCATCTCTTATTGCTTATTAGCTTATCTCTTATTGTAGCTTATTAGATTAAGTAGTGGTACGTGTTTTAACATTGTTATACGTGTGTGTGTTTGAGATGTACTCGACCTACAAGTGGTATCATTTGCCAAATGGATAGTTAGGATCGTCTTTTGAGTAGATCTAATAGTTTTCTAGGTTGGTTTTATTGATTACATAAGGTTTTTTTTGTTCAAGTTCATAAAAACTCTCTTTTGTTGGAACGTAGCTTTCATCTCGTTAAAACCTCAAAAATATCATCAAATTTCCATTTACCACGTTATAGATCTTAAATTTCTTCATATTTCGTGATTTCTAATCGTTAAAACTTAAAAATCCTTCGGTTTTATTGGTTTACTAGACGATTTAGTGTAATCCGGGTAATTAGCGTGCTGGAAAAGTTGGTGAAAACAGAGTTTTTGGCTTCTGGGTGAATAGCGACAAGTTAGGGTTTATCGCGATTCGAATAGCGACAAGTTAGGGTTTCATCGCAATTGGCAGATCTTCAGATTATCAGCATTGGGACTCAGTATTTTACTTCCTTGTAGGAGAAAGTGAAAATACTTCGACTTGGTTGCTTCTCATCTCTTGTATAAGAGTTGAGAATTATCGAAATTGCAATAAATTATCGCAATTCTGATAAATTATCGCAAATTGCCTTTTCTATCGCAATTTAAGATAACTTATTCAAATTTTCATTTTTATCGCAATTCTAAAGTTTTATCGCAATTTCTATTTTCATTATCGCTATTTGGAGGTTATCGCAATTGGGTGAACAGTACTTATCGCAATTGGGTGAACAGTAATTATCGCAATTGGACAAAAATCTTCAGTTAACCAAAACCAACTTAACATAACTCATAACACAAATCTTAATTATCTTTCAAGATCCAGACATGTCTCAACCACCTCACTTCAATTACTACTATCAGCTACAACAATATCCACAACAACAGCAATTTCATCCTCAGTATCAACAACAACAAGCCTTTGTGCAACAGCATCAATTTCTCTCTCCACCACAAGTATCCCCACAACAAATCATGCAACAGAATCAAATGCAGAACTATCCATCCTACTCCAGAGAACCACATTGGTTTAATAAGATGTGTGAGGCAATCAGCAGTCGGCAATCTCGTCATGAGGCTGGAAATCAGGAAACTCCACCTATGCTGACACCTGGTAACTATGTGCAATGGGCTAGTAGATTCCTCAGATTCATTGAACTCCGAAAACCCCATGGGAAGTATCTTAAGCAAGCCATTGAAGAAGGACCCTTTCCACTTCCAGTAACTGTTGTTCCAGGAACTTCAGAAAAAGAAGAAACATCAACTCCCATTGCTGTCACTAACTACACAACTGAACAAACACTGCAACAAGAGGTAAATGAATTGGAAATGTCTTACATACTTCAGGGAATTCCCAATCCCATTTACCGAAGTATTGATGCTCAAAAGACTGCCAAAGACATGTGGGAACATGTGCATCTTCTAATGGAAGGGACAGAGTTAAATCAAGAAGATCTTGAGTCAAAGTTGTACATGGAGTACACTCACTTCATCATGGAACCAGGGGAAACTATTGAATCTTACTACCACCGTTTCACAAACATTGTAAATGACCTCGATCGTCATAACATCAAGTTACCAAGGATTGCTATCAATTCCAAATTCCTAGGATGCCTTGGACCAGAATGGCAGAAATATGCAATATTTGTCAGGCAAACAAAGAAGATTGGTGAAGTCAAGTATGGACTAATGTATGACTTTCTGAAACAACATCAATCAGAGGTAGATAAGGAAGTTGCAGCACGAGGCGGTTTTATACCAGCACCAACACCTAACTCACTTGCTCTTGTTGCTCAATCCAACTTTCCACTACCAAACCAGGAATTTGGTCAACCATCTTTCCAACCAAGTTTTCAACAACAACCTTTCAACCAAATCGTTCCATATGAAGCACCATTACAATATTCTGACAACCAAATGGTCCCATATAACAACTCAGATTCCATGTTTTACGCAAACGCTGATTATGATGAAGAAGAGGATGCATTCAACTCTCTTAATGAAGCATTTGGATTAATTGCTAAGGCATTTGGAAAGTTCACCAACAAATCCAACAACCGTCTTCGTTCATCATCCAATACCAGGAATCAAGCTGTTATTAACGATGGTCGAGTGGAAATTCAGAATCGATCTTCTGGCAGATATGGTTCAGGAAACAATGGAAACTATGGGTCTCAGAGGTTTCAGTCAGGAGGGAACAGGTTCAATTCTGTTAGGAATATGAATATTGAGTTGAAGACTCGGTACTTATTAGCACATCATAGCTCGTAGGATAACTAGTAATATTAGTAGTAGCATAGTTATTATTATTAGTATTGTGGAGTGGGTCGGGTCTTTACCCTCTGTCAGCTCTCTCCACAGCCCGCTAGGGGCATATTATGTAAGAACTATATATACCCTTTCCCACACAAGGGAAAGGGTGGAACTTCTCATTATTTCACAAGCTAATACACACACTCTTTCTCTCTCTATGTTCCCATCTCTCTCTCTCTCTAAACTCTCCTCTATTCGATCCATACTAGTCCCAATCTTGTGTTTATGTGCTAGTGAATATCCTACAATTGGTATCAAGAGCCATGGTTAGGTCCATGTGTGTTGATATTCACAGATTCGTGTAGATTGGGGTGGTTTTTGGTTCGAAAAGTTTTTTTCTTAAAATTCCATTTTACGCTTTGTTTTGTGGTTAAAAGTTGTTAAATCTTGTACTTTATAGCTTAGGGATTACATAGGAGTAGTGTTTAATGTTTGGAATCACAGATCTTGGCTTGGTGTGGTGATTTTTGGAAGATTCGAAGGTTAAAAGGTTAGTGTTCATAGTGGCGATTTGTCCCTCGTTAAGAAATTCTTGGTGGCGATTTGTGTCTGGCTGGAAAGAAAAAGTAGCCATTTGTGTTTTCTCGAGATAGGGATTTGTCCCTTTACCAGATTTGGCAAAAAACGACAAACGGCTACGATAGTGACTTGTTTGTCATTGTGTGGCTGGCGATTTGTCTCTGATAGTGACTGTTCTGTCCTGTAGCGACTTAGCAATTTGTGTCTGGCGATTTGTGTCAAAGATAGCAATTTGTCTGTGGTGATTTGTCTCTGGCGATTTGTCTGTGGTGATTTATCAGTGGCGATTTGTATGTGGCTATTTGTCCGTGGTAATTTGACTATGGCGATTTGTCTGTGGCGATTTGTCTGTGGCGATTTGTCTCTGGCGATTTGTCTGTGGTGATTTGTCTGTGGCGATTTGTCTGTGGCAATTTGTTTGTGGCGATTTGTCTCTGGCGATTTGTCTGTGGTAATTTGTCTGTGGCGATTTGTCTGTGGCAATTTGTCTGTGGCGATTTGTCTGTGGCGATTTATCTCTGGCGATTTATCTGTGGTAATTTGTCTGTGGCGATTTGTCTGTGGAGATTTGTCTCTGGCGATTTGTCTATTAGTAGTGGGAAGTTATTCTTAGGTTACGGTTTGTTTCTTAGTGATTTTAGAAAGTCCCGTGAAAGATACGATTTCTCGGTTAAATCACAAGATCTGTAAAATCCCGTATTTACTATGGCTACCATATCAAGCACCTCATCAGATGATATTCAAGCAGCAGGATCTGACACTCGTCCACCTATACTAGATAGGACGGACTATGAGTCTTGGGCACAACGAATAAGACTTTACTGCTTGGGAAAAGAAAAAGGAGCAAACATTCTTAAGTCCATTGATGAAGGACCATTTCAGATGGGTACCACCAGAGATGTTGTCACTATTGGTGAAGATGGCACAGTCACACTTGGAATTGACAGACCTCGTGAGTACAATGATCTTAATGATGAAGAAAAGAAGAGGTATGATGCTGACATTAGAGCTTCAAACATTGTCATTCAAGGTCTGCCAAAGGATGTATACAAGCTCATCAATTTCAACACTGAAGCTAAAGCTGTGTGGGACAATGTTAAAATGTTGTTGGCAGGGTCAGAACTCACAAAGGAAGACCGTGAGTCACAGTTGTATGATGAGTTCGAGCATTTCAAAATGAACCCAGGAGAGAATATCACAGACTACTATGTGAGATTTCATAAGTTGGTGAATGATATGAGGATGATCAGAATGACTATGCCCAACATCCAACTAAACTCAAAGTTTGTGAACAACATGACTCCTGAATGGGACAGATTTGTTACAGCTTTCAAACTCAACAAAGGTTTAAGGGATACCAACTATGAACAGCTATATGCCTATCTGCAACAACATGAGAAGCATGCTGCCTACGATCGGGTGCTGAGAGAAAAGTTAAATCCTTCAACTCCAAATGATCCACTGGCTTTTATGAAAAGTGTTCTACCAACAACCCAATCATCATCCAACCCAAGCTATCATCAACTTCACTCACCAGTACCTGCTATGAGTTCTCAACTTGACTCAGGCTACTCTCAGACCGACAAAATGATTGACAACCACACCAATCAAGTATCATTACTGGTTCAACAGTTTCAAGCATCACTCCCTCAGACCAACAATCAGTTAAGGAATTCATCCAACCCACGCAATCAAGCAATGGTAGAGGATGGGAAAATTGTGGTTCAGAATGTGCAAGGGAGAACTGGAAGAAACATGGGTCGAGGTTATGTGCAGAATAGAGCAGGGAATGCCAATCAGGGGCAAGGGAAACAGATCAAGTGCTACAATTGTGGAGGACTGGGACACATTGCTAGAAACTGCAATCAACCTAAACGTCCTCAGAACTCAGATTACTTCAAAGACAAAATGCTGTTAATGCAAGCTCAAGAGAATGGAGTTGTATTGGATGAGGAAGAGTTATTGTTCTTGGCTGGTGATGGGGGAAATACGTTTGATGAAGATGTGGATGAGCAACCAGTTCAGGATCTAGCAATCAACGATCCTAACATCTTCAAGGCAGATGATTGTGATGCATTTGACTCAGATGTAGATGATGAACCTACGGCTCAAACAATCTTCATGGCCAACTTGTCTTCCTTGGCTACATCACCTCGAAAAGCTGGTTCCTCTAGTGCATCTGTGATATCTGAGGTACTAGAAATTTATGACACATATGATATAGTTGATGGACAAAAGAATCCCAAAGAAGTACATCAGGCAGATGTTTCTGACTCAAGTAATGTTGACATGGAAAATAGCAATATTATTTCATATGAACAGTATTTGAATCACAACAACTCGCCTGATGTACCAAATGGTGAATCTTCTGTCAATAATGATGCTGGTGTTTTAAGTAATGTGTGTACCTTAGATACTGCGCGTAATATAGATAATGCATGTGAGTGCCATGAGAACAACTTGCCTGTCCCTGATGATAACTTGATCACTAGACTAAACATTTATAAAGAACAAGTGGCTATGTATGAACAGCGTGCTAAGTTTGAGCTTAATGAACGTGAGCAGAAATTAGAAGGTCAAATGAGTACACTTATTAAAGATTCTAGAGTAAGAGAAGAAACATTAAAACAAGAGTTGAATTCACTACTATAAAAAGGTCTAT
This sequence comes from Artemisia tridentata subsp. tridentata, assembly GCA_021014915.2. Classification (NCBI taxonomy): domain Eukaryota; kingdom Viridiplantae; phylum Streptophyta; class Magnoliopsida; order Asterales; family Asteraceae; genus Artemisia; species Artemisia tridentata. The sequence goes on from CP139506.1 coordinate 61,948,453, forward strand.
CCTTGACTCGCATTTTATGACGCACACTACAAGATGACGCGCAAATAGCAAAGTCATAAAATAAGAGTCATAACAAGTAAAATTTTTATTGGGGATGACTCGTTTTCAAAAGCGTCATAACATAGGGTCATAATCAGTTAAAATTTAGCCTGCTAGATGACGCTCGTTTTGCTTCGTCCTAAATAGGGGTCATCTATGTTTTTTTTTCCCATCTGCTTCATCAAAATCCATTGTTTTTTTTTTGGCCAAAACACTTCCCGCTCAACACTTCCCTCTCAAACTCTCAAAACCTTATCAAACCCCTCTCAAAACTCTCAAAACACTCGACATCAGTTTGCCCTAATTTGCCCTAATTTTGAAAGGTATGCCGTAATTTGCCCTAACTTGCCCTAATTTCCCATCTCAAACCCCTCTCAAAACACTCGACATCAGTTTGAAAGGTATGCCCTAATTTGTTTGTTTGAGAGTTTTATGTTTTCTGTTTTAATGTAGTTGTAGAGTTTTATTTAGGTTATAAAATCAATTTATTGATTTTTAATGTAGCACACCAGGTGTTTGTGAAAATGTAACTAGGTTTTTGTATCAGTTTTTGTATCATTATTTTTTGGTTGCAAGATAACATTTATAGTTTAATAGAGTAAACTTTAACATTTGTATCAGTTTTTTTATCATCAGTTTGAAAGGTATGCCCTAATGTAGCACACCAGGTGTTTGTGAAAATGTTACTATGATGTAAGATAATATTTTTTGGTGTTTGTTAATAATATTTTATAGGCCTCATGTAAGTTAACTGTAAATAATGTAACATGTATAGTTTAATAGAGTAAACTTTAACTGTAAATGATTTGTAAGCTGGTGTTCTTGTTTAACATGTATAGTTTACTAGGTAGTTATCTTTTTTTGTTTTAGTTTAATAAGGTTGGTATCAGACTCGACACTTACACGAGATGTTTTCTGTTTTAGAGTTTTTTGGTAATGGATAAATCTTGGATTTTGTCTGATAGATTATCAATCGCATACGAGGAAGGTGTGAATGCCTTTTTAGATTTTGCACAATGCAATAACCCAAATTCCGATGCCATTCCGTGTCCTTGTGTAAATTGTATCAATTTGTGTCACAGTTCCATAAAAAACGTGCGTTATCACCTATTTAAACACGGTTTCAATGAGAATTATATTGATTGGACCTTCCACGGAGAAAATTCATCTAAGGATGAAGCTCAATGCCCTAATGAGTCTAGACCTCCCGAGTTCGATTACACAAAGGAGATGCTACATGACGCCTTCACATATGCAGAGAATGAACCTAATTTATTGAAGTCACTTCTCGAAGAATGCGACAAGCCACTGTATGAAGGGTCTAAGTATAATGCACTAAATGGATTGCTAAAATTCCAACATTTGAAGGGTCAATTTGGCTGGTCTGATACAAGCTTTGATGCTTTATTGGGCGAGCTAAATGATGTTTTGCCTTCAAATAATACAATCCCTAAGTCGATATACGAGGCCAAGAAGTTGCTAAAAGGAATAAGCATAGAATACATTAAGTATCATGCTTGTGAGAATGATTGTGTCTTGTTCTGGGATGAGCACAAGGATGCTTCTCAATGTCCAACTTGTGGCACTTCTCGGTGGAAGGAGAATAGCAAGAAGGTGTCGAGAAAAGTTGTTTGGTATTTCCCGCCCATTCCTAGATTTAGAAGAATGTTCTTGTCACCAGAAACCGCACATGACCTAACTTGGCACGCGCAAGGTCGGGTCAGTGATGGCAAGCTAAGACATCCTTGTGATTCCCCATCTTGGAAGCTTGTTGACGACAAGTACTAGAAAGAATTTGGAAAGGAAGATAGGAATCTGAGATTAACCTTGTCCGCGGATGGTATAAACCCTCATAAGTCATTAAGTGCAAAGTATAGTTGTTGGCCGGTTACCCTAGCAACATACAATCTGCCTTCTTATTTGTGTATGTCAAGAAAGTTCATGATGTTGACTCTACTGATATCAGGTCCAAGGAAACCTGGTAACAGTATTGATGTCTACATGGCACCACTAATAAAGGATCTGAAAGAGTCGTGGAAACCTAGCGTTAAGACGTTTGATGCTTATAAGAAACAGTTCTTCAATCTAAAAGCAGTCTTACTTTGGACTATAAATGACTTTCCCGCGTATGGTGACCTGTCGGGGTGTGTTACCAAAGGTTATAACGCGTGTCCAGTATGCTCAGAGGATACCTACTCACACTGGTTGCCAAAATCCAAAAAAGTATGCTTCCTCGGGCATAGAAGTTTCCTCCCACTTACACATCCTTTTCGCAAAAGAAGAAAAGATTTCAATAATGAACCAGAGAGCGGTGTGATGAAAAAACCGAGATCGGGTGAAGAAGTTTACGACTATCTAGAAGGTTTTACGACTGGTTAAAGAAAGAGGTTGAAAAGCGTTTGGCTAACGAGGAAAATACCGGTGATAGTGTTCGTTGGTTGGCAAAATGCCCTGATTTTGCTGTTAGTAAATATACCGGGTTTGCCGTAAATGAGTATCAATTCCATACAAAAGAGCGTGATGAATCTAAAACCACTCAAGGTAGTGGAGTATCTATAGTTGCAAATACTATGCAAATTACTAGTGCAAAAGACTCCAATCCGGTGTATGGCGCTGTTACCTACTTCGGTTGTATATTGGAAATATGGGATCTTGATTATCGTACATTTACGGTTCCTGTTTTCATGTGTGAGTGGGTAGATAGTCGTGAAGTAAAAAAAGATGATTTAGGATTCACAGTGGTTAACTTTGATAGGCTTGGTCAACGGTCTGAACCCTTCATATTACCTAGTCAAGCAAGACAAGTTTTTTATGTTCAGGACCAACAAGATAGGAACCTGTCTGTTGTTGGCTTCACACCACATAGGATGCATAAGTATGGAGATAATAATGATGAAACTGATGATGTGTTTGAATTTGATGTTACACAAGATATGAACCTGTCTTTAGAAGACCTAGACGATTATTTTAACTGTACGCGCTCGGATGACGAGGGCATATTCGTTTTAGATCATTAGTTTTTGGTATGAAATAACTGTTTATTTTAGTAACTGTATATTTGTTAAAGTCTGTCAAGCATTATTTATTATTTAAAGTTTTTGGTATGAAAATAACTGTTTATTTTGTTTATTTTAAACAGGCTGCTTTTTGGTAATAAAGGATGGCCTCGGGTTCTGATTCGGACCGCGAAGAAGATGCGGTTCACGGTTCTGACTCTGGTTCGGACCGCGAAGAAAATGCAGTTTCTGGTTCTGAGTCGAATTTGGATGCCGAATTAGATTCCAAATCGCATAGAGGCCCGACAATAAAAGAGAAGGCGAATAAAAAAACAGTTGTTACTTATAATAAAAGAGGTGTGCCAACTGGACCGGGAGCAAAAAAACTGTCTACTTTTGAGGGATTGGTGGCAAGATCTATGGTTCTCATAACCTATGATTCTTGGTTGAACGTAGATATCGAAACAAAGGAAGCTTGTTGGCAATATGTTAAGGTAAGTATTTTATTATTTTATTCTAACTATGTTTTAGTTTTAGTATTTTATTCTAACTATGTTTTGATTCATTTTTTACGTTTCAGACAAATTTGCACTTGACCAAAAGAGTCGGAAGCAAGTTCTCCAATCAATCGGGATAAAGTGGAAAAACTTCAAACATTATCTTTATAAGAAGTTCATTAAGCCACTAAAAGATGATAAGTCTAAGGAGGCCAAGAAGCAATTATATACTCCTCCTGAAAAGTATCCGTCCGTGAAAAAAAAAGACTGGAAACTTTTTGTATCACAAAGAACTAAGCCTTCGTTTGAGGTATTTGTTTAAGTTTCCAAAAACAGTTATTTATCACAAAAACAGTTACTAACATTTTAATTGTATATACTTATGCAGGAAAGAAGTCAGAAGGCTTCAGCTAACCGTAAACGTAACAAGTACAACCATCGTTTGAGCCAAAAGGGATATGCCGGACTCATTTCTGAGATAGTATGGAATTTATTGCTTATGTTAACTTTTGTATTGCTTATGTTGATGCTTTTTAACTTTTGCTTTTAACTTTTTTAGATGGAAGAAACCGGCAAAGAGGAAGAGGAGATTGATAGGGTAGAATGTTGGAAAAAAGCAAGAGAAAAGAAAAAAGGAGGTTTCGACCCAGCTGTCCAAAAAGTTCTCGATAAAATTGTAAGTATTCATATTTAACAGTTTTATTTTGGTATGTTTTAGTTAGTTTTGTTAACTTTCAGTTAGATTTCTCAGTTAGCTGCTTAGTCTCGTTAGATTTCTCAGTTAGCTGCTTAGTTAGTGTTAGTTAAAGTTTGACTTTTGACCATAAGTCAACAGATGTTAAGTTATTTGATGTTCAGTTAGTTAAACTTTGACTTTTCACCATAAGTCAACAGATGTTAAGTTATATGTTTGTTTACTCAGGAGATACTAAAGAAGGACAAGGATTATTCAGAGGATCCAATGGGATCACTAGATTGCTTACAGAGGCCCTGGGTACTGAAGAAACACGTGGGCGTGTACGTGGGATGGGTCGATATGTAACACCGCACCAGTATTTTTTAATACCCAGGAATGTCAAGCAATACCTGAAACAATATGATAAGATGATGAATAAACGGCTAAAAGCTGTTGAAGATGAGTTAGAAAGAAGAAGATGTGCAAGTACCAATGCTTCAGAGGGTGCAAGTAATTCTCCAACGTTGAGCGATGAAGACGAAGAACCAAATGTACCAAGTGAACCAAATGTAAGTCTTCATTTGTTATAAATTCATTGCAATTCTTGTCTGTTTTAATAATATTGTGTACATTTGTAGGATAAATCATGCTATCTTGCGGTCGACGATCCTTCAAATATAGTCGCCAAAGGAACCATAGTGAAGCATACTGTCTCGGGTATTTGAAGTTAAATTACTTATTTAATATTTATATATATTCTTACTTATTTAATATTTATTTGTTCATATATTAGATGGGAAGATTGAAGTTACGATGGACACATCTGTTCAAGCAGAAGCATTGATACCGAATCCAATTCCCGAGGAGTTCGTTGAGACTGTTAAAGATGCCATTGGGTACATGCTAAGCTGGCCGAGTCACCTAGTCATTCCATGCTCTGGTTTGGTAAGACTTTTTTATAAAACAGTTTAATCATTAGAACAAAATGGTTTGGTAAGACTTTTTTATATTTTTGCAGAACAAGATAGTGGCCAAAAAGAAGGAGAAAAAGGCTGCTGATCAAGACAAGGAGAAAAGAAGAAAAACATAAAAAGAACAAAGAAAAGAAGAAGAAGAAGGAAACAAAAAAGAAGAAGAAAGAAAAGAAGAAGAAGAAAAAAGAGAGTTGGGCAGTGATGAACTCAAATAAGTACATTTTATTACTATCATTTATCCTATTAATTTGACTTGTTTTACTATATTATGTATGAGGATTGATACTTAATCATTTACTTTTGTAATTCTCAGGTAAAAACAAGCATTTGGTGAAACTTAGCGATTTTGGACTGATTATGGAGCATAACATGCAAGAAGTTAAGAGTCTACTGAAATGAAGAAGATCAAGACTAATCTGCTCCAGATGCGCCGCATCTCACTCATGACATGCGCCGCATCTATATCAAGATATCACCAGATACGATCCAAGATACAAGAGGACATGCGCCGCATCTAATCATGGAGTTACGCCGCATCTTCTGGCGGTGTACGAATATTCCTGAATATTATAATCTTGGACCCCACGCGAAGTTAAGTACATGCGCCGCATCTACTTACTAGATGCGCCGCATCTTCCCTCAGACAGAAACTATAAATACCCCAAGACCAGACGAATTTCGTACGCATTATAATATAACCTAAGTCCGAACAGAAGAACAAAAGGACGAATTCAGTCAAGGAGGCAGCACAAGACACACCCAAATCAAAGATACAAGAGCTGTAAGAATGTGCTGCATGTGTTTAATTCATTAAGTAGTTTTGTTTTATTGTGTTAGCAAACTTTAATTCATCAGGATTGGTGGCTTGTGTAATGTGACAACGAAAGATTGCACTCCCTTTAATACTTGCTTTCCCATCAATTAAAGTTTATATGTTGATGTCTTTGGTTACTACTTATTAGTGCATTGATAACCTCTGTGTTTATTAGTGGCTTGCGGGCATTTGACTGCGGGACATAATGTGGCTCCCACGGTTATTACTAAATTGATCACTTAGGAATAACTTTTAGACATAAGTAATCATTAAGAGTTTACTCGCCGATAAGATTAGGACCAACGAGAAAGGGTTAACTACATACACTTCATATAAAGCTATCAATAAAACAAGTGACAATCTACTTAATCATAAGGACAGCCCTCTTATTGTCTCAAGTATTTATCTGTGTACGTGTGTGCTACTTGCTGATTCGTGCCTATTGGTTTATTTTATTATTTAATTGCAACAAATCGTGCCAGTCTCTCAGGCTGAAACCCCCTTGCGTTAGGATATTAAAATACTGATTAGAATAACGAGATAATACGTTCCACTCTTAGTGATCGACACTCTACTTACCATTATCTTCATACTGACCGGGTACACTGCTCGTTAAGTGTGTGTGTTATTGATAAGTCGGCTAAATATAAATTTAAAACTTGAGTAAGCATTAAAACTGCTAAACCGCAACGACACATCACGCGCATCAAGTTTTTGGCGCCGTTGCCGGGGAGTGAATTGTTATTATCTGTTAATTTAATTAGTATTTTAATTAGGTTTTTCTTTTTTATTAGATTAATTGCATCATTGTATTATTTTGCATATTTGTTGTATTGTGTGTTAATTGTTTTCTTTTATTTTTGTGTGTTTATTTTCGTTTGTGTGTTTAATTTTTGTTTTTATTTTTCGTATTTTTCTGTTCTGCTATCGTTGTACTGTGCTAAATCAAACGATACGGCGCATCTGATCTCTCAGATACGGCGTATTGCGTTTAATTTTTAAAAAAAATACAACGCGTTTAATTAATTCGATACGACTCATCTTTTCCCCAAGATACGGCGTATCTGTTTTTAATAAGAAAATTTTTCTAAGCGATAAAGTAATACGACGCATCTGCTTTAGCAGATACGGCGTATCTGTTTTCGATAAAAAAAATTTTTTTTCTAAACGTTAACGCCATACGACGCATCTGCTTTAGCAGATACGGCATATCTATTATTTTAATTAAAAACAGTTTGCGAATTATTAAACAAATACGGCGTATCGATCTCTATCGATACGGCGCATCTTTCTGAATCAAAAATCGATATTTATTTTTAAACGTAACGAAAATACGGCGCATTAACTTTCGTTAATACGACGCATTTAATTTTAATTAGAAAAGCTGATTTTTGATTAATTAATTCGATACGGCGCATTCTTAAATTCTAAGCGGCGTATCTATTTTCTGAATAAAGTCTGATTTAATTTTAACGTATTAAGATACGGCGTATCCAACTTTTTGGATACGGCGCATCGTCTGCAGATATCAGCAACTTTTATTCTTTTCTAATTTCCGAACGGAAAATATTCTGACTTACCCTTATACTAGGAAACTTTTACTTTGAAATCCTTTTGTTCTTAATTTTCAGGAACAATGTTCGATATTTTCCCAAACTGGTTCGGAAGACCCCAAAGAAACCTTACTATGGAAGAGTTTGCACTTCTAATCGCTCAAGCCAATGAACAAGAACATCATGAAGCAAGGAACTTTATCACTGAATTCAAAGGCAGTCATGAGCTGTTGCTAAAGGAACAAAACAATATGATCAATGGTTTGGCAATTGAAGTGCACCAATTGTCAACAGTGCTTAACAAGGTTCTTTTGGTAAGGCACGATCTGAAAGGAATTACAACTAGAGGCGGAAAGTCAACCTTTCAAATCGGAGAAACACCCGAGGATGACAGTACAAACAAAATTTCCCCTGAATCTTTACCACCTGAGCAAGAGCAACCAAAAGAGACTGATCCAGAACCTGTAATTAGAAGAGAACCTTTTGTTGAACCTAAACGATCAACACCACCCTTCCCACATAGGGTAAGGAAAGAGAAAGAAGATGCCTATCAAAAGAAATTCCTGGAGAATCTCAAGCAGCTGCAGCTAAGCCTACCATTTATGGAAGCCCTAGTGCAAATGCCGAAATATGCTAAATATCTGAAAAGCTTGCTTACAAACAAGTCTAAACTCGAAGAGGCTTGCACCATTACGATGGGGAAAAGAAGCTCAGCGGCATTGCTCAACAAACTTCCATCTAAAGAAAAAGATCCAGGGAGTTTCACTATTCCTTGTCAAATTAAAAATTTGCATATTGAGAATGCCTTAGCCGACCTAGGAGCTAGTATAAGTCTTATGCCCTCTTCTATGTATGATAAATTAGGTCTTGGTGAACCAAAACCTACTAGGATGTGCTTAGAACTAGCTGATAGGTCTATACAATACCCATTAGGAATAGCGGAAAATATATTAATAAAAGTTGATAAATTTGAATTACCTATCGACTTCGTTATCCTTGATATGCCTGAAAATTCTAGAACTCCTATAATATTAGGACGACCATTTTTAGCCACTGCTAGGGCCATAATTGATGTTTTTAATAAAAAGATCACTTTTACCATAGGGAAAGATGAGGTTGAGTTTAACATGGAACAATCTATGAGTAAAGATGAATCCGATGACGATGAATGCTATAACATCGATGTTTCTGATGATACGATTAATCAATTTAGTCAGAAATTGTTAAAGAATAATTTGCTTGATTCTTTTCTGCTTAAAAATTTAGAAAACGCAATTGCTATAGAAGATCAAGTAGATGAGAATACTGTTGATTATAATTTTGCTGCTGACTCTGCTGTATGTAACGCGATGCGGCGCATCGAAAACCTCGATGCGGCGCATCTATCTGATGACAGCAGCGATATAATTAAAGAACAGGTTTATTCCGCTAGTGCTACTGAAATTGATAATGTTAAACCTGTGCTTAAGGATCTTCCTTCTACTTTGGAATATGCTTATTTAAACGGAAATACTAATTCACCCGTTATTATTGCATCTGACTTAACGCCAAAAGAAAAAGAGTCTCTTTTGCAGGTACTATATAAACGAAGAGGAGCATTAGCGTGGAGTATGTCTGATATTAAGGGAATTAGCCCGTCATTTTGTACACATAAAATCCTTATGGAGGATGAATTCAAACCAACTATCCAACCTCAAAGGCGTTTGAATCCAAAGGTCCAAGATGTGGTGAAAAATGAAATCGTAAAGTTACTTGACTCCGGACTTATCTACCCAATTTCCGACAGCTCGTGGGTCAGTCCCATCCACGTTGTACCAAAAAAAGGAGGAATGACGGTAGTACTCAATGACGACAATGAGCTAATCCCTTCAAGAACTGTTACCGGATGGAGAGTTTGCATCGACTACCGCAAACTCAATGATGCTACGCGAAAAGATCACTTCCCTCTTCCATTTATTGATCAAATGTTAGAAAGACTATCAGGATATGATTATTATTGTTTTTTGGATGGTTTTTCAGGTTTCTTCCAAATACCCATTGCCCCCGAGGATCAAGAGAAGACGACTTTCACCTGCCCTTATGGAACCTTCGCCTATAGGAGAATGCCGTTCGGACTATGCAACGCCCCTGCTACTTTCCAACGTTGTATGACGGCTATCTTCCATGATATGGTAGAAGACTTTATGGAAGTCTTCATGGACGACTTCTCGGTGTTCGGTAACTCATTTAGTGATTGTCTCTTTAAACTTGATAAAATGCTTGCTAGGTGTGAAGAAACTAACCTTGTTCTTAATTGGGAAAAATGTCACTTTATGGTTAGAGAGGGAATTGTGTTAGGACATAAGATTTCTGGGAAAGGTATAGAAGTCGATAAAGCTAAAATTGATGTAATTGCTAAACTACCTTACCCCACTAACGTAAAAGGCGTTAGAAGTTTTTTAGGGCACGCTGGATTTTATCGTAGATTCATAAAGGATTTTTCAAAAATATCTAGGCCTATGACCCAATTGTTGCTAAAGGATGCAAAGTTTGATTTTTCTGAAGATTGCAAAAAGGCATTTAATATACTTAAAGAAAAACTAACTTCTGCACCCATTATAATTTCGCCTGATTGGAATCTGCCTTTTGAACTAATGTGTGATGCTAGTGATTATGCTGTTGGAGCCGTACTTGGACAAAAGATAGATAAGAAATTTAAGCCAATTTATTATGCTAGCAAAACATTGAATAATGCCCAAGAACACTACACCACCACGGAAAAAGAACTTTTAGCAGTAGTTTTTGCATTCGATAAATTTAGATCATATCTTATATTGTCAAAAACTATGGTTTACACTGACCATTCTGCTTTGAAGTATTTGTTCAATAAACAGGATGCCAAACCAAGGCTTATTAGGTGGGTTTTATTGCTCCAAGGATTTGATATTGAAATTAAAGATAAAAAGGGTGCCGAGAATCTAGCTGCTGACCACTTATCCAGACTTGAAAACCCTGATATGGAGGTGCTTGACGAGAGGGAAATAGCTGATGACTTTCCTGATGAACACCTTATGATGGTTGGAATTAAGAGCAATAATAATGGACCATGGTATGCCGACTTTATAAACTTTATTGTTGCAAATGAAATTCCAAAAGGGCTAACATCCGACGAGAAAAGAAGGTTTATAACTTGCGCTAACGAGTATATTTGGGATGAACCTTATGCCTTTAAATTATGTCCTGACAATATTATACGAAGATGCGTAGACGGTGATGACATCGCAGCAATATTGGCACATTGCCATTCAGGGCCAACAGGGGGACATCACGGTCCAGTCATCACAAGAAGAAAGATCCTGGATGCGGGATTTTATTGGCCCACGATGTTGGAGGATGCGAAAGATTATATAAAAGGATGTGATGCGTGTCAACGATCCGGAAATATTACATCAAGAAACGAAATGCCGCAAAATTATATCCATGTATGTGAAGTTTTCGACATATGGGGATTAGACTTCATGGGACCATTTCCTGAATCTAAAGGTAATAAATATATTTTAGTTGCTGTTGATTACGTATCAAAATGGGTCGAAGCGCAAGCATCTCCAACAAACGACAGCAAGGTAGTATTTAAATTTTTGCAAAGTTTGTTCTCTAGGTTTGGAATACCTAAAGCATTGATTAGTGATAGGGGAACACACTTTTGTAATCACCATCTGGGAAAAGCCTTGCAAAAATATGGAGTATATCATAGGGTTTCCACCGCATACCATCCTCAATCCAATGGCCAAACTGAAGTAACCAATAGAGCTATAAAACGAATTCTTAAAAAAACGACTGGATATAATCCAAAAGGGTGGTCTGACAAGTTAAACGATGCTTTATGGGCATTTCGTACGGCCTATAAGACACCAATAGGATGCACTCCGTTTCGTCTTGTATACGGAAAAGCATGCCACCTACCGGTCGAGATTGAACAAAGTGCATATTGGGCTTTGACGAACTGTAATATGGATATGGAAGCTGCAACGAAGAACCGTTTCATGGAACTTAATGAACTCTATGAACTAAGAGATGAGGCCTACAAAAATACTAAGATCTACAAAGAAAGAACTAAAAGATGGCATGACTCGAGGTTACGTGGGGATAAAACGTTTACTATTGGAGAGAAAGTGCTACTGTTTAATTCCAGATTAAAGATGTATCCTGGTAAACTTAAATCAAGATGGACGGGACCGTTCGTTGTCAAGAAAGTGTATCCATATGGAACTATTGAAATATGCGATAAAAATGGTTACATATTCAAAGTGAACGGGCAACGTGTGAATAAATACTTTGATAATAAAATTGAGGATAATGAGAACGAGGTGGTGGAGTTTGAACCTGAAGTATTGGAGTGAAGAGCTGAACGTGAGTCTAACTTGAAGACTCTGGAATAAAGACAAGTGCTTACCGGGAGACAACCCGGAATTATCTTTTATTCTGTTTTATGTGTCGTGTCAGTCAGGCCCGCATGAGGATACGGCGCATCTCAATTCTGAGATGCGACGCATCTCCTGCAATGGTCATATCTTATTTTATTTTTCTGCATTTTTATTTTCGACTTTAAAACTATTTATCAGTTTATTTTAATGCGGCGCATCCCTGGTTAAGGATGCGGCGCATCTTTATTCTGATCCGTATTTATTCCAGGCTCGATACGGCGTATCTTCTTCCATAAGATACGGCGCATCGACTGACCTGATGATTTTCAGTTTTAATTTTTAAGTTTTATTTTTATCTAACTACTAATGTATTATGCAAGCTTGCACCTTTCTTATCTTAGGTGTGTTTTAAAGTGTTGGTGGTATTATAGTTTCCTGGATTTCCTGTGGATACATCAAGTATGAAGCTTTAACGTTCTAATCCACAAGAAGTTGATTTTTGCTCTTATACTAATGGAGGATCATACCGAGCAAATCTCAGGGGAGTTTTTCTGTTCTAATTCTTTTATTTTCCAGTTTTTAACCTTTTATACAAACAACGAGGACGTTGTTTAACTTAAGTGGGGGGATTGGAGAATTAGAACACTTAACAATTACTTGTCCTAAACTTTTTCAAAAATTATGCTTAAAATGTGCTTAATATATCAAACTTAAAATTTTTTTTAGCATGTTTTTGTTTAAGATCTAAGTTGCATAGCTGCACACATGACGTTATTTTCAAAAATTGTGATTTTTCAAAATTCACAAATCTATGAGTGTGCCGGTGACTTGTAAACTTTAGAACTTGGCTTGTATACTATTCGAGACCACCATAATGAGTATTATTTATATAATTGGAATGACTTGTCTAAATTGGTAAAATTCTAGGATTACACCCAAATAGCCTATTATTTGTTATGTGTTATTAACTAACTACACTGGTTAGTTAACCCCCGTATAAACCTTTTGTTACTCTCATTTTTAGAGTAAGATACCCCTAGAAAAACCCTCAGAGCCATTCCTTTCGTTTCTTACACCTATGTTTAAAATGTTTCGTTACACCCTTACACCTTAGCCTACCCTGTAGATTAGAATCCGTGGTTGGTTGATTGCTATAGGCAGAGTGTGTTTCCTTACATTACCTGTGTTCGCGTGCGTAATTAATTATCTATGGTTAGGTCGGGAAATTGCACAATGCAATTGGAGTGAAAGTAAATATTGTATATTTTGGAGTTTATTTTTCGTGTGTTTACTACTTTCACTATTACCATTATTTCTGAAGTTATGAAAAGTATGGAACATTTATCCAGAATTATCATTATAGTGATGTGATGAAATTTTACACATCTATGTTTACAATTAAAAAAAAAAAAAAAAAAAAAAAAAAAAAAAAAAAAAAAAAAAAAAATCGAAAAAATGAGAAAAGAAAAAGAAAGAAAGAAAAGTTGGATGTTTATTTTAAGCCAACGATGTAAAGTTATGTAAGTGGTCGATATCACCACTATTTTTCGTACTATATCTATGGATTGAATGGGAATTGGCAGTTATGGGAACGCCAATTAAGGTTTATTCTTTGATTAAGATCTTGTTGAGTATAATTCGTGTCTACCTAAAGCGTGTGTTTCAAGTGTTAAAGCGTGAGTTATTCAATGATATGAGTCTTATTCATGGGATGGTTGGGATAGTGATTAACCACACTTAAGATTTTAATTTATTTGTTTTGTTTATTTTTATTTTTGCACCAATTTATATCCCAAATGTTATCCATGCCCTTTATTATTCTTTATCCAACCAAACCTTTGATTTATTGAGATTAGGGATTTGAGCAATCTTAAGTATCGTAGTCGTGGATTCGGCTATGTATTTATGATTTTGTCGCCCTTTTTGATATATTATTATTGGTGAAGTTTGGACCTATCTTTAGCCTATTCGAGTTAAGGATTTGAGCAATTGCAAGTATCGTATTCGTGGATTCGATCATGTATTTGTGATTTTGTCGCCTTTTCTGGAATTTGAGATCGATAGTGAAAGAGAATAATTAACCCTTAAGCCTAAAAACCCTTTTTACCGCTTTAGACTTGTTACTCCTTAGCTTTAGTGGAGGAGATGTGTATACTTGCCAAGCTTATGATAGAATATTCGTCGCGACTGGACAGTTAAACGATTAGATTTGCTTTTATCAAAATTATCTTATTTTACTTCTAATTCGTTAAGTGTTTAGTTGTGTGATTATGAAATAAACGAATACATGCTTAAACATAAAAATAAATCCTAACATCTTTTAGGATACATTTTCATAAGAGAAATTCTAAGGTTTACTTGGGGACAAGTAAAGTTCAAGTGGGGGGATATTTGATGAACTCAAATAAGTACATTTTATTACTATCATTTATCCTATTAATTTGACTTGTTTTACTATATTATGTATGAGGATTGATACTTAATCATTTACTTTTGTAATTCTCAGGTAAAAACAAGCATTTGGTGAAACTTAGCGATTTTGGACTGATTATGGAGCATAACATGCAAGAAGTTAAGAGTCTACTGAAATGAAGAAGATCAAGACTAATCTGCTCCAGATGCGCCGCATCTCACTCATGACATGCGCCGCATCTATATCAAGATATCACCAGATACGATCCAAGATACAAGAGGACATGCGCCGCATCTAATCATGGAGTTACGCCGCATCTTCTGGCAGTGTACGAATATTCCTGAATATTATAATCTTGGACCCCACGCGAAGTTAAGTACATGCGCCGCATCTACTTACTAGATGCGCCGCATCTTCCCTCAGACAGAAACTATAAATACCCCAAGACCAGACGAATTTCGTACGCATTATAATATAACCTAAGTCCGAACAGAAGAACAAAAGGACGAATTCAGTCAAGGAGGCAGCACAAGACACACCCAAATCAAAGATACAAGAGCTGTAAGAAGGTGCTGCATGTGTTTAATTCATTAAGTAGTTTTGTTTTATTGTGTTAGCAAACTTTAATTCATCAGGATTGGTGGCTTGTGTAATGTGACAACGAAAGATTGCACTCCCTTTAATACTTGCTTTCCCATCAATTAAAGTTTATATGTTGATGTCTTTGGTTACTACTTATTAGTGCATTGATAACCTCTGTGTTTATTAGTGGCTTGCGGGCATTTGACTGCGGGACATAATGTGGCTCCCACGGTTATTACTAAATTGATCACTTAGGAATAACTTTTAGACATAAGTAATCATTAAGGGTTTACTCGCCGATAAGATTAGGACCAACGAGAAAGGGTTAACTACATACACTTCATATAAAGCTATCAATAAAACAAGTGACAATCTACTTAATCATAAGGACAGCCCTCTTATTGTCTCAAGTATTTATCTGTGTACGTGTGTGCTACTTGCTGATTCGTGCCTATTGGTTTATTTTATTATTTAATTGCAACAAATCGTGCCAGTCTCTCAGGCTGAAACCCCCTTGCGTTAGGATATTAAAATACTGATTAGAATAACGAGATAATACGTTCCACTCTTAGTGATCGACACTCTACTTACCATTATCTTCATACTGACCGGGTACACTGCTCGTTAAGTGTGTGTGTTATTGATAAGTCGGCTAAATATAAATTTAAAACTTGAGTAGGCATTAAAACTGCTAAACCGCAACGACACATCATGCGCATCAAGAAGAAAAAAGAGAGTTGGGCAGTGTGATCCACAAGAAAAAAGAAAAGAAGAAGCGACAAAGAGAAACCAACAACGAAGAAGAAGCGACGATGCCAAAAACAGGTACGATGCCAAAAACATCATATTCTTACAGTCATGTTTACAGTTATTTTTAGTGACCAGAAACTGTTATGTTTATAGTTGCAGTTGAAGAAGGAAAAAGCCCAGAAACTCTCGCCTCCATTGCAAAAGTGAATAAGAAAGGAAATCCGTTGAAAAAAATGATGACGAGAGGTCAGAAGAGAGTAAGGAAAAGAATTGAAGAAAGGATGGGATTGAAAATGACTGCAATGATGGTTGATGGACAAGTTGCAAAGGTCGATTGCATAAAAGTGCAATGCGAGGACGATTTGTTTGGGCACCACAGTTACACGTACTTAAATTGGAATGATTTTGACAGTCTATTTTCAATGGATGAGTTAAGCGGGGCTGTCGTTGCTTCTTATATCATGTAAGTGATAAATATAGTTTATAAAAAATTGGTACTTGTATGTTAACAGGACTAATTGAATGTAAACTTTGTATGTTAATTGTTAACAGGTACCTGTATGAGCAAATCAAGAATGGGTCACAAAGAGATCATGGAGTTTATTTCATGACCCCGACTGCGACCATGCATCATGAACATAAAGCGAGGGCCAAGAATATCGAGGAGGCAAGTCGAGTTATTGCAAAAAGGTTATCTACAAGGAAGCAAAATGACCTCATCTTATTGCCATACAATCCCGGGTTTGATTTTCGACAACATTTAAATTAATTAATAAAAATTAACAATAATTAACAGAATTTGTTTTTTGTTTTTTGTAGAAGACATTGGGTGTTAGGTGTGCTTAACATGAAGACAAGTACCTGCTATTATCTTGATTCCCTATCGACTAGCGACTGATGAAGCGAAAAGTGTACCGCTTTTAAGGGGTCATTTAAGCCTTAAATCGTATTTATTTGATCAAATATCGCCCTAAATCGTTCCTTTTGTCATTTTAGGTACTTTTGAGGAGAAATCTGGAAAAGGAGGCATTTTGGACGTTTTTAGAGCATAAAAGTGAAGAAAACGGCAAAGTCTCAAAAATCGGCTGAAAGTTACCTTTGACGGCGTCATATTTAACCCTGGACGGCGTCATGGCTTGGCAAAAGTGGTGGATGTGAAATTTACTCATGATAAGCCAGTGAAAATTGCATGTGAATTCTGACGGCGTCACGCTTTAACCTGATCAAGGTCGTCACGACTTAATTCAAAGAGGGACGGCGTCACGTTCAAGGTCTGACGGCGTCAAGCCTTGATAAGCCAGAACGGATTTTGGAGAGCTAAAGAGGGACGGCGTCAAGAAGGTCATCCGGGAACCCTAGAAGCGGCGAGGTGACGGCGTCACACTCCATAACGTGACGCCGTCAGATCCAAAAGTCTATATATAGTTTTCTAATTTTTTGTCATTAGTGTGGAACTTAGTGTGGAATTTTTGGGAGAAAACCCTAAGACGATTTTAGCATCTTTTTCAAGGCTTTTTGCCTTGAGATCTTCCATGTTACATTAAAGATAAGTTATCAATTAATCATTCAATATGTCTATGTGTTGTTTGATTCTATCTTGTTCTTGTCTTTTGGTTAATATGTTAGGCTAGATTTATCTTGTGTTTGCTTAGATCTAATGAAACCTAGCTATTGATTATTGGTTATTAGTGTGTTATTAGTTGTATTGGATGATTGTTTATCTATGTTAGGCTTAAGAAAACTGGCTAACTTCCTATTCGGTAACTTGCTTGAACGTCTTAAGAAACATGAACCAAATGCGTACTAAAGGTTTTTATGGTTGTATTTAATGCACAAGCAAATTCTAGTGATCCCATGTTAGGAGCTTCCTAGCCGGCTCGACATAGGAGTGAAGTAGGAGCTTGTAGAGTTGGGGAAGTACGTACGCCACCCCACGATTGGTATTAAGGAATACACCCATCATCCACGCGACTAATACACACTAATCAACCGGTAAAAGATAGTTAGGGAGTAAGGAAATCTAAGTAAACACATTTCCCTCCACATAAGTTTTCACCAACATTTTAATTTCAGTTATTTATTTTATTTGCATTCGTAGTAATTTGGGTTAGTTGACTAGCAACTAATTCCGCCCACTCTTTCAAACCCGAGATTTTACTTGCTTTCATAAAAAAATATAAAAACATAAAAAGAATCTTCTCTCACCCTTAGACCTATTAGAGTAGTCTTTCATACCTAACGAACACTATTCCCTGTGGAGAACGATCAATCCCCCGTACTTACCACTACACTATACTACATCGGTCAGGTACACTGCCTGGTGGGGTTGTAAGCCTCTTGAGATCCCTCAAGAGGTAAAACCTGTTGTAAGGTTGCAAAACCACGCATCAAGTTTTTGGCGCCGCTGCCGGGGAATAGTTATTGTTTAGGTTGAATTGTTATTTCTATTTGGTCTACTCACTAGATTCCTTTCTAGTGAGATTTTTATTTTATTTTTCTAGGTTTTCTTTAGTCTATCTATTTTCTTCGTTTCTTTGTTCGTAACCATTACCATTAGACATCATGGAAGATGGTAATATCCTTAATCCCAACAACCCACCACCACCACAACAACCACCACCACCTCCTAGAGCCCGTACTTTAGGAGAGTACTCCCGTCCTAGCCACCATGGCTATCGAAACACCATTGAGCTCACTCAAGGAGCCAATATCACACCCTTGCGATCCGACACCATCCGGTTGGTGCAAAGCGGATGCGCATTCCATGGACTTCGTTCTGAAGATCCTAATCAACATCTCAAGGACTTTCTTAAAATCGTTGATTCTATAGACCTTGATGTTGCCACTCGAGAGACGACCCGATTGCGTCTCTTTCAATTCTCTCTGCGGGACCAAGCTAGTCAGTGGCTAGAACGTCAACCCGCAGGATCCATCACCTCTTGGGATGATCTCACTACTCGTTTCCTTGCTCAGTTTTTCCCACCGGGAAGAACTACCAAGCTAAGGAATGATATCTTGATGTTCCAACAACGTCAAGGCGAAACTCTCTACGAAGCATGGACTCGATTTAAGGACTTACTCCAAAAAGTCCCTCACCATGGCATAGAACTTTGGCTCCAAGTCCAAATCTTCTATGACCATATCAATCTCTACACGAGGCAAACCATTGACCAATCGGCCGGTGGCAAGCTACGTGATCTAAGTGCGGAACAATCATGGGCTCTCCTAGAGGATCTTGCTCTTTATGACAACGAAAGTTGGAGTGATCCCCGTGATTTGAATAAAACGGTAAAGGCAATATCTTTGCCTTCGAACAATTCAAGCACTTCCGACCGTAGGATCATAGAACTTGAAGACCAAGTCAAGTTTCTCATGAAATCCTACGAGGCTCCTAAACCTTCAAGCCAATTGAACAAAATCACTTCTTCATGTGAATTATGTAGTGGTCCCCACGACACTCGTGATTGCATGGAACTCCCCGAACAAGCTTTTGTGGACTACGCATCCTCGCGTACCGACGGAGCGGGAGACAAGTGGTACACTTTCAAACCCGAGCCAAACCATTACGGTGATTCATACAACCCCTCATGGAAAAATCACCCGAACCTTAGGTGGAAATTAAACCAAAACACACAACAAACCAATTCTTCCAACCCACCTAATCGTTTCCAATCAAGCGGTTCCAACTCGAACCGTAATTTCAACAACAATCCTTCCGGCAATGGTAGTACCGATAACTTTGAAGGATTGATGTCTCAATTTATGGCATCTCAAGAAGCTCGTTTAGCCAAGTTTGAAGCCGATTTCAAACAAAAACAAAGCGAGATGACCAATAAGATTGACACTTTGTTGAAAGCCCTCAATGACCGAGAAATGGGAGCACTCCCTAGTAACACGGTCAAGAACCCGAAACTAAACGTCAACGCCATTTCGTCGGTTTCGTCTCCTAGTTCTTGTCCACAATATTATTCGGTCAATTCCATGAGCACGTGTTTCAAACAAACCCAAGTCGTTCCAAATGACCAAGAAGTTATGACATCCAAATTGGTCAACAACATAGTTGAAACACCTCCCACTCAAAACCTTGACGAAGAATTCAAGGAGCTCCACCTTGAAAGTCCGGTTGTTGATGAGTTGGATGAAAAGAAGCTCAAGTTAGGCGAAAAAGGGACCGCCTTTGTTCAAAATAAGCTACCTAAGAAATTAGATGATCCGGGCCTATTTGTTCTACCTTGCAAGATCGGTAATTCGGAGGCTTATGACACATTAGCCGATCTTGGATCAAGCCTTAACTTACTTCCGTTACCTCTCTACACCTCTCTAAAACTAGGAAAACTTGAAGAAACCGAGGTGATAATAGGTTTAGCGGATGGAAGTGTTGCTTACCCGGTTGGAGTAGTTAAGGACGTGTTAGTACACATTGGAAAACTAACCATTTTAGCCGATTTCCACGTCCTTGATATGGTTAGCGACCCTACATGCCCCTTGTTGATAGGTAGAGGATTTTTGGCGACCGCTAGTGCTATGATTGATTGTAAGGAATCTAAGATAGCGGTAGGAGAAGGAGATACTTGGTCAGTCTATGATGTTAAGAAACACGCCTATGATACTAGTGAGGAACCGACACCCCATTGGTTAGAATTAAATAGGAGACCATCTAGATATGGACCTTGGATAGATAGAGGCTTCATAGGACCCCAACGCCCATTTTACCTAGAAGAGGACTTTGTGAACCGAACACATACGGTAGAACAACTCTTGGCTAGGGACACCGAATTGGATCCATTTGAAGACCCTCTAGTTTTTAGAAGGATGATTGAGTTCCTAGGAGTTTTGCCAATTAACCTAGGGATGAATAAGTGGACTTGTGAGGAGGATGATCACAAGTGGGATTGGGACAAACCACCCAAAGATGGAGATGGGTCA
This sequence comes from Artemisia tridentata subsp. tridentata, assembly GCA_021014915.2. Lineage (NCBI taxonomy): Eukaryota > Viridiplantae > Streptophyta > Magnoliopsida > Asterales > Asteraceae > Artemisia > Artemisia tridentata. The sequence goes on from CP139506.1 coordinate 61,969,076, forward strand.
TGGCATATTAAGATGACATTGTATGACCCGGATGGAGAGAAGTTTGAAAAGATATATCGTACTAAGCGGACCAATAGGAAACTTCAATCCAAGCTTAACCCTAAAGACGTCCTCGATGATGAGCTTACTTATATAGGGTAGCGTGACTTTGAGTCTAGCTACAAGACTCGTTAATAAAGAAAAGCGCTTCTTGGGAGGCAACCCAATCTTTATTTGCTTTGTGTATTTATTTGTTTGTTTGATTTTATTTGTTTCCATATGTGTGTTTAATTTTTATTCTTATTGATTCATGTTCAAAACTAATTTGTGAAAATGCTTTATTTTGTTTTTAACTTCGTCTTAACTACATATAAAGGTATTTTGCAAAAGATAAGTGTAAGGGAAATCTAAATCGGTTTATTAGAACACAAATGAACATGAATCGTAATAATAATAAATTAACATACATATTAGTATTCGTTTGAGTCAAATGCTTGTATCGAGTCATAGTGATGTTTTGCAGGATTTCCAGGAAGTAAGGTAAAGGTTTTTTCCAGAAATTTTCCGGAAACTTAAAATGAGAATTTTTGTCAGGTCATTTCTGACGGCGTCAGGGTTTATAACCTGACGGCGTCAGATTTAATTTTCAGAAATTTTTGAAAGTTTTGTTTTCATAAAAAGTTTATATTAAAATCTCCAACTTATAATCTCCAGGAATCTGCAAAATTATCATTCCACAAGCATTATATCCTTATATATAGATTTATCCCGCCGATGTTATGCAGGTTTTCGTGTTTGTTTTCTCAGGTTTAACAGGTTATTTTGGACAAGGAGATGTATATGGAATCAAGCTTATGGCGATGCATTAGTCATGGAGCTTCTACATTACCTTGGAAGAAGATTTAACCGTATTATTTCATTATCCACCGAGCGAATCAGGGGAGTATTTGATTTCATTCTTTTACTTTATGCTTTTACATTTGTTATTTGAACATTGGGGACAATGTTCATCTTAAGTGTAAGGGGGGGTAAAAATACGATTTTTAGAGAATGCTATTACGCTTGATTTTTGTTTGTTTAATAGTAGATGTGTAATAAAACTGAGAGAAATACCTGGTAGGGCAATTTTAGTGCCAAATTTAAAATTTTTTACAACATATAGGAGTGAAACTTTGATCTTAATGAGCGTCTCACGGATAGGAGTTATATGACTAGCACAAAACCGTACCACTAAAAAAATTTTCCACCCCCAAATATGTGAGGTTCGCCCCTAGAATTGGTAGAAAAAGCATTTATGCTATGATGTGTGTACCGGTAGCACTTAGATTCTAGAACTTGCGTTAGGACCATTCCAAGGCCACAAGTGAGACTACATTCGTGTAGTTAGATTTACTACATGATAAGAGGCATTAGGATTAACCCATTGTTTTACACCTGTGTTTTTGTTATAATTACTTTGGCTACATTGGTCAAGTAATTCTCCCAGTCCAGTTATTTTTAGTGACCAGAATCTGTTATGTTTATAGTTGCAGTGAAAGAAGGAAAAAAGCCCAGAAAACCTCTCGCCTCCATTGCAAAAGTGAATAAGAAAGGAAATCCGTTGAAAAAAAAATGATGACGAGAAGGGGTCAGAAGAGTGTAAGGAAAAAGAATTGAAGAATAGGATGGGATTGAAAATGACTGCAATGATGGTTTGATGGACAAGTTGCAAAAGTCGATTGCCATAAAAAGTGCAATGCGAGGACGAATTTTGTTTGGGGCACCACAGTTACACCGGTGTATCTTTAATAATTGGATTGATTGACAGTCTATTTTCAATGGATGAGTTAAGCGGGGCTGTCGTTGCTTCTTATTCATGTAAGTGATAAATATAGTTTATAAAAAATTGGTACTTGTATGGTTAACAGGCACTTATTGAATGTTAAACTTTACTTTGTATGTTAATTGCTGGAACAGGTACCTGTATGAGCAAATCACGAATGTGTCACAAAGAGATCATGGAGTTTATTTCATTGACCACCACCCGCTGCGGACCATTGCATTCATGAACATATGCGAGGGCCAAGGAATATCGAGTGGGTAGTCGAGTTATTGCAAAAGGTTATCTTACAAGGAAGCATTATGACCTCATCTTGATTGCTTACAATCCCGGGTTGATTTTCGAAACATTTAAATTAATTACTCAAAAATTAACATTAAATTAACAGAATTGTTTTTTTGTTTTTGTTTGAAAGAAAGTTGGGTGTTTGGGGTGTGTTCAACATGAGACAAGTACCTGCTGTTTATCTTGATTCCCTATCGACTTAGCGACTGATGGAAGCGAAAAGTGTACCGCTTTTAAGGGGTCATTTAAGCCCTAAAATTCGTATTTATTTGATCAAATATCGCCCTAATCGTTCTCCTTTTGTCATTTTAGGTACTTTTGAGGAGAAAATCTGGGAAAATGGAGGCATTTTGGACGTTTTTTTTTGGAGAAATAAAAGTGATGAAGAAGAAACGCATAAGTCTCAAAAAAATCGAGCTGAAAGTTACCTTTGACGGCGTCATATTTAACCTGGACGGCGTCATGGCTTTGGCAAAAGTGTGGATGTGAAATTTACTATGTTAAGCCAGTGAAAATTGCATGTGAATTTGCGGCGTCACACTTTAACCCCCCACTTGATCTAGGTCGTCACGTTTAATTTCAAAGAGGGACGGCGTCACGTTCAGGTCTGACGGCATCCAAGCCTTGATAAGCAGAACGGATTTTGGAGAGTAAAGAGGGACGCTGTCTAGAAGGTCATCCGGGGAACCCTATAAGCGGCGATGGGGGTGACGGGCGTCACACTCCATACGTGACGCCGTCAGATCCAAATTAGTCTATATTTAGTTTTCTATTTTTTGTCTTTGTGTGGAACTTAGTGTGGAATTTTTGGGGAGGAAGGAAAACCTAAGACGATTTTAGATCTTTTTTCAAGGCTTTTGCCTTGAGATCTTCCATGGTTCATTAAAGATAAGTTATCAATTATAATCAATCAATAGGTCTATGTGTGTTTGATTCTCTATCTTGGTTATTGTCTTATTGGTTAATATGTTAGGTAGAGTTTTCTTGTGTTTGCTTAGATCTAATGAAACCTAGCTATTGATTTATTGGTTATTTGTGTGTTTATTAGTGTATTGGATGATTGTTTATCTATGTTAGGCTTAAGAAAACTGCGAACTTCCTTTTCGGTAAAGGGCTTGAACGTCTCTTAAGAAAATGAAACAAATGCGTACTAAACGTTTTTATGGTTGTATTTATTGCACAAGCAAATTCTAGTGAGTGGTTCCCATGTTAGGAAGTTCCTAGCCGGGCGACATAGGAGTGAAGTAGGGCTTGTAGAGGTTGGGGAAGTTACGTACGCCACCCACGATTGGTATTAAGGAATTACACCCATCATCCACGCGGATATTATCACACTAATCATCGGTAGAAAGAATAGTTAGGGATGTAAGGAAATATAAGTAACACACATTTCCTCACATAAGTTTTCACCAAACATTTTAATTTCAGTTATTTATTGTATTTGCATTTCGTTCGTATTTTGGGTTAGTTGATAGCTACAGCAACTAATTCCGCCACTCTTTCAAACCCGAGGATTTTACTTGATTTCATAAAAAAATATAAAACATAAAGAATCTCCTCTCACCCTTAGACCTTGTTAGAGTAGTCTTTCATACCTAACGAAATCACTATTCCCTGTGGAGATCGATCTATCCCCCGTACTTTCACTACACTATACTACATCGGTCAGGTACAACTGTCCTGGTGGGGTTGTAAGACTCTTGAGATCCTCAAGAGGTAAACGGGTGTAAGGTTGCAAAAACCACGCTTCAAGTTTTTGGCGCCGGCTGCCGGGGAATAGTTATTGTTTAGGTTGAATTGTTATTTATTTTGGTGCTACTCACTAGATTCCTTTCTATGTGTGAATTTTTATTTTATTTTTTCATGTTTTCTTTAGTCTATCTATTTTCTTCGTTTTCTTGTTCGTGTAACCATTACCATTAGACATCATGGAAGATGGTAATATCCTTATATCCTAACTTAACACTCCACCACCACAACAACCACACATCACCTACTAGAGCCCGTACTTTAGGGAGAGTACTCCCGTCCTTTAGCCACCATGGCTATCGAAACACCATGAGCAGCTCACTCATGGAGCCTTTATCAACAACACCTTGCGATCCGAAACCATCCGGTGGTGCTTAAGCGGGTATGCGCATTCCATGGACATTCGTTTCTGATAGATCCTTAATCAACATCTCAAGGACTTTCTTTAAAATAGGTGATTATATTGGACCTTTGATGTTGCCACTCGAGAGACGACAGCGGATTGCGTCTCTTTCAATTCTCTCTGCGGACCAAGCTAGTCAGGGCTAGAACCGTCCAACCCGCAGGATCAATCAACTCTTGGGATGATCTCACTACTCGTTTCCTTGGCCTCAGTTTTTCCCACCGGGGAAAGGAACATTACCAGCTAAGGAATGATATCTTGATGTTCCAACAACGTCAAAGGCGAAACTCTTTCGAAAGCATGGACTCGATTTTAAGGACGTTACTCCAAAATGTTCCTCACCATGGCATTGAACTTTGGCTCATGTCCTATCTTCTCATGTCCATTTCAATCTCTACACGAGGCAATAACCATTGACCAATCGGCCGGTGGCAAGCATCGTGATCTAGTGCGGAACAATCATGGGCTCTCCTAGAGGATCTTGCTACTTTTATGACAACGAAAGTTGGAGTGATCCCGTGTGTGTGATTTGAATAAACGGTAAAGGCAATATCTTTGCCTGTCGAACAAATTCATGCACTTACGGACCGTAGGATCCTTAGAACTTGAAGACCAAGTCAAGTTTCTCTGAAAGCCTACGCGGCTCTAAACCTTCAAGCCAATTGAACAAAATAACTTCTCTTCATGTGAATTATGTAGTGGGTCCCACGACACTAGTGATTGCATGGAAATCTCCACGAACCCGAACCGAACAAGCTTTTGTGGACTACGCATCCTCGGACGTACGACGGAGCGGGAGAAAAATATCCCCCCCCCCCAAAAAGGGGTGGTACACTTTCAAACCACGGGAGCCAAAACACATTACGGTGATGCATACAACCCCTCATGGAAAAATCACCCGAACATAGGTGGAAATAAAACCAAAAACCACAACAAACCAATTTCTTCCAACCCACCTAATCGTTTTCCAATTCAAGTGGTTCCAACTCGACCGTTTAATTTCAACAACAATCCTTACGGCAATGGTAGTCCGATAACTTTGAAGGATGATGTCTCAATTTATGCATCTCAAGAAGCTCGTTTAGTCCACAGTTTGACGACTGATTTCAAACTAAAAACAATAGCGATCAGATGACCAATAAGATTGACACTTTGTTGAAAGCCCTCAATGACGAGAAATGGGAGCACTCCCTAGTAGGAACAGGTCAAGAACCCGAAACTAAACGTCATCGCCATTTCGTCGGTTTCGTTCCTAGTTCTTGTCCACAATATTATGTTCGGTCAAAAATTCCTGAGCACGTGTTTCAAACAAACCCAAGTCGTTCCCAAATGACCAAGAAAAGTTATGACATCCAAATTGTTCAAACAACATAGTTGAAACACTCCTCACTCAAAACCTTGACGAAGAATTCAAGGAGCGCCACCTTGAAAAGTCCGGTTGTTGATGAGGTTGGATGATAAAAGAAGCTTCATGTTAGGCGAAAAAAAAAAAAAAAAAAGGTGACAGCCTTGTTCAAAATAAGCGTACCTAAGAAATTAGATGATCCGGGCCTATTTGTTTACCTTGACAAGATCGGTAATTCCGGTGTGGCTTTTATGAACACATTTGCCGATCTTGGATCAAGCTTAACTTAACTTCCGTTACCTCTATACACCTTCTCATTAAAACTAGGGAAAAACTGAAAGAAACCGAAGGTGAATAATTAGGTTTAAGGATGGAAGTGTTGCTTAACCGGTGTGGAGTAGTTAAGGACGTGTTAGTTACACATTGGAAAAACTAATTAAACCATTTTAGTCGATTTCCACGTCCTTGATATGGTTAGCGACCTACATTCCCCTTGTGAAGGTAGATGTTTTTTGGCGATCGTAGTGCATGATTGATTGTAAGGAATCTAAGATAGCGGTAGGAGAAGGAGGATACTTGGTCAGTCTATGATGTTAGAAAAACACGCCTATGATACTAGTGAGGAAACCGACACCCCATGGTTAGAATTAAATAGGAGACCCCCAAATTTTTCTTTAAATAAGAAAATATGACCTTGGTTAGATAGAGGCTTCATTGGACCCCATCGCCCATTTTACCTAGAAGAGGGACGTTGTGAAACGAACACATACGGTAGAACAACTCTCTGGCTAGGGACTCGAATTGGATCATTTGAAGACCCTCTAGTTTTTTTAGAAGGTATTTGATTGCAGTTCCTAGGAGTTTTGACAATTAACTAGGGATGAATAGTGACTTGTGTGGAGGATGCATCAACAAGTGGGATTGGGACAACCACCCAAAGATGGGCGATGGGTCTTGGGCTTATTAAGGATGGAATTGTTTGACCCGGATGGAGAGATGAGTAAGTTTGATAAGATATTATATGTTACTATAGCGGGACCAATAGGAAACTTCAAATCCAAGCTTTATCCCTAAAGACGTCCTCGATGATGAGCTTACTTATATTGGGTAGCGTGACTTTGTGTCTAGCTACCAAGACTCGTTATTAAAGAAAGCGCTTTTGGGAGGCTACCCCAATCTTTATTTTCTTTGTGTATTTAATTTGTTTGGTTTTTGATTTTATTTGTTTACCATCTGTGTTGTTTATTTTTTATTCTTAATGATTTCAATGTCCAAAACTAATTTGTGAAATGCTTTACTTTTTGTTTTCTTAACTTCGTCTTAAACTACATATAAAGGTATTTTGCTAAAAGATAAGTGTAAGCGAAATTCTAAATCAGGTTTATTAGACCTCCAAATGATACATGAATCGTATTAATTAATTAATTAACATTATTTAGTATTCGTTCTTGAGTTCAAATGCTTGTATCGAGTCATAGTGAGTTTTGCAGGATTTCCAGGAAGTAAGGTAAAGGTTTTTTCCAGAAATTTTCCGGATACTTTAAAATGAGAATTTTGTCAGGTCATTTCTGTCGGCGTCGGGTTTATAACCTGACGGCGTCAGATTTAATTTCAGAAATTTTGAAAGTTTTGTTTTCATAAAAAGTTTATATTAAAATCTCCAATTATAAATCTCCAGGATTCTGCAAATTTATCATTCACAAGCATTTTATCCTTATATATAGATTTATCCAGCCGATGTTATGCAGGTTTTCGTGTTTGTTTTATCAGGTTTAACAGGTTATTTTGACAAGGTGATGTTTATGGGAATCAAGCTATCTCGTTTGGCGATGCATTAGTCTTGGAGCTTCTACATTACCTTCTGGGGAAGATGATTTAAACCGCTATTATTTCATTATCCACCGAGCGAATCAGGGGGTGTATTTGTTTTCATTCTTTACTTTATGCTTTTACATTTGTTATGTTGAACATTGGGACAATGTTCATTTAGTGTCATAAGGGGGGGTAAATACGATTTTTAGAGAATGCTATTACGCATGATTTTTGTTTTTTTGTTTAATGTTAGATGTGTAATAAAACTGAGAGAAATACCTGGTTAGAGGCAATTTTAGTGCCAAATTTAAAATTTTTTACAACATATAGGGAGTGAAAAACGTTGAAAAAAAAAATCACTTAATGAGCGTTTCTCACGGATAGGAGTTATATGACTAGCCACAATAACCGTACCACTAAAAATATTTTCCACCCCCTAATTATGTGAGGTTCGCCCCTAGAATGGTTTAGAAAAAGGCATTTATGCTATGATGTGTGTTCCGGTAGCCACTTAGATTACTAGAACTTGCGTTAGGGACCCATTCCAAGGCCACAAGTGAGGACTACATTCGTGTAGTTAGAGTTACCACATGATAAGTGGCATAGGATTAACCCATTGTTTTACACCATGTGTTTTTTGTTATAATTACTTTGGCTACATTGCGTCAAGGTTTGGGCAAAAAAGGGGGATTTGAAATTTACTCAGAAAAGCCATAAAATTGCATGGTAATTCTGCCGTCCCCTTTTAAACCTGATCAAGGGGTCACGGTTAATTTCAAAGAGGGACGGCGTCACGTTCAAGGTCTGACGGCTAAAGCCTTGATAACCAAACGTTTTTGAGACAAAAAGGGGACGGCGTCAAAAGGGTCACCCGGGGAACCCTAAAGGGGCGAGGTGACGGCGTCACACCCCCATAAGTGACGCCGCAATAAAAATTATATATAGTTTTCAATTTTTTGTCTTTAAGGGGAACTTAGTGTGGAAATTTTTGGGAGAAAACCCTAAGACGTTTTTAGCATCTTTTCAAGGGCTTTTTCCCCTTGAGATCTTCCATGTTACATTAAAGATAATTTATCAATTAATCATTCAATATGTCCTATGGGGTTTGTTTGTTTCTATCTTGTTCTTGTCTTTTGTTAAATGTTAGGCTAGATTTAAATCTTGTGTTTGCTTAGATCTAATGAAACCTAGCTATTGATTATTGGTTAATTAGTGTGTTATTATTGTATTGGATGATTGTTTATCTATGTTAGGCTTAAGAAAACTGGCTAACTTCCTATTCGGTAACTTGCTTGAAACGTCTTAAGAAACATGAACCAAATGCGTACTAAAGGTTTTTATGGTTGTATTTAATGCACAAGCAAATTCTAGTGATCCCATGTTAGGAGCTTCCTAGCCGGCTCGACATAGGAGTGAAGTAGGAGCTTGTAGAGTTGGGGAAGTACGTACGCCACCCCACGATTGGTATTAAGGAATACACCCATCATCCACGCGACTAATACACACTAATCAACCGGTAAAAGATAGTTAGGAGTAAGGAAATCTAAGTAAACACATTTCCCTCCACATAAGTTTCACCAACATTTTAATTTCAGTTATTTATTTTATTTGCATTCGTAGTAATTTGGGTTAGTTGACTAGCAACTAATTCCGCCCACTCTTTCAAACCCGAGATTTTACTTGCTTTCATAAAAATAATATAAAAACATAAAAAGAATCTCTCTCTCAACCCTTAGACCTTAGAGTAGTCTTTCATACCTAACGAACACTATTCCCTGTGGAGAACGATCAATCCCCCGTACTTACCACTACACTATAACTACATCGGTCAGTACACTGCCTGTGGGGTTGTAAGCCTCTTGAGATCCCTCAGAGGTAAAACCTGTTGTAAGGTTGCAAAACCACGCATCAAGTTTTTGGCGCCGCTGCCGGGGAATAGTTATTGTTTAGGTTGAATTGTTATTTCTATTGGTCTACTCACTAGATTCCTTTCTAGTGAGATTTTTATTTTATTTTTCTAGGTTTTCTTTAGTCTATCTATTTTTCGTTTCTTTGTTGTTCGTAACCATTACCATTAGACATCATGGAAGATGGTAATATCCTTAATCCTAACAACCCACACCACCACAACAACCACCACCACCTCCTAAGCCCGTACTTTAGGAGAGTACTCTCCGTCCTAGTCCACCATGGCTATCGAAACACCATTGAGCTCACTCAAGGAGCCAATATCACAACCCTTGCGATCCGACACCATCCGGTTGGTGCAAAGCGGATGCGCATTCCATGGACTTCGTTCTGAAGATCCTAATCAACATCTCAAGGACTTTCTAAAATCGTTGATTCTATAGACCTTGATGTTGCCACTCGAGAGACGACCCGATTGCGTCTCTTTCAATTCTCTCTGCGGGACCAAGCTAGTCATGGCTAGAACGTCAACCCGCAGGATCCATCACCTCTTGGGATGATCTCACCACTCGTTTCCTTGCTCAGTTTTTCCCACCGGGAAGAACTACCAAGCTAAGGAATGATATCTTGATGTTCCAACAACTCAAGGCGAAACTCTCTACGAAGCATGGACTCGATTCAAGGACTTACTCCAAAAAGTCCCTCACCATGGCATAGAACTTTGGCTCCAAGTCCAAATCTTCTATGACCATATCAATCTCTCCACGAGGCAAACCATTGACCAATCGGCCGGTGGCAAGCTACGTGATCTAAGTGCGGAACAATCATGGGCTCTCCTAGAGGATCTTGCTCTTTATGACAACGAAAGTTGGAGTGATCCCCGTGATTTGAATAAAACGGTCAAGGCAATATCTTTGCCTTCGAACAATTCAAGCACTTCCGACCGTAGGATCATAGAACTTGAAGACCAAGTCAAGTTTCTCATGAAATCCTACGAGGCTCCTAAACCTTCAAGCCAATTGAACAAAATCACTTCTTCATGTGAATTATGTAGTGGTCCCCACGACACTCGTGATTGCATGGAACTCCCCGAACAAGCTTTTGTGGACTACGCATCCTCGCGTACCGACGGAGCGGGAGACAAGTGGTACACTTTCAAACCCGAGCCAAACCATTACGGTGATTCATACAACCCCTCATGGAAAAATCACCCGAACCTTAGGTGGAAACAAAACCAAAACACACAACAAACCAATTCTTCCAACCCACCTAATCGTTTCCAATCAAGCGGTTCCAACTCGAACCGTAATTTCAACAACAATCCTTCCGGCAATGGTAGTACCGATAACTTTGAAGGATTGATGTCTCAATTTATGGCATCTCAAGAAGCTCGTTTAGCCAAGTTTGAAGCCGATTTCAAACAAAAACAAAGCGAGATGACCAATAAGATTGACACTTTGTTGAAAGCCCTCAATGACCGAGAAATGGGAGCACTCCCTAGTAACACGGTCAAGAACCCGAAACTAAACGTCAACGCCATTTCGTCGTTTCGTCTCCTAGTTCTTGTCCACAATATTATTCGGTCAATTCCATGAGCACGTGTTTCAAACAAACCCAAGTCGTTCCAAATGACCAAGAAGTTATGACATCCAAATTGGTCAACAACATAGTTGAAACACCTCCCACTCAAAACCTTGACGAAGAATTCAAGGAGCTCCACCTTGAAAGTCCGGTTGTTGATGAGTTGGATGAGAAGAAGCTCAAGTTAGGCGAAAAAGGGACCGCCTTTGTTCAAAACAAGCTACCTAAGAAGTTAGATGATCCGGGCTTATTTGTTCTACCTTGCAAGATCGGTAATTCGGAGGCTTATGACACATTAGCCGATCTTGGATCAAGCCTTAACTTACTTCCGTTACCTCTCTACACCTCTCTAAAACTAGGAAAACTTGAAGAAACCGAGGTGATAATAGGTTTAGCGGATGGAAGTGTTGCTTACCCGGTTGGAGTAGTTAAGGACGTGTTAGTACACATTGGAAAACTAACCATTTTAGCCGATTTCCACGTCCTTGATATGGTTAGCGACCCTACATGCCCCTTGTTGATAGGTAGAGGATTTTTGGCGACCGCTAGTGCTATGATTGATTGTAAGGAATCTAAGATAGCGGTAGGAGAAGGAGATACTTGGTCAGTCTATGATGTTAAGAAACACGCCTATGATACTAGTGAGGAACCGACACCCCATTGGTTAGAATTAAATAGGAGACCATCTAGATATGGACCTTGGATAGATAGAGGCTTCATAGGACCCCAACGCCCATTTTACCTAGAAGAGGACTTTGTGAACCGAACACATACGGTAGAACAACTCTTGGCTAGGGACACCGAATTGGATCCATTTGAAGACCCTCTAGTTTTTAGAAGGATGATTGAGTTCCTAGGAGTTTTGCCAATTAACCTAGGGATGAATAAGTGGACTTGTGAGGAGGATGATCACAAGTGGGATTGGGACAAACCACCCAAAGATGGAGATGGGTCATGGCATATTAAGATGACATTGTATGACCCGGATGGAGAGAAGTTTGAAAAGATATATCGTACTAAGCGGACCAATAGGAAACTTCAATCCAAGCTTAACCCTAAAGACGTCCTCGATGATGAGCTTACTTATATAGGGTAGCGTGACTTTGAGTCTAGCTACAAGACTCGTTAATAAAGAAAAGCGCTTCTTGGGAGGCAACCCAATCTTTATTTTCTTTGTGTATTTATTTGTTTGTTTGATTTTATTTGTTTCCATATGTTGTTTAATTTTTATTCTTATTGATTCATGTTCAAAACTAATTTGTGAAAATGCTTTATTTTGTTTTTAACTTCGTCTTAACTACATATAAAGGTATTTTGCAAAAGATAAGTGTAAGGGAAATCTAAATCGGTTTATTAGAACACAAATGAACATGAATCGTAATAATAATAAATTAACATACATATTAGTATTCGTTTGAGTCAAATGCTTGTATCGAGTCATAGTGATGTTTTGCAGGATTTCCAGGAAGTAAGGTAAAGGTTTTTTCCAGAAATTTTCCGGAAACTTAAAATGAGAATTTTTGTCAGGTCATTTCTGACGGCGTCAGGGTTTATAACCTGACGGCGTCAGATTTAATTTTCAGAAATTTTTGAAAGTTTTGTTTTCATAAAAAGTTTATATTAAAATCTCCAACTTATAATCTCCAGGAATCTGCAAAATTATCATTCCACAAGCATTATATCCTTATATATAGATTTATCCCGCCGATGTTATGCAGGTTTTCGTGTTTGTTTTCTCAGGTTTAACAGGTTATTTTGGACAAGGAGATGTATATGGAATCAAGCTTATGGCGATGCATTAGTCATGGAGCTTCTACATTACCTTGGAAGAAGATTTAACCGTATTATTTCATTATCCACCGAGCGAATCAGGGGAGTATTTGATTTCATTCTTTTACTTTATGCTTTTACATTTGTTATTTGAACATTGGGGACAATGTTCATCTTAAGTGTAAGGGGGGGTAAAAATACGATTTTTAGAGAATGCTATTACGCTTGATTTTTGTTTGTTTAATAGTAGATGTGTAATAAAACTGAGAGAAATACCTGGTAGGGCAATTTTAGTGCCAAATTTAAAATTTTTTACAACATATAGGAGTGAAACTTTGATCTTAATGAGCGTCTCACGGATAGGAGTTATATGACTAGCACAAAACCGTACCACTAAAAAAATTTTCCACCCCCAAATATGTGAGGTTCGCCCCTAGAATTGGTAGAAAAAGCATTTATGCTATGATGTGTGTACCGGTAGCACTTAGATTCTAGAACTTGCGTTAGGACCATTCCAAGGCCACAAGTGAGACTACATTCGTGTAGTTAGATTTACTACATGATAAGAGGCATTAGGATTAACCCATTGTTTTACACCTGTGTTTTTGTTATAATTACTTTGGCTACATTGGTCAAGTAATTCTCCCACACCCTTTGCGTTGTACTCATTTTTAGTACACGATACCCCTAGTACACCCCTCAGAGCCTATCTTTTCGTTTCGACCTTTAAGCATTTTACTTAAAGGAAGAATTTGTTTACACCCCACTTAAATGTACACCCAAATCGCCTTAGCCTACCTTGTATGCACTCATTTTTAGTGCATTATTGTGACAACATTTGTTTAAACCCAAGTTAATTATCTAGTTGATTACATGGTTGCTAAGTCGAGTCATATCCTTGTACATATTGTTTTGGGACGATTGGGACTCATGGGTAAAGTACTAGTGTAATGGAGTAATGGGGAAGAACATCATTTACCCCCATATGTGCTAAATATTTTAAAAGTACTCCAAGTGTTTTGATTATCTTAATTCGAGTCATTAGAATAGTAATTTGTAAAGTTATGTAAAAGTTCAAGTGTAAGGGGAATGCAATGCCCCTATGATGTATTATTTTGGATGGTAGGGCAAGAGTGTATGAAAAAAAAAAAAATCAAAAAACTCAAGAAAAATAAAAAAAAATGAGAAAAACAAAAGTAGAAAAAACATACGGACTACCATCCCGTTTTATTTTATGTTTATTTTATGTTTTTGTTATTTTCTTTCATTAGCTTAAATTGAGTCGAGTCTTGGCTTAGCAACATTGTATAGTACATGTAATTGATCAAGATCTTTAACTCGCCACCAGTAAAATATCATTTATCCAACAAAACCGTGTTTTCCTTTTCCCTACACCTAACGTTATAACCCATTTAAAAGCCCTCTTTGATAGTTTATCTTAGGTGCTTACGCCTAGTGGAGGAGGTTTTCAATCCTTTCCCAAGCCTATGGTAATCTATTTGCTATGACAGGTAGTGAGAGATATTATCCGTTTCCATTTATGAGATTTATTTTGATGACACTTGAGAGATGTGAGTATCTAAACACTACTTGTGAGGTGCTAGTTTGTAATCTCCGTGCTTATTATGATTAAAGTGGAACGATTATTTGTTGCAATTACTTTTATATTAGCGTTAAATGACCCCTAACTTGTATTTTGATTAGAATAAAAGCGCATTTGCTTGAGGACAAGCAAATCTCAAGTGTAAGGGTATTTGATGAAGCGAAAAGTGTACCGCTTTTAAAGGGTCATTTAAGCCCTAAATCGTATTTATTTGATCAAATATCGCCCTAAATCGTTCCTTTTGTCATTTTAGGTACTTTTGAGGAGAAATCTGGAAAAGGAGGCATTTTGGACGTTTTTGGAGCATAAAAGTGAAGAAAACGGCAAAGTCTCAAAAATCGGCTGAAAGTTACCTTTGACGGCGTCATATTTAACCCTGGACGGCGTCATGGCTTGGCAAAAGTGGTGGATGTGAAATTTACTCATGATAAGCCAGTGAAAATTGCATGTGAATTCTGACGGCGTCACGCTTTAACCTGATCAAGGTCGTCACGGCTTAATTCAAAGAGGGACGGCGTCACGTTCAAGGTCTGACGGCGTCAAGCCTTGATAAGCCAGAACGGATTTTGGAGAGCTAAAGAGGGACGGCGTCAAGAAGGTCATCCGGGAACCCTAGAAGCGGCGAGGTGACGGCGTCACACTCCATAACGTGACGCCGTCAGATCCAAAAGTCTATATATAGTTTTCTAATTTTTTGTCATTAGTGTGGAACTTAGTGTGGAATTTTTGGGAGAAAACCCTAAGACGATTTTAGCATCTTTTTCAAGGCTTTTTGCCTTGAGATCTTCCATGTTACATTAAAGATAAGTTATCAATTAATCATTCAATATGTCTATGTGTTGTTTGATTCTATCTTGTTCTTGTCTTTTGGTTAATATGTTAGGCTAGATTTATCTTGTGTTTGCTTAGATCTAATGAAACCTAGCTATTGATTATTGGTTATTAGTGTGTTATTAGTTGTATTGGATGATTGTTTATCTATGTTAGGCTTAAGAAAACTGGCTAACTTCCTATTCGGTAACTTGCTTGAACGTCTTAAGAAACATGAACCAAATGCGTACTAAAGGTTTTTATGGTTGTATTTAATGCACAAGCAAATTCTAGTGATCCCATGTTAGGAGCTTCCTAGCCGGCTCGACATAGGAGTGAAGTAGGAGCTTGTAGAGTTGGGGAAGTACGTACGCCACCCCACGATTGGTATTAAGGAATACACCCGTCATCCACGCGACTAATACACACTAATCAACCGGTAAAAGATAGTTAGGGAGTAAGGAAATCTAAGTAAACACATTTCCCTCCACATAAGTTTTCACCAACATTTTAATTTCAGTTATTTATTTTATTTGCATTCGTAGTAATTTGGGTTAGTTGACTAGCAACTAATTCCGCCCACTCTTTCAAACCCGAGATTTTACTTGCTTTCATAAAAAAATATAAAAACATAGAAAGAATCTTCTCTCACCCTTAGACCTATTAGAGTAGTCTTTCATACCTAACGAACACTATTCCCTGTGGAGAACGATCAATCCCCCGTACTTACCACTACACTATACTACATCGGTCAGGTACACTGCCTGGTGGGGTTGTAAGCCTCTTGAGATCCCTCGAGAGGTAAAACATGTTGTAAGGTTGCAAAACCACGCATCAGCGACGTCAATCATCAGTTTAAGCAAATAGTGGATGCGTAAGTAATACAAATCTTTATGATGTATGATGTAATACTTAACTGGGTTAATTCTTTGTAGGGAAATTGCATTGTATGATGTAGAAGCTGGAACCAATAAGAGGACTAAACTTAACTGGGTTAATTCTAAGGTTAGTTATTTGTTATGGCTTATTTGCATCTCCTAGCTTATTAATAGTCTAAGTAATACTAGTGTAGAGTGGTTTTTAGTTTTAATCAGCTTAGTATAGGGTAAAATTGCAATACAGATCAGTGTAAGGGTGTTTGGTTTAAGACAGCTTATAGGTTAGTTTGGGTATAATCTGAAAAGCACTGTTCATGTGCCAAGTTTTTGAGTTTGATTAAACTGATTCAAAGGTATTTTAGTTGTTCTCATCAGAAGATAGGGCAGTTTGATGGTTATTTAAAGTCTGCTTTAGATATTTTAGTTTTGAGCTCTTATCTGCCCTAATAAGCTTAGCAATAAGCTGAGCTTAATTTGAGTTCATTTTGGCTTTGCTAGTTAGTTCAATGGTGCTTAAGTGAGTTCCTATGAGTTGGTCTGCTGTGGAGTAGTCTTGCTCAAATTTTGCGCCAAATTCCTAATCTGCTACCACAGATTGTTTTGCAGCAATTAGTTATCTGCACTGCTGATCTAGGATCAAAATTGGCTTATCGTATCTGCTTTAGGTCCTAATTTTTGGAATATAGGTAGGTTAGGTAGGGGTCTTTTGGTGCATAATCTGGTATTTGAGTTTCACCTTATTAATCAGCTTATAACTGATCTGCAAATAAGCCCATATACCCTGTGCAGACCATTCTTGTTAATCAACTGTAGTTGCATATCATATACAATTTGTGTTTCTTGTGTAGTGTCCAAGTCAGCCCAGATGCACCGAATGTGGGTACTTCGTGTTGAAGTTTATGAAGGAAATAGTTAAACATGGAGTTCGGGCTCTCGAAAATGACAATGTAAGTAGTTAACTGTTTTAAGTAGTTTAAGTAGTAATTAACTATTTCTAAAATGTTGTTTTATTTGACTAGATTGGTGGTGATAGCAATGAGTACACGGATGCGGATTTCGACGATATTCGAGAAGAATGGGCAATTTATGTGTCGAATTTCATTTTTAGGTAGAAATCATACATTGTAGTAACTTTAACTAATTATCGGTATATATTTTGACATGAATTGTTATGTAATGAATTGGTAACGCATGGTTTTGATATATATGAAATGCGTTAATTTTGTACAATTATCAGGTTTATTGTCAGTAATTATGTATATAATCAGGTTTTAAAAAACAGAAAAAATAAAAAAAAATGATTTTAAGGTAATGACTTGCAAAAACATATGTCATAAAAGTGTGTCATAAAAGTTAGTCAAAATGATTTTAAGGGTAATGACACGCAAAAAGGAGAGTCATAAAACGTGGGTCATAAGTGCGAGTCATAGAAGGATGACGCACAAATGCGAGTCATGAAGCTTTATGACGGGACCATCCTTGACTCGCATTTGCGCATCATAAGGGCTCTTCTTGACTCGCATTTGGAGTCAAGAATGGCTGTTTTTCTAGTAGTGATTCTTTGAAAAGTCAGCTAGAACAGTCTGTCAAACTGAAACAGGAAGTACAAA
The DNA here is from genome assembly GCA_021014915.2 of Artemisia tridentata subsp. tridentata. Lineage (NCBI taxonomy): Eukaryota > Viridiplantae > Streptophyta > Magnoliopsida > Asterales > Asteraceae > Artemisia > Artemisia tridentata. Next base: position 61,986,628 of record CP139506.1, read on the forward strand.
AGTGTATAACTACACTTAAGCTAGAATTCAAAAAAAAAGAAAAGGAACTCTTAAATGATTTCTCTAGGCTCAAAACCTTAAAAAATAAGCTTGAGGATAAGTTGTACACACAAGACCAAACCAGACAGACTGCCCAAATGATGTATAAGCACAGAAAGTTAAGTGACAAGCATAGTGAAAGCAATGTAGGTAGATCTAAATTAGCTATTCATGAGATTGCTAAGATAGCCCAACCTGCATTAAATGATTATAATGTGATGTTTATACCTAATCATGACCCGCCTGAGCATATCTACACTAAAGAGGAGGATGAGATAAGTAAGAGAACAAGGGAAAGAATGAATGAGAAAATGAGGGATCCCGAGTGCATAGCCAGACGAATAATAATCAAGCCCCATGACTATAGTGAGGAAAATCGTTTGACTGTGTTTGCTCCTCAAAAGAAGTTAACACCTAAATAGATATTCTGGAAACAAGATAATGAAAAACTTAAGGAAGAAAAACTTAAGGCCAACACCCCTCTCATTAGAAAAGTTGCGTCCATAACGGTGTATCCTCCCAATACACCTAGGAATTTGGTGACTTTGTCTCTTCCCACTGAATGCAAAACCTTTATTAGCTTATATGTGCTTTGGCAACTGTTTGCTGATTTTGATAAAACATGTAAGAAGAGAATCACACCAACCGGCATTACTGAGGGGGAAAGGTGTTTTGAAAATGCAAAAAGGTGTTACTTAACTGAGGTCATGCCATTCTTTAAACTACTCAAAGAACATTTTGAAGGGCTGCAAACTGCCCTCAACACAGAAATAAAAGAAATGAAAGTAGTGTTTAAAGATATGGAAAATGAGGTGAATGAATATGCAATAGAACTTAAGAGTCGTGAGATTGAAAGAAAAAACATACTCATCACTAATGACAACTTGATTGCTAAATGTATTGCACAAGATGTATTTTACACTGCTACTGATTCTGCATTGTCTGCTTGTCAATTTAATGAGTATGCTATTGCGTTAAATGTCACCCAGAATCGTGTTGTTGAGCTTGAGGGGGAGAATTTAAAATTGCTTGAAAAAATTCAAAATGATGACCATGATAGTATGGTTAAACGTTTTTCAAAATTAGAAGTTGATTATCTAAATTTGCAAATGAAACATCAACATTTAAATGAAAAACATAAAATATCAAATGACAAGACATCCTAGGATGCTCCTGAATTTGATACTTATTTTGAATTAAGCAAACGAGATGAGAAAATTCAAGCTCACACGAACACGATTCGACTGCTGAGGGCCCAAATTGCCCAATTGAAATCCAACAAGTGTGATGTGTATGGCACCAATAAACCTTCGTCTTCAGATTCTCAGAATTTTCAATATCAAAACACCATAAATAAGTTACATCATGAAAATGAGTGTTATCGAGAAGAAAATTCAAAGGTCAAACAACATTTCAAATAGTTATATGATTCTATTAAAGTTACAAGAAGCAATCACAATGATCAAATAACCTCTTTGACAAATGAAATTGAGAATCTTAAGGCTCGGGTGAAAGGTAAAATGCCATGCACCACTTGTAATTGTGATGCACCAAAGGCTACTGCTAGTAAAAAGTATGATGTTGATGTTGGGCGTATTCCATTTAACCTTAGAAATAATAGCTTTGCCCATCAAACATATCTCGATCATCTTAGAGAGGGCCTTGACACACTTTGTGAGGTAGTTGAAGAGGATAGAACTGAAAAGCCACTTGATAGGGCAGTTGTTTATGCCTGCAAACTCACGAAAAGGATTCAGGAAAACTTAGAATATGCCATAGGCTCAGTTCCTAAGTTTAACAGCCATAGAGATAGATTTGTTGCATCATCATCCACTGTTAAGAACAAGCATGTAGCCTTTGATCTACCACCTAAAACATCAGAACCCAACACATCATTATCAGGAAGGCATGTGACAGAAAAACAAACTAATGTTCCCTTCGATGCTTCTACAGGAGTAAAAAGTGACCCCCAAGCTAGCGGGTCAAGGTCTAGAGGAAATGCAAGAAAGGATAGGACTACGCCAGCTAAGAATGATCACTTGAAGAAAGTAGAAGCCCAACCTAGGAACAATAAGTTTGCAATGAGTAGGATGAATCGTGTTGATTCTAGTATCAAAAGTACTGTAATTAATTCGAATTCTAATGCTGTCTGTAAAACATGCGACAATTGTTTAATTTCTGCTAATCATGATGATTGTGTTGTGTCTTTCTTGATGTCTTCTGCTTCACCCCATGTTAAGAATGTTAGGATAACTGAAACATGCAAGAAAGTTTGGAAAGCAACAGGAAAAACATTTGCTAGCGTAGGTTATCAATGGAGACCCACTGGAAGGAAATTCAATTTAGGAAAACAGTGCACATTACCTAAAATGAATAAGCATAAAATTGTGAAGGTTAAGGAATGGAGACCAACTGGTAGAATCTTGCCTTTAGTGTCACAATACCTTCCACCTAGGTCTTGTCCTGCCTCTAGTACAGTCTCCACTGTAAAGACAGTAGCATCTGCGAACTCTGTGGTTCCAGAATATGTGTGTGCTGACCAAACGGACCCCAATTGCACGTGGGGATCCACATTTTTCAGTTATCCATTGTTGTCTGGTTTCAAATGCAGGTCGTACAAATCGTCCTGTGGTATTTGGACTCAGGCTGCTCAAAACATATGACTGGGGATCGCTCGCGGCTCAAGAACTTCGTGAAAAAGTTTATCGGGACAGTTAGATTCGGGAACGACCACTTTGGTGCGATTATGGGTTATGGAAATTATGTGTTCGGTGACAGTGTAATCTCAAGGGTATATTATGTGGAAGGATTAAGGCACAATCTGTTTTCTGTGGGTCAATTTTGTGATTCAGATCTGGAAGTGGCTTTCAGAAAACATACATGTTTCGTCAGAGAATTGGATGGTATAGATCTCCTCAAGGGCAGTCGGGGCACCAATCTATACACCATATCGATTGAAGAAATGTTGAAGTCCTCTCCCATATGCTTGCTTTCTAAAGCCTCTAAAACAAAATCATGGCTGTGGCATCGTCGTTTGAACCACTTGAACTTCGGTACCATAAATAATCTTTCCCGTAAAGATCTTGTTAGAGGGATGCCCAGACTAAAATATGAGAAAGATCATCTCTACTCTGCATGTCAACTGGGCAAAAGCAAGAAACAAACCCACAAGCCTAAAACCATTAACACCAACTTGGAAGTTATTCATACCCTCCACATGGACTTGTGCGGTCCAATGAGAATACAAACCATAAATGGAAAGAAGTATGTTCTGGTGATAGTAGATGATTATTCTCGGGTCACATGGGTAAAGTTTTTGAGAACCAAGGATGAAACTCCAGAGGTTATCAATAAACTGATAAAACAGCTGCAAGTAAGGCTCGATAAAACTGTCAGAATCATCCGCACTGATAATGGTACTGAGTTTGTTAACCAACAACTCCGCAATTTCTATGAAAGTATTGGCATCACGCATCAGAAAAGTATCCCTCGCACTCCTCAACAGAACGGTGTTGTCGAACGAAGGAACCGTACTCTGGTGGAAGCTGCAAGAACCATGCTTATATTTTCAAAGGCACCGATGTTTCTCTGGGCAGAGGCTATAGCAACAACTTGTTTCACCCAAAACCGATCTCTAATTCATCCTGTTCATGAAAAGACTCCCGACGAGTTAATTCATAACAAGAAACCAGATCTTTCCTTTCTCCGTGTGTTTGGCGCACTTTGCTATCCGACTAATGATAGTCAAGACTTGGGAAAGTTAAGAGCTAAAGCAGACGTAGGTATTTTTGTTGGATATGCACCAGACAGTAAAGGGTATAGAATCTATAATAAGAGAACACGTAAAATCATGGAAAACATTCATGTCACGTTCGATGAGCTGAGTGAGCAACTTGCTTCAGGACAAATTAGTTCTGGACCCGATCTTAAACTTTTGACACCTGGACCCATTAGTTCAAGACTTGTACAGAATTCCACGCTTGCGGATTCTTTTGTACCACCTACATGTGAGGAGTTCAAGAAGTTATTTGATCCTATGTTTGATGAATACTTTGAGCCAACGAATGGAACCATCCCAAGTGCACCAGCTGTACTTCCTATGGCTGAGGCTCAAGCCCCGCAAGGTACAGAAGGCCCAACAGCTTCAGCATCAGTCAGTCTCAATGCTCCAGCTACCAGTCAATCGCCTTCATCATCAAATACTCAATCCTCTCCAGTACTACAAGAATCTGCAGATAACCATTCTTTGGAAGTTAATCCTTTTGCTGCTGTTGATGAGGTTCCTTTTGCAAACATATTTGATCCTGAACATTCATCAGACACATCCTCTCTTGAAGAACACAGCACTGCTACATCTGTTCAAAACCCTCAACCTCACGACCATCTCAGAAAATGGACCAGTGATCATCCAATAGACAACATCATAGGCAATCCCTCACGTCCAGTATCCACATGTAATCAACTAGCCACTGATGCACTATGGTGCTTTTTCAATTCTGTACTGTCCAAAGTCGAACCAAAAGATGCCAAAGAAGCAATGACTAAAGATTGCTGGTTCCAGGCTATGCGGGATGAAATCCATGAATTTGATCGACTTGAAGTATGGGAATTAGTGCCTCCTCCAGAGCTTGCAATGATCATTGCTTTAAAGTGGATCTTCAAAGTGAAACTTGATGAGCATGGTGATGTGTTGAAGAACAAGGCATGGCTAGTTGCAAAAGGGTTCAGACAAGAAGAGGGCATTAATTTTGAAGAATCGTTTGCTCCGGTTGCTAGAATTGAAGCCATAAGAATCTTCCTTGCAAATGCTGCTAGTCGGAATATGATAGTCTACCAAATGGACGTCAAAACGGCCTTCTTGAATGGAGACTTAAAGGAAGAAGTTTATGTGAGCCAACCCGAAGGATTCGTGGATGCTGAACATCCTACTCATGTTTACCGCTTGAAGAAGGCTCTTTATGGGTTAAAGCAGGCGCCAAGGGCATGGTACGATACATTGTCCAAGTTCCTTCTAGTGAACGGGTTCTCCAAGGGTGTTGTTGATCCCACACTATTCACCAGGAAGTCAAGAAAACATCTACTACTTGTTCAGATTTATGTAGATGATATCATCTTTGCTTCAACAGATCCTAGTGAATGTGATAGATTTTCAAAGGAGATGAATTCCAAGTTCCAAATGTCCATGATGGGACAAATGTCATTCTTCTTAGGATTACAAGTTTCTCAAAGTCCCGGAGGCATATTCATTAATCAATCCAAATACGCCAACGAGATCTTGAAAAAGTTTGGATTCGATTCAAGTGAGCCTGTTGACACTCCCATGGTTGATAGAACAAAGCTGGATGAAGATCCTTCAGGGATTCCAGTGGATATAACAAAGTATCGAAGCATGATTGGATCTTTGATGTACATCACTGCTAGTAGACCAGATCTTCTATTTGCTGTGTGTATGTGTGCTCGGTATCAATCCAAGCCAACCAAGAAGCATGTTGAAGCGGTGAAAAGGATCTTCCGATATCTTCAAGGCACAGTTCATATGGGTCTCTGGTATCCTAAGGACACAGCAATGGAGTTAACGGCTTATGCTGATGCTGATCATGCGGGATGTCAAGACACTCGTCGTAGTACTTCAGGAGGAGCTCAGTTTTTAGGGGAAAGTTGGTTAGTTGGTCTTCTAAGAAGCAGATGAGTACTTCCATATCATCTACTGAAGCTGAGTACATTGCCATGTCTGCTTGCTGTGCACAAATCCTTTGGATGCGATCACAACTTTCGGACTATGGAATCTCATACAACAAAATTCCCCTATATTGTGACAACAAAAGCGCCATTGCTCTTTGTTGTAACAATGTTCAGCACTCCAGGTCAAAACACATCGACATCATGCATCACTTCATCAGGGAACAGGTGGAAAAAGGAATTGTGGAACTATACTTCGTGAGGACAGAGTTTCAGTTAGCTGATATCTTCACCAAGGCTCTCCCAAGAGAAAGGTTTCAGTTTATTCTCCCACTCCTTGGTATGAAGAGCATGACACCTGAAACCCTCAAGTGTCTTCCGGAAGAAAAGGAGGAGTAAAGGATTGTCTTCTTATATCCTTGTACATAGTTGTATATATCTTAAAACAAAAAGAAAATACAAAAATATAAAACCTATAAAAACATAAAAATCGAAAAATCAGAAAATACCAAAAATAGTCCTACTTAGGCATGTCTTCTGTTTATCGATAACATTTACGGATCTAGAAATGTCATTCAACAATGACACGGATCTTTAAATGAAGCTCGAGCAAAAGTTATACTAATCAGTTAAAACATGTCTTAATGGCTTGCTATTACTTCAGATAGCAACCCACGCTATAAATTGAGGAAAGCTTGTCGCCAAAAAGACAGCTGTTCCTCCAACTGGGTGATGTTCACCTGGGCATGGATTACTTTATATCCATGTTTCTTTGATCTGATGTACGTTTCAGTGCATCATTTCTTGTATAAGAAGAGAAGTCTTCTTTACATCAGACTCTTTATCTTGTTTGATTCTTCAAGAGAGTCTTGATGTTACACAAGGTGGTAAATTGAATTAAATTTTCACAAATACTCGTCGCTCAATTGAATGACTACAGCTCTTTAAATAGAAAACGGGTCATTAATTGAGGGGGAGAATATTTGTTCAAATTTCTGACACCTTGCCAAATTTGTGCAACATCAGCAGTGACACTCTCTCGTGGTTTAAGGGGGAGCATAGTATGCTCCTAAATCAGAATACATTTAAACCTGACCACATTTTCTCCCAAATTTTCTAAACTTATTTAAATCAATTGGGATCACAAATCTCAAATGGTTTGAAATTTTTGATCGGGGGAGAGAATGTGATTTAAATAAGAAATTCTGATAAAATGTGATGATTTGGAAGTAAATGTAAGCTCTCCCGTATGTGCTAAACTGCTTTGTATATCAATGCACATATTGAGGGGGAGCAAAATGTTTTGGACGTAAAAGCAAGCTCTCCCATATGTGCTAAACTCTTTCGTATATCGATGCACATATTGAGGAGGAGCAAATGGTTTTTAACAAAACATAAAGGATTGGGCATCTCATGCAAGTGTGGCTCAGACATAACAAACGAATTGACGAAACTTGAACTGTCATCAATCGAAAGGATACGTCTTGGCCGGGTAATAATTTCAAGCTGGTCTAACCAGTGATGTAAGCGTGTCTCGAAAAAGACGTATCTGAGTAGAGTGTACCGTTTCGAGAAACTTTCTGTGGACTTGACCAGGCTGGGTAATAATTTCAAGCTGGTCTAACCAATGATGTAAACGTGTCTCGAATCGGTCATGTTCACTGAAAGTTGATCAATTCAAAAAAGTGCGAGCTCTACCTAACATGTGCAAATTTATAAAACAATCACTCGAGCACATGTTGAGGGAGAGCATTTGAAAAATATAAAACTCTCAAAGTGTTAGCAAAATGTGTTTCATAATCATGAACACTTTGAGAGATTTTTTCAAGGATTTTGGTAAATGGCAACATAGGATAGTCATGAAGTTATAAGGTGGCTAAGGTTAGGAAAACCGTCCTATGATCCGCCAGAGCCAGAGGGATCTACCCAAGGACAATACCAAATAGTTAGTATTAGAAAGTCCTTATGTATGATATGAAATAAGGAGTAATATGAGAAAGGAGAAAGAAGGGGTTGAAGAATTAAAAAGAAATGAAATGAGAAAGGGTTAAAAGAAATAGCCCTCCAATTTTTCAACCTTAGGGCAGAAACCGGGTTCAATTCATATGCTACTGGTGGTTACTAAGGTAACACCGGTATTGAAGACAAGACGTCATAGACCCAGTGACGCACTGCACTAAACCTTCTAAACCACTCAAGTTCTCTTAAAAGGACTTGTTTCATTCTCACGGGGAACCCTGCATAATCTATCGACCGCTCATTACGAGTTATGTTGATATTGAAACAGGGGACACTGCTCCAGTCTTCGACGACCAAAAAATGCACTTTTCGAGTCTAAAGCCACGAGATGCATAATAAGATCTCATAGGAACACATGCTACTTATACACTGGTTGTTCAACATTAAGGACACCAGTTGTAAACTTAAGAGTCCTACGCAGATCTTAGCAATCTGCCAGAACATTTATGAGGGAATTTACAATTGTAATTCTCAATGATTGAATGGAAATTCCTGCCAGGGTCAACATCAAGCAGCCCTGAAAGCAGGTCACTTCGGTAATTCTTTAAGGATTACGCTTAGTGGTCACGGCGGTTTCAAACGGTCTACAGTCGTGGAGTGATCTCCAGCGACTCACCTAATCATTGATGTGCTACGGTTCGATCTTAAAAAGCCCTCTGTGGGTTTTCGATTAGGAACGGTCTTGGTAAGGATTAGAGAGAGTTTTCACACTATGCTGTTAACAATCTCGAAGTCCGAACCTGTAAGTACCGGTTGATTTGTTGCTAACTGTCGTATGCAGGAACTTCTGGCGATTGTAGCTGTGGAATGCTGTAGCTGGTTGTTGTTGTAGCTGGTTGCAGAAAAGATGCCAATCCTCTACCACATGTTCACACTACATCATCATCTTAATCAAAGAAGTCATGACAACCTAAATGACCTTCAACACAGCTTCTGCTAACTCTGATGCTGAAAGTCATGACCCAGAATGGAGTAAGCATGTCGGTTCAAAGAGTACCACATCACATTGATACATACCACTGAAAGATGACATGGAAACACATGGTGGATGATAAATCCAACGAATCAAAAAAGATCATCCAAGACAGAAGAAAAGGTCATCTAAAGAGTTGCTGCTACACAATGATCAAGGATTGTGAAGAATCATTGTTTAACGAGCTATGAAGTCAAGAGCCATGGATGAAGTGCAAAAATTCTGAACATTACTTCAGGGGTGACCTCCCTTAGGGGGAGATTGTTAGGAATATGAATATTCAGTTGAAGACTCGGTCACCCCGACTACTTATTAGCACATCATAGCTCGTAGGATAACTAGTAATATTAGTAGTAGCGTAGTTATTATTATTAGTATTGTGGAGTGGGTTAGGTCTTTACCCTCTGTCAGCTCTCTCCACAACCCGCTAGGGGCATATTATGTAAGAACTATATATACCCTTTCCCACATAAGGGAAAGGGTGGAACTTCTCATTATTTCACAAGCTAATACACACACTGATGCGTGGTTTTGCAACCTTACAACAGGTTTTACCTCTCGAGGGATCTCAAGAGGCTTACAACCCCACCAGGCAGTGTACCTGACCGATGTAGTATAGTGTACTGGTAAGTACGGGGGATTGATCGTTCTCCACAGGGAATAGTGTTCGTTAGGTATGAAAGACTACTCTAATAGGTCTAGGGGTGGGAGAAGATTCTTTTTATGTTTTTATAATTTTATGAAAGCAAGTAAAATCTCGGGTTTGAAAGAGTGGGCGGAATTAGTTGCTAATCAACTAACCCAAATAACTACGAATGCAAATAAAATAAAATAACAGAAAATTAAAAGGTGGTGAAATTTATGTGGAGAAACATGTGTTTACTTAGATTTCCTTACTCCCTAGCTATCTTTTACCTGTTGATTAGTGTGTATTAATTGCGTGGATGACGGGTGTATTCCTTAATACCAATCGTGGGGTGGCGTACGTACTTCCCCAACTCTACAAGCTCCTACTTCACTCCTATGTCGAGCCGGCTAGGAAGCTCCTAACATGGGATCACTAGAATTCGCTTGTGCATTAAATACAACCATAAAAACCTTTAGTACGCATTGGTTCATGTTTCTTAAGACGTTCAAGCAAGTTACCGAATAGGAAGTTAGCCAGTTTTCTTAAGCCTAACATAGATAAACAATCATCCAATACAACTAATAACATACTAATAACCAATAATCAATAGCTAGGTTTCATTAGATCTAAGCAAACACAAAGAAAACCTAGCCTAGCATGTTAAACAAAAGACAAGAACAAGATAGAATCAAAAAACACATAGACATATTGAATGATTAATTGATAACTTATCTTCAATGTAACATGGAAGATCTCAAGGCAAAAAGCCTTGAAGAAGCTGCTAAAATCGTCTTAGGGTTTTCACACACAAAGTTCCACAATAATTTCCACACTAATGACAAAAAAATTGCAAAACTATATATAGACTTTCAGATCTGACGGCATCACGTTATGGAGTGTGACGCCGTCACCTCGCCGCTTTTAGGGTTCCCGGATGGCCTTCTTGACGCCGTCCCTCTTTAGCTCTCCAAAATCCGTTCTGGCTTATCAAGGCTTGACGCCGTCGGAATTAGGCGTGACGCCGTCCCGCTTTAACTTATACCGTGACGACCTTGATCATTCCAAAGGGTGACGCCGTCAGAATTCCCATGCAAATTTCTCTGGCTTATCATGAGTAATTTTCATATCCACCACTTTTTCCAAGCCATGACGCCGTCAAGAACAAATCCTGACGCCGTCCAAGGTACTTTTTAGCCGGTTTTTGAGACTTTGTCGTTTTCTTCACTTTTATGCTCCAAAAACGTCCAAAATGCTTCCTTTTCCAGATTTCTTCTCCAAAGTACCTAAAATGACAAAAGGAACGATTTAGGGCAATATTTGATCAAATAAATACGATTTAGGGCTTAAATGGCCCCTTAAAAGCGGTACACTTTTCGCTTCATCAAATACCCTTACACTTGAGATTTGCTTGTCCTCAAGCAAATGCGCTTTTATTCTAATCAAAATACAAGTTAGGGGTCATTTAATGCTAATATAAAAGTAATTGCAACAAATAGTCGTTCCACTTTAATCATAATAAGCACGGAGATTACAAACTAGCACCTCACAAGTAGTGTTTAGATACTCACATCTCTCAAGTGTCATCAAAATAAATCTCATAAATGAAAACGGATAATATCTCTCACTACCTGTCATAACAAATAGATTACCATAGGCTTGGGAAAGGATCGAAAACCTCCTCCACTAGGCGTAAGCACCTAAGATAAACTCTCAAAGAGGGCTTTTACATGGGTTATAACGTTAGGTGTAGGGAAAAGGAAAACACGGTTTTGTTGGATAAAGGATATTTTACTGGTGGCGAGTTAAAGATCTTGATTAATTACATGTACTATACAATGTTGCTAAGCCAAGACTCGACTCAATCTTAAGCTAAAAACAAAATAACAAAAACATAAAATAAACATAAAATGAAACGGGATGGTAGTCCGTATGTTTTTTTCTATTTTTCTTTTTCTCATTTTTTTTTGTATTTTTCTTGATTTTTTCGATTTTTTTTTTTTTTTTTTTTTTTTCATACACTCTTGCCCTACCATCCAAAATAATACATCATAGGGGCATTGCATTCCCCTTACACTTGAACTTTTACATAACTTTACAAATAACTAATCTAATGACTCAGATTAAGATAATTGAAAAACTTGGAGTACTTTTAAAATATTTAGCACATATGGGGGTAATAAATGATGTTCTTCCCCATTAGTCCATTACACTAGTACTTTACCCATGAGTCCCAATCGTCCCAAAATAATATGTACAAGGATATGACTCGACTTAGCAACCATGTAATCAACTAGATAATTAACTTGGGTTTAAACAAATGTTGTCACAATAATGCACTAAAAATGAGTGCATACAAGGTAGGCTAAGGCGATTTGGGTGTACATTTTAGTGGGGCGTAACAAATTCTTCCTTTAAGTAAAATGCTTAAAGGTCGAAACAAAAAGATAGGCTCTGAGGGGTGTACTAGGGGTATCGTGTACTAAAAATGAGTACAACGCAAAGGGTGTGGGAGAATTACTTGACCAATGTAGCCAACGTAATTATAACAAAAACACAGGTGTAAAACAATGGGTTAATCCTAATGCCTCTTATCATGTAGTAAATCTAACTACACGAATGTAGTCTCACTTGTGGCCTCGAAATGGTCCTAACGCAAGTTCTAGAATCTAAGTGCTACCGGTACACACATCATAGCAAAATTCTTTTCCTACCAATTCTAGGGGCGAACCTCACATATTTGGGGGTGGAAAATTTTTTTAGTGGTACGGTTTTTTGTGCTAGTCATATAACTCCTATCCGTGAGACGCTCATTAGAACTAAAGTTTCACTCCTAAATGTTGTAAAAAAAATTTTAAATTTGGCACTAAAATTACCCTAACAGGTATTTATCTCAGTTTTATTACACATTTACTATTAAACAAACAAAAATCAAGCGTAATAGCATTCTTTAATCGTACTTTTACCCCCCCCCCCTTACACTTAAGATGAACATTGTCCCCAATGTTCAAATAACAAATGTAAAAGTAAACAAGTAAAAGAATGAAATCAAATACTCCCCTGATTCGCTCGGTGGATAATGAAGTAACATGGTTAAATCTTCTTCCAAGAGAATGTAAAAGCTCCAAGACCAATGCATCACCAAAAGCTTGATCCAACAAACATTTCCTTGTCCAAAATAACCTGTTAAACCTGAGAAAACAAACACGAAAACCTGCATAACATCGGCGGGATAAACTCTATATATAAGGATATAATGCTTGTGGAATGATAATTTTGCAGATTCCTGGAGATTATAAGTTATAGATTTAATAAAAACTTTTTATGAAAACAAAACTTTCAAAAAATTTTCAGAAAATTAAACCTGACGCCGTCAGGTTGTAAATCCTGACGCCGTCAGAAATGATCTGACAGAATTCTCATGTTACGTTTCCGGAAAATTTTTGGAAACACCTATACCATACTTCCTGGAAATCCTGCAAAACATCATTATGACTCGATACAAGCATTTGACTCAAACAAACACTAATATGTATGTTCATTTAATATTATTACGATTCATGTTCATTTGTGTTCTAATAAACCGATTTAGATTTCCCTTACACTTAACTTTTGCAAAATACCTTTATATGTAGTTAAGACGAAGTTAAAAACAAGATAAAGCATTTTCACAAATTAGTTTTTTAACATGAATCAATAATAATAAAACTTAAACACACATTCGGAAACAAATAAAATCAAACAAACAAATAAACACACAAAGCAAATAAAACTTGGGTTGCCTCCCAAGAAGCGCTTTTCTTTATTAACGAGTCTTGTAGCTAGACTCAAAGTCACGTACATTACGTGACTCCATCATTGGTCACGGTTCCTAGGCCATTTTCATTTCCGGTTTTATATTCCGGTCCTAATTTCAAACAATCCTTGTAGAAACCGGATATCCTTTCCATAACATAGTCTACTCCTTTATTTCTATCCTCATCATTCCTATAGTAGACCGCTTGCTTAAGCTCCTTCTCAACATTTGACAAGTGTTGGAATTGCTCTATCTTAAATGGCATTTGGTAGTTTACCTCATCGGTCTCATCCTTAAATCTGACTATCCCTAAGGACGGTTCATAAGTCATTCTAGAGACCTCAACAAATGGTTTTCCAAAAACCACTTGAGTTAAGGATGCATCAACTATTGGGCGGATATCTTCTACAATTACAAAGTCGGTGACATAGGTGAAGTTTCCTACATAAACCGGTAATCCCTTAACTCTTCCCGTGAAGTTACTCATCCAACCCTTGTCAGGGAACATCCTATACCCAAGTTGATTTTTCATTATCAAGTTGTAGTAGGCTCTAGTCATGATGTTTATGGGTGATCTAAGGTCGATGTAGGCTTTCCATACATGCAAATGTCCGATGTTGCATGGTATGTTGATATTAGAAGGGTCGCCTATTTCTATGATTGGTCTACCTAAGAAGTATGGTGTCTCGGGGTCATCGAATAAGTTTGTATGATATGCGCGCTCTTCCTTAGTGGGTAGCCTATTGAAGTAGTCCTCATCATCATCTACTTCTTCAATCTCACTTGTCCTAACTTCCTTATCAACCTCGACTTTCTTAACCTCATCCTCAGGTTCACTATTATCCTCATTCCTATCAATTGGTTTGATAGTGACAATGTTGACGAAGTGGACGTGTTTGGATGAAGAGGGGTCTTTTACTTGGGGTCCGCTATTTGTGTTCCTAGCGTCCTTATGTGGAGGTGATAGCACTTGGTTATTGAGGGCTTTCAATAAGTTGTCAATTTTATTGGTCATCTCCATTTGTTGTTGATTGAATTCGGATTCAAACTTAGCTATACGCGCTTCTTGAGATGCCATAAATTGGGACATCAATCCTTCAAAGTTATTGGTACTACCATAATTGTTGGAAGGATTGTTATTGAAAGTACGGTTCGAGTTGGAACCGCTTGATTGGAAACGATTAGGTGGGTTGGAAGAATTGGTTTGTTGTGTGTTTTGGTTTTGTTTCCACCTAAGGTTCGGGTGATTTTTCCATGAGGGGTTGTATGTATCACCGTAGGGGTTTGGCTCGGGTTTGAAAGTGTACCACTTGTCTCCCGCTCCGTCGGTACGCGAGGATGCGTAGTCCGCAAAAGCTTGTTCGGGGAGTTCCATGCAATCACGAGTGTCGTGGGGACCACTACATAATTCACATGAAGAAGTGATTTTGTTCACTTGGCTTGAAGGTTTAGGAGCCTCGTAGGATTTCATGAGAAACTTGACTTGGTCTTCAAGTTATATGATCCTACGGTCGGAAGTGCTTGAATTGTTCGAAGGCAAAGATATTGCCTTGACCGTTTTATTCAAATCACGGGGGTCACTCCAACTTTCGTTGTCATAAAGAGCAAGATCTTCTAGGAGAGCCCATGATTGTTCCGCACTTAGATCACGTAGCTTACCACCAGCCGATTGGTCAATGGTTTGCCTCGTGGAGAGATTGATATGGTCATAGAAGATTTGGACTTGGAGCCAAAGTTCTATGCCATGGTGAGGGACTTTTTGGAGTAAGTCCTTGAATCGAGTCCTTGCCTCGTAGAGGGTTTCGCCTTGACGTTGTTGGAACATCAAGATATCATTCCTTAGCTTGGTAGTTCTTCCCGGTGGGAAAAACTGAGCAAGGAAACTAATGGTGAGATCATCCCAAGAGGTGATGGATCCTGCGGGTTGACGCTCTAGCCATTGACTAGCTTGGTCCCGCAAAGAGAATTGAAAGAGACGCAGTCGGGTCGTCTCTCGAGTGGCAACATCAAGGTCTATAGAATCAACGATTTTGAGAAAGTCCTTGAGATGTTGATTAGGATCTTCAGAACGAAGTCCATGGAATGCGCATCCGCTTTGCACCAACCGGATGGTGTCGGATCGCAAGGGAGTGACATTGGCTCCTTGAGTGAGCTCAATGGTGTTTCGATAGCCATGGTGGCTAGGACGGGAGTACTCTCCTAAAGTACGGGCTCTAGGAGGTGGTGGTTGTTGTGGTGGGTTGTTGGGATCGAGGATATTACCACCTTCCATGATGTCGGATGGTAATGGTTACGAACAAAGAAACGAAGAAAAAAGATAGACTAAAGAAGACCTAGAAAAATAAAATAAAAATCTCACTAGAAAGGAATCTAGTGAGTAGACCTATAAAATAAAAATTCAACCTAAACAATAACTATTCCCCGGCAACGGCGCCAAAAACTTGATGCGTGGTTTTGCAACCTTACAACAGGTTTTACCTCTCGAGGGATCTCAAGAGGCTTACAACCCCACCAGGCAGTGTACCTGACCGATGTAGTATAGTGTAGTGGTAAGTACGGGGGATTGATCGTTCTCCACAGGGAATAGTGTTCGTTAGGTATGAAAAACTACTCTAATAGGTCTAAGGGTGGGAGAAGATTCTTTTTATGTTTTTATAATTTTATGAAAGCAAGTAAAATCTCGGGTTTGAAAGAGTGGGCGGAATTAGTTGCTAGTCAACTAACCCAAATAACTACGAATGCAAATAAAATAAAATAACTGAAAATGAAAAGGTGGTAAAACTTATGTGGAGAGAAATGTGTTTACTTAGATTTCCTTACTCCCTAACTATCTTTTACCGGTTGATTAGTGTGTATTAATTGCGTGGATGACGGGTGTATTCCTTAATACCAATCGTGGGGTGGCGTACGTACTTCCCCAACTCTACAAGCTCCTACTTCACTCCTATGTCGAGCCGGCTAGGAAGCTCCTAACATGGGATCACTAGAATTCGCTTGTGCATTAAATACAACCATAAAAACCTTTAGTACGCATTGGTTCATGTTTCTTAAGACGTTCAAGCAAGTTACCGAATAGGAAGTTAGCCAGTTTTCTTAAGCCTAACATAGATAAACAATCATCCAATACAACTAATAACACACTAATAACCAATAATCAATAGCTAGGTTTCATTAGATCTAAGCAAACACAAAGAAAACCTAGCCTAGCATGTTAAACAAAAGACAAGAACAAGATAGAATCAAACAACACATAGACATATTGAATGATTAATTGATAACTTATCTTCAATGTAACATGGAAGATCTCAAGGCAAAAAGCCTTGAAGAAGCTGCTAAAATCGTCTTAGGGTTTTCACACACAAAGTTCCACAATAATTTCCACACTAATGACAAAAAAATTGCAAAACTATATATAGACTTTCAGATCTGACGGCGTCACGTTATGGAGTGTGACGCCATCACCTCGCCGCTTTTAGGGTTCCCGGATGGCCTTCTTGACGCCGTCCCTCTTTAGCTCTCCAAAATCCGTTCTGGCTTATCAAGGCTTGACGCCGTCGGAATTAGGCGTGACGCCGTCCCGCTTTAACTTATACCGTGACGACCTTGATCATTCCAAAGGGTGACGCCGTCAGAATTCCCATGCAAATTTCTCTGGCTTATCATGAGTAATTTTCATATCCACCACTTTTGCCAAGCCATGACGCCGTCAAGAACAAATCCTGACGCCGTCCAAGGTACTTTTCAGCCGGTTTTTGAGACTTTGTCGTTTTCTTCACTTTTATGCTCCAAAAACGTCCAAAATGCTTCCTTTTCCAGATTTCTTCTCCAAAGTACCTAAAATGACAAAAGGAACGATTTAGGGCAATATTTGATCAAATAAATACGATTTAGGGCTTAAATGACCCCTTAAAAGCGGTACACTTTTTGCTTCATCACACACTCTTTCTCTCTCTAAGTTCCCATCTCTCTCTCTCTAAACTCTCCTCTATTCGATCCATACTAGTCCCAATCTTGTGTTTATGTGTTAGTGAATATCCTACAAATTCTGCATGGGGTAACAGGAACAGTATGGGAACTACTCAGAGTAGAAATCGGATGGCTGGGAATGCACAGAGAGGCATTGCAAATACTTCAATCACGTGCTACAACTGTGGTGGGAATGGTCATATGGCAAATACGTGTCCAAAGCCTCATACAATTGGTAGTGCATATCACAAGGAAGCTCTGCTGATGGCTCTCAAAGATGAAAAAGCTTCAGGAATGTTGACGCAGAATGAGCAAAACTTTATGGCCAATGCTGCATCTGATGATGAGATGGAAGATCTTGAAGCAAATGCTGCAGTCATGCTCATGGCAAACGTGCATGAGATGAACATGTCCGAGACAGGCCCGGTTTATGATACCGATGGTCTATCTCAGGTACCTAATCCACAATGTCTTATACATGAAATTGCTTCACCTTCTGCATCTTCATCTACAAATGAAAATTCTGTTCAACATAATTCATCATTCTCATCTCCATCAGATGATCAAATAAACACTGTTGTATCATTTGATGATGATAAAACCGTCGTTTCATTTGATGATTCGATTGACGATGAAAATTATGACCATCTTGAACAAAATGATCCTTTGCCTGATCAAGATTCAGAGCTTCAGGCCTTGTTAATGACCACCCAAACACAAATTGAGAAATGCAATGAAATCAATCAAATTCTAAAAGCAAAAATTACATTGTTAACGAAGGACAATGAGTGCTATAAACTACAACTTTCAGGATATCAAAAACAAGAAAAACGTGAAAAAGGTTTTGAGATTGCTTTCCAAAAAGAGTACGTCAAAGTTCAAGATTTAGAAAATCAAGTTCGTGAGCTAACCGTTTCCGAGGCTGAGCTCCTCTCTCAAAAAGAAAAGGATCAATTTGAATTCAAAAAACAAATTGATACTTTAAATTCTGAGCTGTTAAAAACTCAATCTGAGCTTTCAACATCTCAAAATAATCTTCTTGAAGAAAAGCAAGCCTCAAGTAAACGCGTCAACTCATATCTTGAAGAAATTGTCATTTTGGAATCCAAACTTAAAGAGTTTCAAACTATTGTATACAAAAATGGTGAATCAATAACTCAAATTCAAAGGCTATCGGTAAAACCAGTTCCGAAAGGAGTTGGATTTGCTATTGGCTGTGACCAACCATGTTTTCTCTCAAAAGCACTCAGCAAAAATCCCAAGTTATACAGTGCTGAATTATTACTTGATGAT
The DNA here is from genome assembly GCA_021014915.2 of Artemisia tridentata subsp. tridentata. Taxonomy (NCBI): domain Eukaryota; kingdom Viridiplantae; phylum Streptophyta; class Magnoliopsida; order Asterales; family Asteraceae; genus Artemisia; species Artemisia tridentata. The sequence continues at coordinate 62,005,018 of CP139506.1, forward strand.
ACTTTTCAAAGAGTTGTTGTGCTTACTAATGATGAAGAACTTGCACATCTTGAATGTCAAAAAGAACTTGAGAGTTGACCAAAAACAGAAAAATATTTTTCCAGAGTTCATTATGATTATAACGCAAGACCTCATATAAGTAAATCACTTGTCCCTCCAAAGCAAAAACCAGAACAAACGTTGTTAAACACCTACATACATGCTTCTTCTTCTGGAATTCCTGTGTCCAAAACTGTTACACATCTCAAGGATGCTTTGAAAGAGGATGAAGTTGATCCACAAATGCCTCAAGAATGTCGAATTCTTCGATATTTTAAGACATTTATGGAAGACATATTTCTTTTGGAGAATGAAATTGAGTTTAATTCTCAAATCGAAGTCTCTACTTTTCTTTCCCCAGTCGCGAAAGAAAAGCGAGATATTCTTCGAAAGAAAATTCTGCCTCATGTCAAACATCTGAAGAAATGTGCAACACAATGGGAACAAGAATTACAAACGGAAGTAGCATCTATGAAGAGCATTTTCAAAGCTAAAGACGACAAAGTTCAAAGACAAAAACTTCAAAAGAAAACTTTAGCAAAAGAAAATGATCGACTCTTAGAAAAAGTTCTGTGTTATGACGTTGTTTCTGTGATAATGAATTCGCTTTATGAGTCATGCAATGAGTTACTTGTGAATGATCATGCTGTAAATGTTGAGATGTTGCAAATAGAGATAGAAAATTTGGTCAAAGAGAATGAGGATCTTCGAAAAATCAACAATGATGTGGAAAACAAAGTTTTTAATCTTCAAAAAAGGCTTGATTGGTGTCAAAATCAAAGTGTTACATTTGAACTAAAATTTCAAACTCTCATAGGATCTTTATCATTTCAAAACAGTCATGTTCCTGAAAATAAATATAAGGAAACAAAGGCTTTCTTAAGACTTAAACTTATTGAATATGAAAAGGATCTTGATGAAATCTGTCAAAACAGAAATGACACAGTTCGCCTCAACAGAAAATTAGACTCTAAAAATCAAGAATACCAACACATCATTGTTGATCTGAAGAAGAAACTCAGAGTTTTAGACAAAGGCAAAGCAAAAGTTCATAAGATTGCCCCAGGGATGTATGCAGTAGACAAGGCAATTACCCAAGCATCAGACTTTACCACTAATGAAACTACTTCAATTTCCACAGGATTAGATACCATGTCTAAGGCTAGCAACTCCAAGACCTACAAGAAAAAACAGAAGCGTAGAGTCCGGAAACCTAGGAATGGATCATCTAAGTCTGCAGAAGTTAAAGCAAGTAGTTCGAATAAAACGCATGTAATATCAGGAATAGAATCGAAGTTATCTAAGTCTAATTCTAGTAATGATGTAACAGACGTTGAATCTATGAATGTTAATGATGATGTTATGCTTGATGCTAGTTGTATTGGGTGTCGTACTAGTATATTGTCTGGTGATCATCAAAACTGCATTGCTAAAACTCTGTTGAAACGAAAAAAGAAACGAACTAGTGGCCCTTCCTCTAGGCTCAAAACTATTGCCAAGTCCATTTTAGGGAAACCACCACTAGTTGTTTCTGAGCATACCATAGATGCTCCCATAGCCAAACCCAAGACAATCAAATCACCTAGTGCATTCATTAGGAAAAAGGCTGAGACCAGTTGGACATGGAAACGTTGGTTACAAAACACAGCAAGTTTTACATGGGTTCCTAAGATAAATAAATCTTGTGTTACAAACCCAACGGGTCCAACCGTTACCAATTCTCCACCTGTTTCCAATATTTGTGATGCAGGTGATCCAAATTGTCCTCTGGATTGTTGATAGCGGGTGTTCCCGACACATGACCGGCAACCTCAAGCTTCTCACAAACTTTATCGCAAAGTTCATCAGAACGGTCAGGTTCGGGAATGATCACTTCGCAGCAATAATGGACTATGGAGATTATGTTAATGGGAACATCGAGATCAGTCGTGTATACTATGTTGAAGGCCTTGGTCACAATCTATTCTCAGTGGGACAATTCTGTGACAGAGACTTAGAAGTAGCATTTCGGGAGAAAACTTGCTTCATTCGTGATCTTCAAGGAAATGATTTGATGAAAGGAAAACGAGGAACTAGTTTATACACCATATCCTTTGAAGGCATGACAGCATCATGTCCTATCTGTTTACTCTCCAAGGCTAATCCCACAAAGGCTTGGTTATGGCATAAAAGATTGTCTCATCTCAATTTTAAAACCATGACTGACCTTGCAAGGAATAAATTGGTTGATGGATTACCTAAATTCAGATATGCCAAAGATCATTTGTGTTCTGCATGTGAACAAGGGAAAAGTCACCGTGCTCACTTTCCTCCCAAAACAGAACACAGCACAGATCATGTCCTCCAGCTGCTACATATGGATTTGTATGGTCCAATGCGGGTTCAAACTATTAACGGGAAAAGGTATATATTCGTAATAGTGGATGATTACTCACGATGGACATAGGTCTATTTTCTTCGGACAAAAGTTCAAGTTCCGTCAATGGTCATCACGTTTCTCACTAAGATTCAAGTTCAAGTCCGTAACACTGTCAGGATTATTCGAATAGACAACGGCACTGAATTTAAGAATCAAACCCTTCGGGAATACACTGAGAAGCATGGGATTGTTCATCAATATTCAATTGCTCGCACTCCCGAACAGAATGGTGTAGTTGAAAGACGAAACCGTACGCTTGTGGAAGCAGCTAGAACAATGTTGATCAACGCTCAATTACCAGACTACCTTTGGGCTGAAGCTGTTAATACTGCATGTTATACTTAAGAACCGCGGCATGATAAACAGGTGACACAACAAAACTCCATATGAGCTTATTCAAGGCAGAAAACCAAACATCAACTACTTTCATGTTTTTGGAGCACTGTGTTACCCGTAAAATGATAGAGATGATCTTGGTAAACTGAAGGCTAAAGCAGAAATTGGGATATTCATTGGCTACTGTAAGAATTCTAAGGAGTATAGAATCTGGAATCGTCGGACCGGGGAAATTCAAGAAACTATACACGCCAATTTTGATGAACTCACGGATATGGCTTCTGAGCAAGACCGCTTAGAACCCGAACATAACCGTTTAAACTTCCCTGAATCTTCGGCTGCACCCTTACCTTTTGAATAGGAAGGATCTGGAAGATTTGTTTGCACTAATGTTTGATGAAGTTTGTGTTAGTAGTGCATCAGATGCTTCTACCAGTTCCGCTGCTCAACATGTCCCAAATCAAGCACTTGATCAATCTGCAACTACTTCTACAGCAGTTGATAACAATGCACCTCAACCTGAACCCTCATCACCCATGGAACAAACACCTCCACCTGTAGTTGAAGATTCTTCCCCCACTTCTAACCAAGTTCCCACACCTTCAGGGTATGATGGAAATGCATTTTTTAATCCATTTGCTCCACCACCAACCATTCCAGAAATAGGAGATTCATCCTCGAGCAATATGGACCCGTCATATCACCATAGCAACATTCAACATTTTCCATCCACCCACAAATGGACAAGAGATCATCCTTTGGTAAATATAATTGGAAGTCCTGAAAATCCAGTCATGACAAGACAAAAACTTCACTCAGATAGTAAACACTGCATGTATGCACTCACTGTCTGTCAATCTGAACCTAAAAATATCAAAGAAGCCCTTACATATGACAACTGGATTGAATCCATGCAAGAAGAGCTGGAACAATTCAAACGTTTGGAAGTTTGGGAATTAGTTGAAAGACCAGATGGAGTTTATGTTGTTGGATTGAAATGGATTTGGAAGAATAAGCTGGATGCAGATGGTACAGTGATTCGTAACAAGTCCCGACTGGTAGCAAAAGGGTATAGCCAAGCAGAGGGTATTGACTTCGAGGAATCGTTTGCTCCAGTAGCTCGGATTGAGGCAGTTCGAATGTTTCTGGCATACGCAGCCCACAAGAACATCACAGTCTATCAGATGGATGTGAAGACGGCATTTCTCAATGGAAAACTCCGAGAAGAGGTGTACGTGTCACAACCAGAAGGCTTCGTGGACCCAGATCATCCAAACCGTGTATATCGGCTTAAGAAAGCCCTATACGGCCTTAAACAAGCCCCGAGGGGGTGGTACGATAAACTGTCTGCATTTCTCCTTGCTAATCATTTTACCATAGGAACTGTTGACCCGACTTTATTTATACAAACACACGGGGAAGACATTCTCATTGTTCAAATTTATGTGGATGATATTATTTTTGGTTCAACCAATAAAAAATATTCAAACGCTTTTTCTAAACTGATGAAACAAAAATTTGAGATGTATATGATGGGTGAACTTAAATTCTTTCTAGGATTGCAAGTTCATCAGTCGCCCTTTGGTATATTTCTAAGTTAGTCAAAGTATGCTCAGAAAATCCTGAAAAAGCATGGTATGACCAGCTGTGACACCTATAATACCCCAATTTCCTCCTCATCCCCGAAGCTAGATGCTGACATACATGAGAAACCCATTGATCCTACGACGTATCGTAGTATGATTGGTTCGATCATGTATCTCACAGCTAGCAGACCGGATGTTGTATTTGCCACATATCTTTGCTCCCGATATCAGTCTAGACCAACTGAACGGCATGTGTCAGCCGTTAAAAGAATCCTTAGATACATAAAGGGAACCATTAATTTGGGGATCTGGTATCCAAAGGATTCTAGGTTTGAACTTGTTGCATTTTCAGACGCTGACCATGCAGGGTGCTTAGACACACGCAAAAGTACATCAGGGGGAGTACAATTCTTGGGTGACAAGCTCGTCTCTTGGCAATCAAAGAAACAAGATTGCACTTCACTGTCGTCAACAGAATCTGAATATGTGGCCATGTCTGCCTGCTGTGCTCAAGTCATCTGGATGCGATCACAACTGATGGACTACGGATACGTATTTAACAAGATTCCTATGTACTGTGATTCCAAGAGTGCCATCGCTATTTCATGCAACACCGTGCAGCATTCCAAATCAAAGCATATTGATCTCCGGTACCATTTCATCAAGGAACACGTGGAAAAGGGTACTGTTGAATTGTATTTTGTGGGAACTGAACACCAATTGGCGGATCTGTTCACAAAAGCCTTGCCTCATGCAAGATTTGTGGATCTGGTTCACCGCATTGGTATGAGATGTTTGACTCCAAATGATTTGGAAAACTTTCTCAAAAACAATTAAATGAGTCAAACATCTAAACTATCTTTGTAAATATATATATATGCAAGTACAAACCCTTATCCAACACGTTGTTCATTTTAAAATGTCACAAATTATTTTTGAACACGTGTTAAGGGGGAGACATAATCTTTTACACCATTTTTTAAACTTGTACTTGCATGCTTTCAGAAAATTTGTTGCTTCACGAAGTTATAGTGATAAGATTTCAAGATGGAAAAGTTATGTGCCTTAAATGAAATATTTGAGACTTAGAGTTAGTCACATGGTGGGTTTAGGACTAGGAATTCAAAGACTTAAGGTTAGGGGACTAAAGTTGTTAATATTGCAAAAGTGGTTAAAAGATATAAAAAGTCAAAAATCAATACGACTGCAGTTATTACTCTAACTATTTTTTCACCTACCGTATTTAATAACCTCACCCACCATCATCAACGGCCTTCCTTCAATCTTGCAATCCACTCACGATCTTCATATTTTGTGAGTAATTTGTGCTTAACATGTTATTACAACAAATGGTTTTTAATTTTATCATGATCCAACGGTCAAAACTATCGTAATTAAGGATTTTGTTCTAAAGTTTGCGTAAAATTGGGGATCTTTGTACGAGAATGTTTAGTTGAGAAAAATTGTACAATAATGCTTACATATTGATAATAAACCAAGATTGTGTGCTTAATTACTCCCAGAAACTTCAAATCGTTAGAATTATGTTTTAGGGTTTAAGCGACAAATTTGGGGAAATCCGTATATGAGTGTTATTGCGTAATTTGTATGTTGGGATGTTGTTGTTTTGAGCTTAATTGAATTTATGCATGCATAGATTGTGCCCAGAAACATGTCAAGTGAATTAATTAAGTTTAAGGGTTTATGAAGAACAATGAACACTAGCAGGTTGATTATTGAGTGTTTATGGATGAATATTGTTATAACTTGGTCAGATTGTTTAGATTAGTCATTTAAACTGATTTAGATAATCTGTGGTTGTAAAATCTAAGTTATAATGAATTTCGATAAAAATCTACGTGGCTGTTCATCTTCAAAGTTATCGAAAACTCTTGTATGAGAGTTTATCGAGATTGCCAAAATTATCGCGATTGGATAATTATCGCTATTGCATAATTATCGCTATTGCATAATTATCGCTATTGCCTAATTATCACTTTTGCATAATTATCGCTATTGCCTAATTATCGCTATTGCATAATTATCGCTATTGCATAATTATCGCTATTGCCTAATTATCGCTATTGCATAATTATCGCTATTGCCTAATTATCGCTAATGGATAATTATCGCAATTGCATAATTATCGCAATTGCCATAATTATCGCAATTGTGATATTCTATAGAATTTGATTTATTTCCTTAGATATATCTTTTATACTTATCGAAATGAATCAAATTTTATAGAAATTGGTAATTTCTTGATAAATTCTTTGTTCAAGCATGTAACAATCAATCATAAATGCAAATAGATGCCATGTGTTGTATCTAGTTTTTTACTTATTGTAAAAATCATGTATATTGCATATTTGTACTTGATTGTTGCTTCAAATAACATCAATGGCTGCACCACAACAACAACCTCTTCTGTCACTCACTAAAGAAGAAGTTTTTCCTCATGGGTATTCTTTGGAGATTGGGAAAAACAATGCACGAGTAGAGCTTGATAAGATAAAGTGTTCTGACCCAAGATGCCAGATTGCTGTGGAGATTCTCAAAGCTCATAAGTGCAGAAACCTTCTTGACAGCTCTGACACCATTCCAGAACTGTACATACAACAATTCTGGGATACTTTCACACTGAGCAGTGATGATATGTACTTCACAATCCAACTGGATCGTAAAAGGATCAGAGTCACACCTATTCATCTCCGCAAAGCCTTAGACCTTCCAGATGTATCTGAACCTTCCTACCAATTCTACCCGACACCATCAGAATCTAAAATCATGCAATTCCTTGAAGATATTGGTTATGATGTTCAACCCGACACACCATTAACCAAGATCTCTAAAGTCAATGCTAAATACATACCTCAGCCCTGGAGAACTATCTTCTACATTATAACTCGTTCAATATCCGGTAGAGATAGTGGCTTTGAGCACCCAAGACTAAGTCATCTTCAAGTCTTCTGGGGGTTCGTAAACCAGGAAAAAATTGACTTTGCAGCTCTTATCTGGGAAGATATACTATTTCAGATGCGGAAAGCTTTCAAACAAATCCCTTTTGTCCATTACACCAAAGTTCTCATAAGTTATCTGCTATACTTACATAAGGACATTGATCGACGACCCACCGATCGAGAGGTTCATCCATACATGCTGGATAAAACTTTCCGCAAAGTCTACTTTCCCAAAGGGAGCACGCACAAACAAGGGACAAGACTGCCAGAGTTTCTAATGACCGATAAAATAAAAGAAACTCCAGCATATCTTGCATATGATAAGGCATTCCATGAACGTCGGGTGGGACTTTCTAATTTGGTTGAAGGGTCAGGATCCACAAAGACCCGTTCATGAAGCAGGACTAAGACTGGCAGTGCATCAAGTACCTCACTACCAAGGAAACCGCATCCAAGATCTCTCAAGAGAACTATACCTAGTAAACCCCAACCAAAATCTGAACCATCTAGGATTATTGATGAAGATTCTGACTCTGAATCATCTGAATCAGAAGAGGAGACTCCTGTTGTTATGACTGTTGAAGAAGCTGAACTTCAAAATCAGATCAACTTTAAAAATGCTCAAAAGTTGAGTCTAAAGTCAACTAAGGAGGATGAAGAAAGAAGGGCACAATTGGCTGTTCAGAAACAAAGGGAGTATGAGATGAAGCATGGAGCAGGAGGATCAGGCACCGTTCAAGAAGGAGCTTCGATCCACTCTAATCCGGTTAATCAACCCGGAGGATCTGGAGTTGCTACATCCATGATTCAACCTGATACGGTTATTCAACCCGATAAGGCTGAATCTGTCATTCCTCTGCAACCAAGTTCGGTTAATCAACCCGACTTGGAAGCACAAGCTCAGGGTGAGAAGGAGAATGATCAGGAGAGCAATATAGTATTAACTGATAAAGAAATTTCAGACTCCATGTTTGATAATGATTAGGGGGGAACAACTCCATCAAGACAATATGGACTGGAATCTTGAAGATGAAAAGGAAATTCTTGGCAATAAGAAAACTGAAGCTGCTAAGGAACTTGAGGAAGCAATGGCAAGACAAGAGGAATTAGAAAAGAAACGTAAGGAGGATGTTCAAGCTGACATGGAAGCCGATAGCTACATTCGTTCTCCATCAGTTCCTCCAACAGAACTTGCTATGGTTGATAATGACCCTCAACAGGAGCAGAAACAACCACCAGTTCAACCCTCACCTGTATCATCACCTAAACCAAACACACCTCCTGAGTCACCTCCCGAGAATCCTACACCTCCACCCTCATCTCCCAAGGACTCAAAACTTAACTCTGAAGAACCAATTCCCTCACTTACTCCATCACCGAAGAAATCACCATCACCGAAAGAAAAAGCAACGGTTTCGGATAGTATCAAATCGGCCTTGAAAGGTAAGCATGTGAAAAGAATTGCTCGTGTTACCAAAGTGGAAGTTGTAACTCCTGTTGCACGAAAACTTAAGAAAGCAGTGAAGCATGCACAAATCAAGAAGGACAAACAAACAAGTGTAAAATTGGATGAGATGGAAGACTTAGTCAAAAACTTGTCTCAACAAGTGGAAGAGATGCAGCAAACTAAGCTAAAGATGGATGAGTTTCTAGGATCTGATATTGATGCTAAAATGAAAGCAAATACACGGAATTACATCAAGAAGTACATTCCTGATCTTCAGGAAATCATTGAAACTTATGTTGATACTACATTTGAAGAAAAGATCAAAATTTTGAAGATTCAGCAACAACATCTTCTGGAATATACTGTTGAAGATCTTCAAGACGCTCTCCACACCAAGTTGCTTGCAAAATCTTCTCTCAATTACACTGAACTGTCCATCTTGAATGCTATTCGAGAAAATATGGAATCTTGTAAGGCTTCAGCAGATAAGGACAAAAGGAAACGTGATGATGATGAACCAGATCCAGACCCTACTACAAAGAAACTAAAGACTGGTAGCGGATCTGGAATTCACATTACTGAGCCTACAGGAACCACAACTTCTTCTCCACCTCAACCAAATCCTGAATCTGGTCCTACAGCAACTGAACATCATTCTCAGCATATTCATGAAGAAAATGTGGAATTTCAAACCCAAGAAAATCAACCACAATCACCACCACCATCTCCACCAAAGTCTACACTTTTCAAATCAAAGCCATCTAGCAGCAAGAAATCTTCTAAAAAAATAGCTGTTGTCACATGGCTTGATAATGATTAAAGATGTGAACGGTAATGAATGGTTTGATCAACTTGCCAATGCTCAGATCCAAGACGACGAAGCTTCTAAAGTTGAAGACAGTACGTTTGAATTTACACACAAAATCAAACATACTCTAAATGTGAAGAAAATGACAAAGAGAGAACTTCGTAGGATCAAAAATGATGCCTTCACTATTCTTAAAGACAAATCTACAAATGCGGCTGAGCTGGAGTATCACCTTGAAAACATTGCTCGTGCAATGTCAAGTGAGTTTGACTGGACAAATCCAGACAGGATCAGGGTGGGTGGCCGTGACAACAAAAACTGTTCATACAACACAGACTAAACTAAGCCACTACCCGTGATCAGAAAAGCTCATGGAACTTCAGAAATCCCCTTCCAGTTCTTTTTCAACAAAGATCTTGAACTACTCATGCATGGAGCATCAAGCAAAACGAAGTATGCAACTTCAATTACCTTCACTCCTGCAGCAAGTTACCAAAATACTGCCATTGAGGAAGCTGCAATTCACCAGAAAATCTTCATCAAACAACAAGTGATCTATGATCGTGATGCTGAACTAGGAATCCATCACTGGTATGATAAAAGGAAGACTTGGTACAAGTATAAACTCAGCCAAAAGTCTCGTGAACAAGTCTGCAGTGACCTCAGGATCATGGCAGTGATTAATGTTTCAGGATCGAAGAAGTATGATTACACATTCCTATCTGCAATCACCGTCAGATGACATGACAACCAGATCTACTCGTTCTCAGAAGCAGATTTTCCTGACTTGAGTCTCAATGATATTGAAGACTTATACCTCATCAAAATACAAGGAAAACTGCAACATCTCTCTACCGATCTTCAGTATGCTTTTAGTGCAGCCATCTGCCACTTCATCCGAAGAACGATTATCAAAGAACGAGTAGAAGATCTTCAGTTAGGAGTGGAAAGTTATCAGCAGAAGTTGAATCTCGTTGAGCCCATAATGTTCTTGGAAAACAACCGCGATGCTCAATATACCATGAAGAAATACCCAGTCTTCGGGTTCGTCTAAAGAACGTTAGAGATGGGTTAGTTCTTCGAGTTCGAGATCATGAGTTGAAAAAGTCAACAAGGTGGACACATAATGAGCTCAAACAAGTGATGCAGTTCATCTTGAAGATTGAAAGAAGGTTGTACCGGAGGGATCAGATTCGGAGACTAGAGAGTTATGTGGGCGGTCGTCCACCATTTCCTATCAGACTATATCAAAGGACGGACCCAGAATTCACCAAGTTTAACAAAGGAGGTTGATGTGAGCGTTTGAATTCATTATTCATAATTCTTTTTCATTATTCTTACCATATGGCATGTGACATTACGGCTTGTGCACACATAACAGTGTACAACCCGGACACCAAAGAAAGGACCCTGAGGTATGCTTCAGTGCCTCAATCCTGAAAAAGGAGTGAAAGCTTCTTACTTATGAGCAGAATTAAAACTAGAATGTTTTTTAAAAGTTTTTCAAACAGTCTGCTCATAAGGACAAGTATTCCCTTGTTAAGGGGGAGTATTTGAAAAAAAAAATTAATCTTTGTTCATAAATACAAATGTTCTTGATATTCTTCCCTAAAACTCAAAAATAGCATATTTTAATCAAAAAGTTTTCAAAAACATCATGAGTATGCTATTTTTGAGGGGGGGGAAGTAAAAACAGATGATTAAAATATGGTGTCTCATTTGCTTGAATCTCTTGTGCTCAAACTCAGAATTGACCCTCGAATTGACGATAGGAAAAGTTAGTAGTCGAAAGGACATGTCCCGGACGGGTAATAATTTCAAGCCAGTTTATCTGGTGATGTAAGCGTGTCTCGCAAAGGACGTGTCTGAGTAGAATGTACCAATTTCGAGCGATAATCTTTGATTCTGATCTGGACGGGTAATAGTTTCAAGCTAGTTTAACTAGTGATGTAAGCGTGTCTCGCGACGATCAGGTTCATTGAAAGTCAATCAATTCAAAAGTGCCTACTCTTCCCGACATGTGCAACTTTCAAATTAATTACTTATGAGCACATGTTAAGGGGGAGTCCTTCTGAAAAACACAAAACTCTCAAGGTGTCAATAAAATGTTTTTACAATCATCGACACTTTGAGAGATTTTCAAAGGTTTTGGTAAATGGCATCATTAGGATAGTCATGGAGTTATAAGGTGACTAAGGTTAGGGAAAACCGTCCTATGATCCGCCAGAGCCGGAGGGATCTACCCAAGGACAATACTAATAGTTTAGAACTAGAAAGTCCTAGGTATGATATAAAAAAAGGAGAAAATGAATGAACGGAGAAAGAAGGGGTTGAAGAATGAAAAAGAAAAGCAAAGAAAAGAGTGAAAAAAAATAGCCCTCCATTTGTTCAACCTTAGGGCAGACACCGGGTTCAATTCATAATCTACTGGTTGATGAGCATCACCGGTATTGAAGACTAAAGACGTCATGGACCCAGTGATGCACTACACTAAACCTTCTAAGCCACTCAAGTGTCTCTCAAAAGACATTTGTTTCATTCACACGGAGAACCCTTCATAATCTATCGACCTCTCATTACGAGAGTGTTGATATTGAAAAGGAGGCAATCTGCTCCACGCCTCCGACGACCAAACAAATATGCACTAATTGAGTCTAGAACCACGAGATTCATCAAAGATCTCTTAGGTACACTTAGAATTACTCTGGTGTTCTACATCATGGGCATCAATTGTAAATTAGGAAAGTGTCCTTCGCAGATCTTAGCAATCTGCCAAGAATATTCATGAGAAAAGTCACAATTGTGATAATAAATGATTGAATGGAAATCCTGCCAGGGTCAACATCAAACAGCCCTGACAGCAGGTCACTTCGGTAACTCCTTGTGGGTTACGCTTAGTGTATGCTCTAAACGGTCTACAGTCGTGGGGTGATCTTCAGCGACTCACTGAATCGTGGGTGCACTTCGGTGTGTCCGTGTTATCCCTTTCGGGGGAATCCGGTTCAGAACGGCCTGGGTTAGGATTTGAGAAAGTCTTCACACTATGCTGTTGACAATCTTAAGTCTGAGCCTGTAAGTACCGGTTGGTTCGTGCTGATGTTGTTGCTGCTGTTGCTGCTAAGGATCTGGAGTTCAAACATCAAGACTCCATCATGTTCATATCTTTAAGAAATGTTCTCTCAAAGTCTCAGTAACAAAAAAAGTTCAACATACGATATAGTAAAGTCAAAAGTTCAAGCACCTCAACCTTTCTGAAGTTTAAGATTGAAAAGTGAGAACATGTTGCAGAAAACAAGTCAAAGACATATGAGCATGATGGAGAAGACGAGAAGACGTTGGAGATTGGCAGATCAAGACAACATCATATCATCTTGGAACAAGAAAAAAGAAACAAAGATTATAAAGACGTCGGAAGCCAAAGAAGCAAAGAAGACGTCGAGCAACATTGATGATCAAGACTTAGGGGGAGATTGTTAGGAACACGTTTTGTTAATATTGCAAGTCTTGTTCATTTAGTTAAAAATGTTGCACGTTAAGGACATTATATTAGTATTCATGGTCCGGTCCATTAGATGTCCATGGGCCGGCCTTCTTATCATTTTCCTTCTAGAAACATGTAAGGAAATGTTGCCCTAAACTATTGCCTATAAATAGAAGGCATGGGGTGCTTAGTTTATTGTTGGTTATTCATGTATGTTGCGTAAGTCATGTCCTTATATCGTATGAATTGAATTCCCTTCCACTTCTCTTCTTTTCTTATCTTATTCTCTTCATCTCTTATTGCTTATTAGCTTATCTCTTATTGTAGCTTATTAGATTAAGTAGTGGTACGTGGTTTAACATTGTTATACGTGTGTGTGTTTGAGATATACTCGACCTACACCCGCGCTTAACCCAATGGATTCTAATAAAAACATATTAGGACCCGCACCAAATGTTCAGACTTCTGGACATATTAGTTCAGGACTCGTACCCCAAGGTGCTCAGTCAACTAACACTGAAAAACCTACAGAACAAGAACTGGAAAATTTCTTCGAGTTTATGTTTGATGAATACTGTAGTGGAACTTCGACCAATGCATCACAATAACATTCCGCTGCACCTGCTTAAAACCATCAACCACCACCACCACCACAAGATGCATCAGCAACAATCGAAGCTAACTGTAAAACCCAGAAATTTATACAATCCGAAAAGACTAAAATAACCTCCGAATTTAAACTTTTAAGAATCTATAAAATATATAAGTAATCCTTGTGAACATAACCTAAGTTACCTAAGTATTTAAGTTACATATAAACCTTACATTATGTAAATAAGAGGTACCGAATAAATAAAATCCTACACCTAATAATACTAGCCGAAACCATATGTACTATAACTAAAAATTTCGGCCCAAGTGCTAAAAAAAAAAAAAAAGAATACATGGAACTTGTTTGATCCCAGCCCAAATCAAACCCACTCATTCACTCCTTGTCTTGGCCCATTAAACAAAACTCAGCATTCCTTTGTTTTTGTATAACCGAACATTTCAAGGAAAAAAAAAGAAAAACCCTACCTCCCTTTCCCATTCTATCATACGGCAAGGAAAAAAAAAGGGAGAAACCCTAAAAACTTAAAAGCTTGGTCGATCCATCTAAAGCATAGGAAGAAGGTTTGATCTTTGTTAAGGTAATCTTGTAACTCATTATTTAATCCATAAAACATGTTCTTGATCAATTCTTAATCAATCCATAAAAGTTTCCTTGGCTTTTGTTTTGTCGATCCACCAAAGGAGAAGAAGGAAGGATTCGTGGTGATTCCATCTTGTGTTGTTCGTGATTCTTTGTATTGTCTTCAAGGGTATTCGTATCACCCATCTTTGTTCAATTCTTATTAGTAAATCTTATTTTGTAGTCGAATTATGATCAAAAGATTATAAGAATATGTCACATAAAATCATAAATGAGAAAACCCTAAAATCTTAGGTATGAATCGGACCAGGAGTATATGTGTTGAAATTATTCGGTTTGATTATGTTAAGACCTGTAATAATCGACCTAAATATGTTTGGATTAACCTATAATCATTATGTGTTACGAATTAAAGAGATAAAATGATAAAACGCTAAGTTATACATGAATCTGTGAAAAACTGCTACTTATCTGGAATTTTGTTCGACTTTAACCGGCTATAACTAAATGATGTGAACGTATATTTTGGTGTTTTAAGAGTCTAGAACTAAGTTCAATGAAATGGATACCTGAGAAAATTAATTTTGTAATTTTTGGAGGCCTGGAAGGTTACCTTTTGATTTTTGGAAAATTATGTGTCTGATCGGATTTGTGAGTCTGGAAAATCAGTCCAGGTTTTTGAATTTTCATTTCCAAACTGTGTCGAATTAGGAGGTTTACTCTGAACTGGGTAATCTTTAGGATGTCTATTACTTCCTGGAATTTTTGTAGATTTTTATGAATTTTTATTAAAGGGTTTCTAATTAATAACTTTTCGTATAGTAAAATTAATCAGAAATCGGGGCGAGTTGGTTTAAGTGAATTTTAATCCATAGTTATGCTACTTAATAAAATCTGGAAAAATTAGATAAAATACTTAAGACATTTGAGCATCTCTGGGAATTTTTGGGAATTTTATTACTGAGTTCTTATACGGTTGAAAATTTATAGAAAACCTAACAATTTCGTATATAAAACTGGGAGAAATTATAAAAAGGTTAAAAGGGAAATTAAAAGTGTTTTGTGTTTATCTTATAAACTAAAGGGTTTAAATTGTCAATTGCTAAAAGTAAAGGACCTAACTTGTGAACACCTGTGACTTTACGGTAATTACATTTTACACCCTAAATTTATGAGAATTGCATATTAATCCCTAAACTTATGATAATTACCTAATAAACCCTAAAATTATGGAAACTACCTTATGAACCCTAAATTTTTGTAAAAGACATTATGAACCTTAAACAACGAATATGATCATCTTTAATACTTAAAAATTGACATACGAGAATGTTAATAACCAAAGTTACTAAATACGGAAACTTGCTATTTTTGGAAAGTTACCTAAAATGGAATGAGAACTAAAATGAAACCTTACGATCATATGAAACTTATAAGAGAATTTAGGATTATTTGTAGATCGGGTGAAAAAGGAGTGACCTTCTGCTTCTTTTGATTTCATTTGCTTTCGTTGTGTGCTGTGTTAAGGTACAAATATTCTTTCCCTTTTTAGTAGGGATATTTCTATTCGATCCGATGCCTGATATGATTTCCCTTATTTGATTCATGACTTTCATTGTATGATCATCATTCTATTTGATCCATTCTGACGTTTGTTTAAATGTCTCTGCTATGCTATGCTATGATTATGTTTGCCATGCTTATTAGATTATGATTATGTATGCTTTGATAAATCCGTGCCTGAGCTTACCTAGTTCTAGAGGTACTAGGACCATGTTTAGGATGGCACCCTAGGCATGACACTCCCGTAGAGGTGTGATAGATATACGGCATTCCCCCTTTTGATTTGATTTGTATGCGCATTATTGGCCAACCCCATATGTGTGATCAGTCTAGAACTGGCATACATATTGTGGAAAACTAGAAGGGGGTTGAATAGTTTTTACCGTTTTTCAAGTTTTATTTGCTTTGTTACTATATGTTAATTTCAAAGGAAACAATCACAAATAAATAATCACACAATGTAAACAAAAGATAAAGAGAGGAAAGATCAAACCACATGACACTGTTGTTTACAGTGGTTCGGCTACAAGGACTCTCTTCCTTGCCCTACTCCACTCCCCGAGTTTCCTACTCGAGAGTTTATCTTTCACTAAGAAACAAACTCCTTTTCTAGGCGGAGAAAACCTTTACACGTCGCTTACTTCCTTTTCCGGTACTAAGCTAAACACCGGGTTCTTTCACAAGGTAGAACCAACCTGACGTCGCCTATTTACTTTACCGACACTAAGCTAGATGTCGAGTTCTTTACTCGGGTACAACTACTCCCTACACTCTTTGTGCTTTAAGGACTAAAGCACTAACCACACTCACTGATTACAAATGAAAGATATGATGTGTGAAACAAACTACAATATCACACAGTAATGCAACTAAAGGATTACGGTTCTGTAGATCCTTGAATGCTTGATCTCTTTTCTACAAAATGAAAGATCAAAGTGAAATGCAACTATGAATGATGTTAGTAAGATATGTACTGAATGATTATGTGTGTTAAAGCTATATGAGTGATGAGAGAGCCAAATGATCAGCTTCCTATTTATAGGCAAGCTGATCTTCAGCTCACGGATCCCACGGATCCCTCACAAGGGATCCGTCCTTCATATGATTTGGATCTGTGGGATGTGACAGCTAAGGTTTAGTTGTCTCTTACCATATCTTAGTTGTATCTTACCAAATCATCCAAGATCCTCAAATGTCAACTATGTATCTTGCAAATCTAACCAAGATATATCAAAGATATTGTCTGTGATGCATGCAATGATGTCATGGAATGGTTTTAGAATTAAAGTTTCCTTTTAAGGAAACAAGTTACTAAATAAGCAAACTTGTAATTCTTGGTTAATATGTGAAGTGTAAAATGTGTACTTAAGAGACTTAAGCTAGTATTTATTATTTGCTAAAAGATATTCCTTTTATTTGTCATTAACAAAACTAATGAAAGATCAAAGAATATAAATAACGTTTTTGAGACGCTATTTGTATTAACAATCTCCCCCTTTTTGTTGATGACAAAACATAAGGTATATTTTTGAGCAAGAGAATAAATATAGCATGAGTTCTTAAAAATATATATTAAGTTTGTTTATTAAAGAAAAGTTTTGTAAAAAATGTATTTACTGTGATGAATCACAGTTGATGCAAACTTAGTCCCTTTCTCCCCCTTTTTGTCGAAACAAAAAGAGTAGCGTAGCGGAATGCGATTTTGAGAACTTTAAAGCTCCCCCTTGTTTTATACTCCCCCTAGATGGAGTAATAAAGGAAATGATGCATGAATCTACAAAACAAACGGTTTGTATATGAAATGCTTATGAGATGCTCCCCCTTGATGTATACTCCTCACTTCTCGAGTACCAACGTATACTATGAAGGGTATGATATGCTGCAAATGAAGTGTTAGTAATGAATGACTTCAATGAAGAAGTAGAATGCTTGTGAAGTATTCTCCCAAACAAGCCTTTCAATATGTTTTGACTTTTAAAAGTCAAAGTAAGTGTCTGATCATTATTTTTACCTAAAGTAATCATAATTATAGGTTAGATAATGATGTTAGTTCACAATGATAATGATAATATGCAATATGTTGATCACTCATAAGCATAAAACATCACATTCATAGATAATGAAAATTTTGTGACAAAAGTCACAATGATGAAATGATGTTACAATTACAATAATAAGACATCCTAGAAAGAAAATAAAAAGTCCTAAAGCAATAATTTAAAAGGTCCTAACAACTAGTCTAAAAAGCTCCTATTGAGGAGGATGAGAGATTGCGTTTAAACGTTCAAGAACATGGTTCAAGATGAACCTCATCTCATTTTGAAGCTCATGGACCAAGATGTTGGTCCTTTGGGCCAAGTGAGCCGTTCTCTCACAGTGTGCGCAATCATGACTTGAGAAGCCGGGAGGAAGACTAGGCTCCAAGTTTTGTGGTGGTGGTGGTGATGGTGGTTGGTTGTTGTTGTTGTTTGATGGTTGTTGTGGTGTTTGGAGGGAGTTCATAAGAATGTTTTGAATGTCCATTGCTTCATGAAGGCGATGGTCAACCATACCCGAGAGAGTATAGAGTTGGTTTAACTCCGCACTTAACTCCTCTTGTGTTTGAGGAATGTTGCTCCACATTGCTTCATCAATGGCAATGAGTGTTGAAGTTGGTGATAGTGGTGGTATTTGTGGATGAGGATGTGGTGCTTCACGGTATAGAGGACCATGAATCTCCAGATGGAGAGGATGAAATAGCATAGGTTCTAAGTTTTCAAGACTTATTGGTGGAGGATTGGTGGATGTAGGTGGAAGATCTTCTAACTCTTCAAGATATGGTTGTGGAGATTTTGGTGGTGTTCTAAATAGTTCCATGGGTTGGAGTTTTGGTGAGGATGGTGATGAGGCAGACTTCTCAGACTGTGATGGAGCGGGAGCAGGAGGAGCGGGTGGTGGTGTGGTTGCTACAGGAGTAATGGTAGGAGGTGGTGTTTTTATAACTACATGTGAGGGAGTTGGAGTGGATAAAGTAAGGAAGTTTTCACTAGCAATGGGTGAGGATATGTTTAGTGGTGATGATTCTTCAGAGGATGAGTTGTGAATGTTGATAAAACAACAAGGTTTCACACTCATACGGGCTGTTCGTTTTAGTGGCTTGGATGTGGAGGAGTTGTGTGATTTTGTCATTGAGACTTTTAGGTGAAGTATGATAGCTAAAACGTACAGGAGAAGAGATGGTTGTGATGTGAATTGAAGATCCTAAAGTGCTAATTTATAGACAGAAGGTTTGTGAGTCTGTGTGTTTGGATTTGATGTGAATCCAATAGAGAATGTTGGTTACTAATGATTTGGAACAAAAATTTGTGCAGGTCATATCAAGGAAGTCAATCCATTGAGCTTTGGTTGAGTAATATGTTGTGGATTTGCAGTTAATACAAGAAGATAGTGGAAAATCTGATGATTTGATATTTCCACGGATTTGACGGATCCCTAAAAAGGGTTCCTTCTTTGTATCAGTTTGGTAACTCACACCTAAAATTCAAAAATTTAAATTTTGGTGGGAATTTTTGTTCCTAAGTTTCTAAGAATTCCTAAATGATTCTAAGAGGAATTATGATCAGTGAATGAATCCTAAGTGATACTAAACATTTAAGATTTAAGAATCGGGATAAGTCGAAAAAGTTTTATAATTTTACTGGGAAACCTGCGGATCCAAGTGGATTCAAATGCGGAACCATGTTTCGGGGTCCGCCAAATCCGCAGGTTGGCGGATGGCGGATCCAACGATTAGCCTTGGCGGAGCCCAGGTTTGGGATCCGCCGGATCCGTATGCCTAAAACTAAAGAAACTAAACAGAACATATGTCATATTTCGCGTTTTTTGACGAAAACCCGAAAATTCACCTAGACCTTACTTAACATCTAATATGTATGGCAAAACAACTAAATATGATAACATTAACACATGATTGCACATAGTTTAATCCGTACTTAGAAACTTACCGTTTTAGGTGTTATGCCAAACACTGGCTATAACCCGGAAAATTGATAACCATGATGGTTATCTACCTGCAAGTGTTAGTTATTACACATACACAACAAGTATTATCAGATAAATTCTAGACACATAGAAGTTTAACATCACAACATCCAACATTGTTCAAAACCAAACACTCCATCATGTAAGCTTTTTCTTCAACTTCTTCATCCCCTTGTGCAATTTCATCATCCAACGACCAAGATTCTTCACCATTCCTTTGATGTTTCGATACTCAGCGGATTCATTTTGAATTGGAGGAAGATGGCTCAAGTATTCGGGTGGAGGAATCCTAGAATTTGGCAATCCATCATCTTCACTCATTGAAGATGATGAGGATGATGTTGGTACACGAGGACGTTTGCCCTTATCAACACTAACCCTAAAGTCGCTCAAAGGAACGAAGGTATGTTCAATTTCATTGTAATCCGGAACAAAGCCTAAATGGTTTGGACGAGCGGGTGCAAAGGCTCTATAAAGTCGGGTTAAGAGCATACCATAAGGCATTGCAATCTTGCTTTGAACCGGAATGTCACACATTCTTTTGGCAACATAATAAGCAAGATTGAAGGGTTGATGAGTAGATATGTTGTACATCATATGACACAAACAAGCATTGATATGATCACGGTTTCCTATGGTGCACATCACATTAGCCCTTAATACATCCTCCATCTTCTTGAATTCGGGTTTGAGTTCATTAAGCTCCATTGCAAATGGATCTCTAGCAACTTCACGACCACGATACATTCTTGTGGGGTTGTTCTTAGGAATGAAGAGATGTTCCCTAATCACTTCTTTTGATTCGAGAGGAGTGACATATGGTGCCGTCCTATCGAGATTGGAATCTAAGATTGTTAAGGACCATTTGTCCGAGTAAATACATGTCCCTTGGTTTGGAATTCCCAAGACCTCACCAAATTGATCAAGAGGGATGTTGACAAGATTTCCATTTAAAGTGAAATGAAGACTTAAGTAACCTTGGTCACTTGAACTAAGACCTACACTAGCATAGAACTCAAGTATGAACCTAGGAAAGATTGGTTCATCTATATCTAAAAGAGAATCAAATCGAATTGCGGCTAATTGTTCCCTAAGTTGAGTTCCTTCATAGAACGATGAATCTACGACTCTACCCTCATGGACATACTTTTTCTCTAAGGCTTTGAAAATTTCGATTTGGGCATTGGTTAGACCTTTGGTTTTGTGGACATTGGGTAAGTAGTTAACGGTTCTTTTGTGATCGTAGTTGGTTGCGGGAGGCATGATTTTCCTAAATACAAAAGTTACATAGTTTTAGTTAAGATGATCAAAGGAAGTGTAAAATTACTAGTGTGTGCCTACATGGGGACAATGTGGAGGTGCGGTTATCTCGACTCCTTTTGATGCAAGAAAAATTAGTTTATGCAAGTTTTGTTTACAAACGAGAGATAACCCAAACGCTCCTATTTCAATGTAGCTACGGTTGAATGTACCCGAAAATACATATTAATTATGTATTCCCTTTAGCATTCAAGAGACATTATGCAAGTGAAGTCTAAAAGGTAACGTTTTTGCATTTGTATGAACAATGTAAGAAAAAATCATTTTACCTAGTCGTTAGAGGATTTTAGTGAAAAATTTTCATGGGGTTTTTGTTAAATTAAGACAATGTGCTATGAGATGCAATTCCTAACTAAGAAAAAACATGTTTTTAAGTATAATGCAATAAATATGCTTCATGATTTTTCAAGAATTATGCATATACCCCAAGTTTTGGTTTTTGTGTATGAAATGGAAATCCTAGACGCAGATCAGGAGTATAAATATGATAAGAATACTTACAGTGATGTTAGAAGCACAAATTTGTGGAAGAAAATGGTCTAAATTATGATGGAGATTAAGTGTGTGTCGAGTATAGTAAGGTGATATGTTTTGGAGTGAGGAATGAATAGTAATTGTTCTTGTATATTTAATAATAAACTGAACTCAGCATGCGACGGATCCGGCGGATCCAAAATAAAGGATCTGTCCTTGTTGTCGATTGGATCCGCGGATCAGAACACATGTTTTGGTTAAGTGTCGTGTGTGGCTAAACTAATGTTTGTACTTATGTTTCACCTAATCACTAGCTTCCATTAATCCTAATCCAAGTCTAAGATAGTTGAAAGGTTCTCGTTTAAGTGGTTTTGTGAGAATATCGGCAATGTTGTCCTCTGAGGAAACTTTCTCAATTGAGATGATTCCCTTCTGTACATTGTCGCGAAGGAAGTGATGGCGTATTTCAATATGTTTGGTTCTAGCGTGTTGGACTGGATTTTTGCTTAGATCGATAGCACCTTTGTTGTCGCAAAGAATGGGAATGTTGTTGAGTTCAATTCCATAGTCGACGAGA
Source organism: Artemisia tridentata subsp. tridentata (assembly GCA_021014915.2). NCBI lineage: Eukaryota > Viridiplantae > Streptophyta > Magnoliopsida > Asterales > Asteraceae > Artemisia > Artemisia tridentata. The sequence goes on from CP139506.1 coordinate 62,027,240, forward strand.
GCTTGTTTCATCCACAGTGCTTGTTGACACGCCTTTCCTGCAGACACATACTCTGCCTCTGTTGTTGAGATTGCGAGGGCAGTTTGTTTCTTAGCGAACCATGATGTTAGACAATATCCTACAAAAGTACAAATACCGCTAGTACTTTTCCTATCAACATAATCACCTGCGTGATCTGAGTCAGTATACACTATGGTTTCTACACCCGTTCCTTTGGGATACCATAATGATATGTGTCTAAATACACATATATTTTACCTTGTTTAAACCCACAAAAACGACAAAAAACACTCAAATTATATTGCAGATATCTTTGTTTTTGTGTTTATATATGTGCAGGTACGGATATGAGAAAAAGACAAAAAGAAAGGCAAAATGCACAAAAAAAGAGCACGAGATTGGAAAGAGCATAAAATTACGAGTCTATCGTTAATTTTATTTTAAGCATCGTGATGAAAGAAAAAAAAATAAAGAGAAAGAAGAATAAAAACTAGACATATCTATGTGGGCCCCACGAAGACTTTTTGCTTGGCACCAAGCAGCAAAAAAAAAAGAAATACAAGACATAAAAAAATCGTGGGTCCCATTTTTGTTAAAGATGTCGACAGCCAATATGAACCAAAATTAATGCTGCTCTCTACCACTTGCTCTCCAACCGCCTTTTTCCAGCCAATCAAAGATGGACACGTGGCCATGTGGAGAAAATTTAGCCGCCTCTTGCTGCTATAAATAGAGATGCTCCGGAGAGTTTTTATTTTTTGAGTAGTAGAGTAGTTAGTAGTTTTTTTTAGTAGTTAACAGTTTTTATTTTAATTAGTAGTCAGTAGTTAATTTTTTACTTAATCGTTTTTATTGCTTATCTTTATTACCTTGTCATTTAAATGCTTTCAGGATCTTATTACTTTTTGACAAATTGTAATAAACCTATTTACAGTACCAATTTCAATCTACTTATTGTCATTTTACTGCTTATCTTTATTATTTGTCATTTAAATGCTTTCAGGATCTTATTACTTTTTGACAAATTGTAATAAACCTATTTACAGTACCAATTTCAATCTATCTTTATATTTCAATTTATGCTTAATCGTACTTTAATTTTCAAGTCATTTAAATATTGTGCCCTCTAGCTCAATTCAAACATAAAAAAAAAATGCATGAGCTTGTTAAGCTCGGCTTATTTTTCAAATAAGTCTTGACATTTCTTAAGTTTGAGAGCATTTAAAATTTAGTTTGTCTGTTTATTTTTAGTTTTCTTTTGTTTAGTAATTATTCTAGTTTTAATACTAGTCCGATCTATTCTAGTTTTACTAGTCCGATCTATTCTAGTTTTAATACTAGTCCTAGTAATTTAGCTTTATATATTATTGTTTATTTATTGTCATTTTTTAACGTAATGATTATTATCGTTGTTATTAGCATAGATTTTATTATGTACGAGTAGTTTTATATAAATTTGCTTTATATAAGTCGCTTTTAATTTATGTTTACATATTTTAGTGTAAAAATTCAAAATACACCTTTTTTCTATTCAATTTCACCCGATCACAAATTCGTTTTATTACAGATTTCACGCCTCGTTGGGACTTAACGACCCGGGGAAACACTAAACTCCTTTGGTAAATTGTATTGTGCCCTAGATTGTTTGACTCTTGTTGACCATTTACTTGGTCAATATTAGTTGACCGTTTGGGAGCGATCTTTGGGATACCATAATCCTAAGTGTGTAGTACCTTTGATGTACCTAAATATTCTTTTAACGGCTTCAAGATGGGACGTTTTTGGATCTTCTTGAAAACGTGCACATAGACAAACACTAAACATAATGTCAGGCCTACTAGCCGTAAGATAGAGTAAACTACCAATCATTCCTCTATATTTAGTGCTATCTACAGATTCATTTTCTTCATCCTTAGTAAGTTTGGTTTCGGAGGACATGGGTGTTCTCATGGGTTTTGAGTCTTCAAGACCAAACTTCTTAAGCATATCTTTGATATACTTTGATTGGTTGAAGAATATCCCATCTTCTAATTGTTTAATTTGGAGACCTAAGAAAAAGTTTAGTTCCCCCATCATACTCATTTCAAACTCGTCATGCATGATTTTTGAGAAATCGTCGCATAACTCTTGACAAGTTGAACCGAATATAATGTCATCCACATATATTTGGACTATGATAATATGTGATCCCTTTTTCTTGGTGAAGAGAGTATTGTCTACTAGGCCCATGGTATACTTATGGTCAACTAGGAAAGTCTTAAGTCGATCATACCAAGCTTTTGGTGCTTGCTTAAGTCCGTATAAAGCTTTCTTAAGTTTGAAAACATAATTTGGTTTTTCAAAGTCGGCAAAGCCGGGAGGTTGTCCAACATATACTTCTTCATTTATAAGACCATTTAAGAAAGCACTTTTGACATCCATTTGAAATAACTTAAAATCATGTGCACATGCATATGCAAGTAATATTCTAATAGACTCAAGTCTAGCTACGGGTGCAAAGGTTTCATCATAATCTATACCTTCTTGTTGATTGTAACCTTGAGCTACTAGCCTAGCTTTATTTCTAGATATAATACCTTTTTCATCCATTTTATTTCTAAAGACCCATTTGGTGCCTATTATGGTTTGGTTTTTAGGTGGAGGGACCAATGTCCAAACATCATTTCTAATAAATTGATTAAGTTCTTCTTGCATAGCAATTACCCAAGATTCATCTTTTATTGCCTCGTCTATATTTTTAGGTTCAATAGTTGAAATAAAACAAAAATAATTACTTTCATTTTGAGCTTTGGATCTTAATGTTCTTTCATTAAGTTTTCCTATGACGTTTTCTAATGGATGACTTTTAGTTTCTTTAATATTGACTATTTCTCCTTTTACGGGTTCATTGTCATTTTCAATGTTTTCTATATCATTAACCATTTGACTTTCAACTAAGTCATCATCTATCAAAGGTGATGTCTTAGAGGGAGGTGGACTTTCGTTGAATGTTACGTTCAACGATTCCTCGACTCTTGATGTTTCCTTGTTTAATACAATGTATGCTTTACTGTTTTGTGAGTACCCAATAAATACACCTTCATACGACTTTGGGTCAAACTTAGTGAGATAGTCCTTTGTGTTTAAAATGAAGCACTTGCTTCCAAAAACTCTAAAATATCCTAATGTAGGCTTTTTGCCTCGATAAATTTCATAAGGAGTTTTATTTAAAAATTGTCTAATTAAAACTCTATTTAGGATATATGTAGAAGTATCTACAGCGTGACACCAAAACTTTTGTGGTATGTTTTGTTCATTTAACATAGTTCTACTCATTTCTTGAATTGTTCTATTTTTACGTTCTACTACACCATTAGATTGAGGTGTACGAGGAGCCGAGAAATTATGAGTTATTCCATTATTATCACAAAAATTTCCAAATTGAATTTCATTGTCAAATTCTCGACCATGGTCAGTTCTAATAGATACTATATTACTTCCTATTTGATTTTGAATTTTCTTGCTTAGAATTTCAAATTTGTCGAATGCCTCATTTTTAGTTTTCAAAAACTTTGTCCATGTATATCTAGAGTAATCATCTACTATGACTAAAGTGTAAAAATTTCCTCCATAACTTTGTATAGCCGACGGGCCAAACAAATCCATATGTAATAATTCTAGGCATCTAGATGTAGATACCATGTTTTTAGCCTTATGGCTATTATGTACTTGTTTCCCAATTTTGCAAGCATCACAAAAGTGTTGGTCATATTTCAACTTGGGTAGGTTCCTAACAAGTTCCTTAGATGACAAAGATTGAATAAGCCTCATATTAGCATGACCTAAGCGTCGATGCCATAGAGTTGAGTTTTCGTCCAAGGAGGTAAGACATAACTTATCTTTAGGTGTTTTATCTAATTTCATAACATAGACATTATTCTTTAAAACACCTTTTCCTACGGTTATGCCATCTTTAAGTATTTTACTTCCATTTTCACTGAAAAGGACGTTATACTTTTTGCGGCATAATTGACTTATACTAAGTAAATTAAATCCTAAATTATCTACATGAGAAACATCATCAATAGATAGAGTGTCATGAGAGATTGTACCTTTTCCGATGATTTTACTTTTAAGCTTGCTACCGAATGTGACATTACCTCCATCATACACTTGATAGGTTGAGAAAAGATTTTTGTTTCCCGTCATGTGTCTTGAGCACCCACTATCTTTGATCCACTCATCAGGTTCAAGATCAACTTTCAAGCATACCTAAGTTCATAAAAGACTCAAGCATTTGGTCCCCAATATCTCATGGGTCCGTTTGGGTTAAACATGACATTATCATGGTTTATGTATGTAAATGGTGGAAAATTGTTCCATGACATATAATTAGGACCATGAAAGTTTCTAGGTATGTTTTGGTTCCAATTATTTTGATAAGTATGTTGTGGATTAACTATACTCTTTGGAAAGGGGTGTTTGGGAAAACTCATTTGAGGTCTCTGTTGATCTGTTTTAACTTTATATTCATTTCTAGCTTGTCCTCTTCCTAAAGATACTGCTGGTTTATGTTTATGATTGATTATACTACTGTTAGGTTTCTTAGTAACTTTAACAAACTCGGAACAGTCGACTTTGTGAACCTTCTGTTCAACTTCTGTACTCGCGGATCCTTTGGATACACTTGGCGGATCCAAATTTTTGGATCCGTCGGATCCGTGAGTGTCCAACTTGGTTGAATCAGTTTTATTCACAGTCTGTTCCTTATAATCACTTAAGGTTCCTAGTTTCATAAAGCCTAATCCTGTTTTATCATGACGTAGCTTTTGCATTTTCATTATTTCATCTGCACAACTTATATTTTTATCAAACCTTTTAAACTTTGAATTTTGTTTGATCAAATCTTCCTGTGTGATTCTTAAGGTTTCTAATTCAAGTTTTAGTTCTTGACAAGACACACACGTTTCTTTACTATCTTTACCTTTTTCAATTCGTATTGCTTTTTCTTTAAGCCAAAATACTTCATTTTCTAAAAGTGTTGTCTTTGTTTTCAAAAACTTGTTTTTGTTTATGATTTTTAAAGTAACTTCACACAGTTTGTTATATTCTACTTCTAAGGTTTCGTCATCTATAGAGGAGTATGAATCAGAATGTACCTCTTCTGTGTCATTAGCCATAAGTGCCATTTCGTTGTTCTTAGGCTCATCATCATCATCTCCTTCACTATCGCTCCAAGCTCCACTAACGAAGGCTCTTTGAGACTTGGTCTTTGGAGGCTTTGGACATTCTCCTATTAAGTGACTGGAGTCACCACACCTATAGCATTTCCTATCAACCTTACCTTTCTTATCGTCACGATCTTTCCGAGAGGATTTCTTTTCATCACGAGGTGGTTTTACAAACTTTCCTCGTCTCCTGAAGAATTTCTTGAAATCTCTCACGGCCATGGCATACTCTTCATCATCACTGTTTGAACAAGACTCATCATCATCACTTGACTTGACTTTGGCTTTGGCTTTCAAGGCAATAAACTTAATCTTCTCCTTTTTGCCTTTGACAATTTCTGAGTCTTTTTCCATAATCATTTCATGAACTTTTAGGTTTCCTATGAGCTCATCCAGTGTCATGCTTGATAGATCTTTAGATTCTTCAATAGCTGTCACCTTTGCTCTCCATTTCGGATGAAGTGCTCTTAGAAATTTCCTGACAAAATTCTTACTAGAAAAAGATTCATCAAGTGCTTTAAGTAATGTAATACTAGTATTGAACTTAGCAAACGCACTATCAATGGTCTCATCTTCAGAGATAACAAATTGTTCGTATTGTTGGACAAGAAGATCAATTTTGTTATCTTTTACTTGTGAGTTCCCTTGATGTGTGATAATAAGAGATTGCCAAATATCCTTAGCCGTTTTACACATAAAAACTCTTTCATATTCTTTCTTAGGTAAGGCATTATAAAGCATCATTTTGGCTTCATTATTTTTGGCAATTAGTTTCTTTTGCTCATCACTGTGACGAGTAAGAGAAGCTCCTTCATCCCGACACACCGAAATATTATTACTAATAGGTTTGTAATCACCATCAACTATAATATACCATAGATCTATGTCCTTTGACTTTACATAAGTCTCAAAGCGATTTTTCCAATAAAAAAAACAATTTGGTTCAAATAGAGGTGGTCTCTGCATAGATTGCCCTTCTTTAAAGTTTTCAAAATCCATGGATCGTTTTAAGTTTTAAAATACAATATATTTTAAAGATCTTAAGTAACGTAGCTCTTGATGCCAATTGTGGAAAACTAGAAGGGGGTTGAATAGTTTTTACCGTTTTTCAAGTTTTATTTGCTTTGTTACTATATGTTAATTTCAAAGGAAACAATCACAAATAAATAATCACACAATGTAAACAAAAGATAAAGAGAGGAAAGATCAAACCACATGACACTGTTGTTTATAGTGGTTCAGCTGCAAGGACTCTCTTCCTTGCCCTACTCCACTCCCCGAGTTTCCTACTTGAGAGTTTATCTTTCAATAAGAAACAAACTCCTTTTCTAGGCGGAGAAAACCTTTACACGTCGCTTACTTCCTTTTCCGGTACTAAGCTAAACACCGGGTTCTTTCACAAGGTAGAACCAACCTGACGTCGCCTATTTACTTTACCGACACTAAGCTAGATGTCGAGTTCTTTACTCGGGTACAACTACTCCCTACACTCTTTGTGCTTTAAGGACTAAAGCACTAACCACACTCACTGATTACAAATGAAAGATATGATGTGTGAAACAAACTACAATATCACACAGTAATGCAACTAAAGGATTACGGTTCTGTAGATCCTTGAATGCTTGATCTCTTTTCTACAAAATGAAAGATCAAAGTGAAATGCAACTATGAATGATGTTAGTAAGATATGTACTGAATGATTATGTGTGTTAAAGCTATATGAGTGATGAGAGAGCCAAATGATCAGCTTCCTATTTATAGGCAAGCTGATCTTCAGCTCACGGATCCCTCACAAGGGATCCGTCCTTCATATGATTTGGATCCGTGGGATGTGACAGCTAAGGTTTAGTTGTCTCTTACCATATCTTAGTTGTATCTTACCAAATCATCCAAGATCCTCAAATGTCAACTATGTATCTTGCAAATCTAACCAAGATATATCAAAGATATTGTATGTGATGCATGCAATGATGTCATGGAATGGTTTTAGAATTAAAGTTTCCTTTTAAGGAAACAAGTTACTAAATAAGCAAACTTGTAATTCTTGGTTAATATGTGAAGTGTAAAATGTGTACTTAAGAGACTTAAGCTAGTATTTATTATTTGCTAAAATATATTCCTTTTATTTGTCATTAACAAAACTAATGAAAGATCAAAGAATATAAATAATGTTTTTGAGACGCTATTTGTATTAACACATATTTTTGTTAGGGAGCGTATGGATGCATCCTAGGACTTTTGTATGTGTATGATTTGGTGACCAAGTGGTGTGTGCCTTTCACTCCTTCTCACACTTTTGATTATTACTTAGAGGTCTCCCATCTTCGTATATTTATGATATGATATGATATGTGTATGATTTGACGGATTTTGATTTGTAGTTCTTATGGCACATCCTGATATGACCCTTCTCATTATTTGATTCCATTCTTGTTTCTTTTTCGATTCAGTTCTCATGCACTCTTGATTCTTAGTTATCTTTGAAATTTGTATTGATTTCATGTTTATGCTATTCGTTTCGTATTCTTATTCCTTCGTTGCTTATGCTTATTTTACCATTATGTTATGCTTTGTATATATCTGTTCACTGGGCTTTTTAAGCTCAGCCGCATTTCTTTTCCTGCGGCAGGTTTTAGTAGGAAGCTGGGTATGAGTGAAGATTATCTTTGACTTAGAAGCTATGCCGGATTAGTGATGACTAGAAGAGATGATATTTAGACTTAGTAATTATTGTAATTCATTTGTAACCTTGTAGTGTCAGATTTTCTCTTTGTAACCTTTGAAATTCATTTTGTATTATTTAGTCATATGCTTTTGTTTGCTTTGATATGTCACCATAACGTAATACTTCTACCCTTATCGGGTTGGGGTGTTACAATTATGGTATCAGAGAGACAGGCTGCGACTTGTAATGCATTTACCCTTGACCTGTGAAGTTTGGACCACTAAGTTTCCACTGTAGGCGCTCGTAAGACAACCTTTGAGAAATTGCTTTAGGATCTCCCCATAGGAACATAAGTTATAACCGGTGAGGAATGGGTAGGCTAGGACATCTATGTAAGTAGCATTGCTTCCGCATCACTCTGATTCGTGCCTTTGCCTTAGCTATGCCTTATAAGAACATTTGTTTCAGAAGCTAGAAAGTTTTGTAACCTAAGCTTAGTAACCAAGTAAGATTGGAATGCCTTAAGAACCGCATGGATACCTTACACCATTTAGGTTTCACTTCCTGATTTTGACCTCCATATCCGATATGTTTGATAAACAGTTTGATACCTTTCCGACCATCCCGAAGGTCATTCAACCGTCATGTGTTTGACACATTCTGTGAATTCGTTACGTATGCTGGATATAGAAGGTATCATCCGATACTACTTGAACCTGCATAATCCATTGCTAATCCTATGAGAACTATGATAATTATTAACCACGGATATAGGAAGATTGTTTCCTCCCTTAGTATGACCTGTGAAGATATTGGGTGGACATTAGGCTTCTCGTTGACGTGATCTTCTCCTTCGTATTTTGGTCCTGACGTTTGATTTGTCTTCGTTTTTCGTTTTGATCCCTATGTTCGGTTTCGTCTGAGCAGAAGAAGTTGTGGGACCTGGTTCCATCTCCTCTATGTGTTGACGGTGAGAAGTTTCATCTGGGTGATTGTGTTATAAGACGTTGGATGCCGATATCAGTTGTAGTGTGATTGGACGTCGGACGAAAGAGTGTCCGAAGTGAACGGTAACAACCATAAGAATGAGAATGATTGATAGCAATCTGCCGAGGGTCGAGTGTTCGCTCTGACCAGGGACCAGGCTGCTGACACATCAAGTACCGTTTCGGTTATTCCTTACTTATGCGATCGTGTTGCGTGGTTTTACTTGATACGAGAATGACATACCATGTGGTGTCTTTTGCTTTTCCTAAGCACATTAAGTCCCCTCTGCATTATTAAATTGTTACCCCTAATTCTATTTCTATGAGAATCTTGTGACTATCCATCACGAGGGTAGATTTTCTTGTTCGATTGAGGATGTTTGAAGATCAATTTTATTCTGCTAATCTGATTTCTTTGGGAATGTTTGGTTCGATTCTGGTCATGTAATTGTTGACTGAGCATTGAGATGCTAACAATAGTTATGATTTTGTCACCTCTGACGACTTATGAAACTCAAATTCCGTGCCCAGGTTTCTGACCTAGCATACTATGATGATCACCTTGCTTTGAAATTCCGTATTTTAATCCCTCGCGTTTGTGAAGATATTCCGTTTGATGTAACTCGCTCGAGAGTTTTCGATGATGAATTTCGCGATGTATTCTTTGATGGACTACCAAGATTTCCCCTCGAATGTAATTGTTTTGATCCGTTTATTAGAGTGTGTTTTGTCCCGACTTGAGGTAGACTGTGATTGCAATAAAGGCATGTGTATATGATTCAAGTATTATGACGTCTGGCCAGCGTGATAATAGTTACATCATATACCTTGAATTTATTGGAGTCACAGAATGTCTTGAGGAGTGCCTGAGGTCAGTGTGTTATCAGAACTCTATTCATGTGTAAGCGACGTTTTGCCTAATACCGAAATCCCTTACGAACGACATACGTTGAATGGAGAGTATCGAAGGACCTACTTCTAGGAAGTGGTTTATCCGTCTGTGTGCGTCTCTGTGTTGTGTTTCAGTTTGGTTATGAAGAAGAATGATGGTGGTATGAGGTTGTTCTTGGAATACTGGAATCTTAGTAGTATGGTGATTAGGACTGATACCGTTATCGACGATTTATCTAATCAACTTCAGGGTGAAGTTTTCTCTATGATCGATTTGTAATCTGATTATGTTCACTTTCATGTGAAGGAGCAAGATGTTCCTAGCATTGAATTGTATCCATTATAATCTCTATGAGCATTGTGATGCCAATCGTATTGGCTACTGCTCCGACTAATTCCTGTGAGCTTGATGAACCGTGTATTTCATAAATGCTTGGACAATTGTCATAGTATGACGATTTAGTATATTCAGGGAAGAAAGAGAAACACAGGAATCATCCTTGTATTTTGGTGTTGAAAATTTCTACGTCAAAAGAACTCGATGTGAGTTTCTCGAAGAGTATAATTTTGGTAGGGGTGAAGAATATGTTGGATGTTCGTGTGTAGAAGTGGGATTAGATATGTCAGCAACTTTGTAACGGGATTTACGCGTACTTTCGGAAGGACAAAACGATGTGGGTTGTAGTGAATCATTCAACTTGGTGGATTACTTAGAAGATCGGCAAAGATTATTTCAACAGAAGATTATTCAAGCTCCTTGGCGCACCTGCAGTGATCGTGTCAGAAAAATCGGGTTTTGTTTCACACTTCCAGAACAAATGCAGAAGACCTCCAAGACCGGCTTGAGATTTTACGGCGACTACACACCTTCAGATGGACGGACGGACAGAGAAACTATGTTGAAATTGAAGATGTATGGGACAGAGCGTTTGACAAGTGTATTGGCATAATTGAGAATGCCTACGGAGATGTAGAACACCTTTTGGTTTGGATTAAGTTAGAGAATCGCTGGTTTAAGGTCTGGAGTTGATTGCTGTGATTGGTGGATTAGTTATCCTTGTGGAAGAAAACCTTGAATGGTGGACTATGAAATTTGTATGTTTCGTACGATGTCCCCGTTGTGGAGAGTTAAACGTTTTGGGCGTATAAAGAATATCTAGTTCACGATGCATTAATCCGTTGAGTTGTTTTTTTCCATACAATTATCCGACCTATTCCGTTATGCTCTCCGATACGTTTCGATCCTCCGTTATGTGCTTACTTTATCATCTGTACAACTACGTTAGCTCTTTGAGGTGTTTTATCCGTACGACTATTCGACCTATTTTATTTTGTTTTCTGATGCGTTTCGATACTCCAATTTATACTCTATTGATCGTCGGTACAAATATGCTACCCATCTCATTATGCGTTTTGATACAAGTTGATATTTCGAGTATACCCGATTGATCATCAGTTCAAGTATACTATCTATCTCTTATAAAACTCTTGATACATTCGATGATTCGTTACGCGCTTCGGTTGACCGGTGGTACGTTCCTTAGTTCGATCAGTATCTGGTTGGAATTGATGAGAGCTTCTACAATTATGCGCTAGTTCCCTATTGCGACCTGAATCTGGACTGTGTTTATGTAGTTTGATTCTTTAGCACTACCTCCGTATTACTCATGCGAATGCATGTTCATGTATCTCTTCGTGAAATCTCAACCGTCATCTGCTACGTATTTTGTTTCGTATTCGTTGGAGCGATCTGTCATGAGTTATGTTTTGTGAAAGCCTAGCGCTTTTCAATGATTTTGATCAGGTTGGCGAGGTACCTCATCTCTTGGCGTTACCTTCCCAGTTATCCTTCGTATACGATGTATTCCATGTATCACTTCTTCGTGAGTATGATTATCATCCGCTTCACGTTGTGTCTTGCCCGTTGGATCAGATTCGGGAAGACCTTTCTTATAGTGAAGAACCTGAGGCTGTTCTAGAGCGTCAGGAAAGAGTCATGAGAACTAAGACCATTCCGTTTGTAAAGATTCTTTGGAAGAACCATCCTGAGAGCGAGGCTACTTGGGAGACTGAAGAATCAATACGATCCAGTTATCCGCATTTTCTTTTTGACTTGGTACGTATTCATTTCGATATTGCTTTCGATTTCGCATTTTCATTTCGATTTCGCTTTTCAATTTTCGAGGACGAAAATTCCTTTTTAAGAGGGGAAGAGTTGTAAAACCCCGAAATTTATATAATCCGAAAAGACTAAAATAACCTCCGAATTTGAACTTTTAAGAATCTATAAAATATATAAGTAATCCTTGTGAACATAACTTAAGTTACCTAAGTATTTAAGTTACATATAAACCTTACATTATGTAAATAAGAGGTAACGAATAAATAAAATCCTAAACCTAATAATGCTAGCCGAAACCATATGTACTATAACTAAAAATTTCGGCCCAAGTGCTAAAAAAAAAAAAAAAAAGAATACATGGAACTTGTTTGATCCCAGCCCAAATCAAACCCACTCATTCACTCCTTGTCTTGGCCCATTAAACAAAACTCGGCATTCCTTTGTTTTTGTATAACCGAACATTTCAAGAAAAGAAAAAAAATAAAACCCTACCTCTCTTTTCCATTCTATCATACGGCAAGGAAAAAAAAAAGGGAGAAACCCTAAAAACCTAAAAGCTTGGCCGATCCATCTAAAGCATAGGAAGAAGGTTTGATCTTTGTTAAGGTAATCTTGTAACTCATTATTTAATCCATAAAACATGTTCTTGATCAATTCTTAATCAATCCATAAAAGTTTCCTTGGCTTTTGTTTTGTCGATCCACCAAAGGAGAAGAAGGAAGGATTTGTGGTGATTCCATCTTGTGTTGTTCGTGATTCTTCGTATTGTCTTCAAGGGTATTCGTATCACCCATCTTTGTTCAATTCTTATTAGTAAATCTTATGTTCTAGTCGAATTATGATCAAAAGATTATAAGAATATGTCACATAAAATCATAAATGAGAAAACCCTAAAATCTTAGGTATGAATCGGACCAGGAGTATATGTGTTGAAATTATTCGGTTTGATTATGTTAAGACCTGTAATAATCAACCTAAATATGTTTGGATTAACCTATAATCATTATGTGTTAAGAATTAAAGAGATAAAATGATAAAACCCTAAGTTATACATGAATCTGTGAAAAACTGCTACTGATCTGGAATTTTGTTCGACTTTAACCGGCTGTAACTAAATGATCTGAACGTATATTTTGTATTTTTAAGAGCCTAGAACTAATTTCAATGAAATGGCTACATGGGAAAATTAATTTTGTAATTTTTGGAGGCCTGGAAGGTTACCTTTTGATTTTTGGAAAATTATGTGTCTGATCGGATTTGTGAGTCTGGAAAATCAGTCCGGGTTTTTGAATTTTCATTTCCAAACTGTGTCGAATTAGGAGGTTTACTTTGAACTGGGTAATCTTTAGGATGTCTATTACTTCCTGGAATTTTTGTAGATTTTTATGAATTTTTATTAAAGGGTTTATAATTAATAACTTTTCGTATAGTAAAATTAATCAGAAATCGGGGCGAGTTGGTTTAAGTGAATTTTAATCCATAGTTATGCTACTTAATAAAATCTGGAAAAATTAGATAAACTACTTAAGACATTTGAGCATCTCTGGGAATTTTTGGGAATTTTATTACTGAGTTCTTATATGGTTGAAAATTTATAGAAAACCTAACAATTTCGTATATAAAACTGGGAGAAATTATAAAAAGGTTAAAAGGGAAATTAAAAGTGTTTTGTGTTTATCTTATAAACTAAAGGGTTTAAATTGTCAATTGCTAAAACTAAAGGACCTAACTTGTGAACACCTGTGACTTTACGGTAATTACATTTTACACCCTAAATTTATGAGAATTGCATATTAATCCCTAAACTTATGATAATTACCTAATAAACCCTAAAATTATGGAAACAACCTTATGAACCCTAAATTTTTGTAAAAGACATTATGAACCTTAAACAACGAATATGATCATCTTTAATACTTAAAAATTGACATACGAGAATGTTAATAACCAAAGTTACTAAATACGGAAACTTGCTATTTTTGGAAAGTTACCTAAAATGGAATGAGAACTAAAATGAAACCTTACGATCATATGAAACTTATAAGAGAATTTATGATTATTTGTAGATCGGGTGAAGAAGGAGTGACCTTCTGCTTCTTTTTATTTCATTTGCTTTCGTTGTGTGCTGTGTTAAGGTACAGATATTCTTTCCCTTTTCAGTAGGGATATTTCTATTCGATCCGATGCCTGATATGATTTCCCTTATTTGATTCATGACTTTCATTGTATGATCGTCAATCTATTTGATCCATTCTGACATTTGTTTAAATGTCTCTGCTATGCTATGCTATGATTATTTTTTCCATGCTTATTAGATTATGATTATGTATGCTTTGATAAATCCGTGCCTGAGCTTACCTAGTTCTAGAGGTACTAGGACCATGTTTAGGATGGCACCCTAGGCATGACACTCCCGTAGAGGTGTGATAGATCTACGGCGTTCCCCCTTTTGATTTGATTTGTATGCGCATTATTGGCCAACCCCATATGTGTGATCAGTCCAGAACTGAGATACATATTTTTGTTAGGGAGCGTATGGATGCATCCTAGGACTTTTGTATGTGTATGATTTGGTGACCAGGTGGTGTGTGCCTTGCACTCCTTCTCACACTTTTGATTATTACTTAGAGGTCTCCGCTCTTCGTATACTTATGATATGATATGATATGATATGTGTATGATTTGACGGATTTTGATTTGGAGTTCTTATGGCACATCCTGATATGACCCTTCTCATTATTTGATTCCATTCTTGTTTCATTTTCGATTCAGTTCTCATGCACTCTTGATTCTTAGTTATCTTTGAAATTCGTATTGATTTCATGTTTATGCTATTCGTTTCGTATTCTTATTCCTTCGTTGCTTATGCTTATTTTACCATTATGTTATGCTTTGTATATATCTGTTCACTGGGCTTTTTAAGCTCAGCCGCATTTCTTTTCCTGCGGCAGGTTTTAGTAGGAAGCTGGGTATGAGTGAAGATTATCTTTGACTTAGAAGCTATGCCGGATTAGTGATGACTAGAAGAGACGATATTTAGACTTAGTAATTATTGTAATTCATTTGTAACCTTGTAGTGTCAGATTTTCTCTTTGTAACCTTTGAAATTCATTTTGTATTATTTAGTCATATGCTTTTGTTTGCTTTGATATGTCACCATAACGTAATACTTCTACCCTTATCGGGTTGGGGTGTTACACTAATGCACCAACTCCCTCAACGTCATCAACATCTACTCCAGCAACTCCAGTAATTGAGATTGTTCTACCAAGAGTTGATGAGAAAAATCCAAACACACCATTTCAAGAAGAACCAAACCAAAATGATGCTGTGTTAGAAGAAAGAGCATTTGAAAACCTATTTGCTACAGATTCTGCTGAATCATCTTCACGGTTACATGAACCATCTAACTCGCATGCGTTAAATCCAAGGTACCCTTCTACGTTACAGTGGACTAAAGACCATCCAATAGAACAAGTTATTGGTGAACCCTCAAGGCCTATTCAGACGAGAAGACAACTAGCCACCGACCCCGACATGTGCATCTATGTTTGCTCAGTAAGCTTAAAGGAACCAAAGAACATTTGGGAGGTGATGGCAGACAATGCATGGATAGAAGCGATACAGGAAGAACTTCTCTAATACCAATTACATGACACTTGGGATTTAGTACCAAGACCAATTGACATACTTGTCATTGATCTTAAGTGGTTATGGAAGAATAAAAAGGATGAAGAAATGACTATCATTCACAACAAAGCTCGTCTCGTGGCCAAAGGATTCAGACAAAAAGAGGGGATAGATTTTGAAGAGTCATTCACGCCAGTAATAAGACTTGAGGCAGTCAGGATATTCTTAGCCTATGCAGCTCACAAAAATATCACAGTCTATCAGATGGATATCAAGACGAAATTCTTGAACGAAACTCTGAAAGAAGAAGTCTGTGTGAGTCAGCCAAATGGATTCGTTGACAAAGAACATCTAGACTACTTCTACAAGCTAAAGAAAGCCATTTATTGTTTGAAACAAGCTCCAAGGGCGTGGTATGACGAATTATCATCTTTCCTGCTCCAAAACAATTTCACCAAAGGAACAATTGATCCTACCTTGTTTACAAGAAAATTCAAAGATGACATTTTGATTGTTCGGATTTACGTGGATGACATTATTTTTGGGTCCACTAATCCGAAACATTCATAACATTTTGAAAATCTCATGAAAAGTAAATTTGAAATGTCCATGATGGGGGAACTAAAATTCTTTCTTGGTTTACAAATACACCAATCCCCTCGTGGTATTTTTATTAATCAAGCTAAATATACAATTGAGATTTTGAAAAAACATGGTATGGAAAATTGTGACTCTGTTGGTACTCCAATGGTCACTTCACTAAAAATAGGTACTGATTTATATGGGAAACCCATCGATCCAAATAAATATCGGAGCATGATTGGTTGTCTCATGTACCTAACTGCTAGTCAACCCGATTTTCATTTTCTTGTATGCTTATTAGCACGGTTTCAGGCAAGGACTATCGAACTTCACCTCCAAGAGGTCAAACAGATCTTTCGGTACCTACGAAGAACCATTAACATGGGACTTTGGTGTCCGAATGATTCAGAGTTTAAACTAATTTCATTTTCAGATGCGGACCATGCAGGTTGCCAAGTTACATCAAAAAGTACATCCGGTGGAGCACAATTTTTGGGTGAAAAGCTAGTAGGCTGGTAATCAAGGAAACAAGATTGTACTGCATTATCAACCGCAGAAGCCGAGTATGTGTCTCTATCTGCGTGTTGTGCCCAAGTTCTATAGATGAGGACACAACTCACAGATTATGGCTTTACTTTCGACAGAATACCTATGTATTGTGATTCAAAAAGTGTCATAGCCATCTCGTGCAATCCAGTACAACACTCGAAGACCAAACATATTAGAGTCCGCTACCACTTCATCAAAGAGTACGTAGAAAATGGTACTGTTGAATTATTTTTCATGAAGACTGAATACCAACTCGCCGATATATTTACTAAAGCCCTTCCAAAATAGGTTTGATAACTTAGTTCGACGAATTGGCATGCGAAGCCTAACTCCTGAGGAGCTAGAAAGTCTTCTCACGACATGTCTCTCGTATAATCGATATTCTGTACGTATCTAGAAATGTCATTCAACAATGATATTGACACGTACAGATGCTTGAGTGAGAGTTCATTTAAATGTTTTCTAAAACATGTCATTTCTCAAAAAATTTCTTCACTATGGCTTTCGTATACTTCAGTACGAAACCCGCGCTGCAATGTTGACTTCTGATTATATCTGATCAGGACTCGTATTTTCAATGACAAAACAAAGAATTCTTGAGCACATGATACCTCCCTCAAAACTCATAGAAACATGCTTTATTTAAGGGGGAGTATAAAATTATAAAAATGAAAAACAAAAATGTTCCAAATCATGCTAATTCATCCGTCTATCTCTCCAAAAAGCTTTATTTTAATCAGTTGATATAAAAAAATATCACTACATGCTATTTTTGAGGGGGAGAAGACGTGATTAAAATGTGATCAAAATATTTAAAGATCGTGAATTGAATCTAAAAAGAGCTCGACTCAGTATGAACCCTCGAATTGACGAAAAAATAAATATCCGTAATCGAAAAGACTTGTCCGGTACGGGTAATAATTTCAAGCTGGTTATCCAGTGATGTAAACGTGTCTCGCAAAGGACTTGTCTGAGTAGAATGCACCAATTCGAGAGATTATTCTTTTGATAAGACCGGGTCGGGTAATAATTTCAAGCTAGTCTAACTAGTCATGTAAACGTGTCTCGTAATGGTCATATTAACTGAAAATCGATCAATTCATATGTGCGAACTCTACCCGACATGTGCAAATTTATCTTAAAAATGCATGAGCACAAGTGAAGGGGGAGTATTTCAGAAAATACAAAACTCTCGAAGTGTTAACCAAAATGTGTTCTATTCATAAACACTTTGAGAGATTTTACAAAAGGTTTTGTGGCAAGTGATCAACAAATATAGGATAATCATGGAGTAATAAGGTGATTATGGTTAGGTTATGTCCTATGATCCGCCAGAGCCGGAGGGATCTACCCAAGGACAATTTCAATAGATTAGAATTAGAAGTCCTTAGGTAAGATTTAAAAAGGAAGTAAAATGAGAAAGGGAAAGAAGGGGTTGAAGAATGAAAAAGAAAAGTTTGATGAAAGGGTGAAAAGAAATAGCCCTCCTTGAAAATTTAGGGCAGAAACCGGGTCAATACATCTGCTATCGGTAATCACAAAGTTGATACTGATATTGAAGACAAGACGTCATGGACCCAGTGACGCGCTGCACCACCTCTCCTAGCCACTCAGATATCTCTTAAAAGATATTTGTTTCATTTCTCACAAAGAACACTGCATAATCTATCGGCCTCTCATTCCGAGATGTGTTGATATTGAAAAGGTGGCACTTTGCTCCATGCCTCCGACTACTAAAACCAAAACGCACATTATCGAGTCTAGAGCCATGAGATTCATTAAAAGATCTCTTAGGAACACTTCCAATATAATACACTTATGTTCGCCAAAAAGGACACAAGGTGTACAAGAGTTTTAATGAGATCCGTAGATCTTGCCTTATATAGTGATTGTTATCTGTTTCAAAACGGTCTACAGTCGTGGAGTGATACTTCGGTATACTTCAGCGGCTCACCTGTATTGTGGGTATACTTTGGTATATCTGCTGTAAGCCTTCTTAAGGGCATCCAATTCAGGAACAGCCTTTGTAGGGATTAGAGAGGGTTTTCACACTATACTGTTGATTCTCTCGAAGTCTGAGCCTGTAACTGCTAGAAATCCCGCCAAGGAGATTCCTTTCACGAATTGAGTCCTTATGACGTGGGTCGTTACTTGGATTTATCCAATGTAATGAGAACTGTCCCTAACGGGATTAGGACGGTTGATGTGCCCGACCAAGGTGAATGGAATCAAGACATTCATCAGTAAAACAATCGTAGTGGTCAATTCTATAAGAAAAGTCCACCGTGATCGACTGGTGATTTCAACTAACAAAATACAGCTACTAATGAAAGTCCCCCTGGAGAAAGACCGTACACCATCATCATATGTCTCAAGATCTACATCTCTTCATACTCATACTTACGAAGATTACCCTTAACAAAGCTCAAGTGAAAAAGTTCAAGACAAAAAGATCAAGTTAAAGACAAAGAGTAAAGACAAAGTCAAGAAGCTAATCAAGATGTCAAGAACAAGTTCATGTATCAAGTGAGGAAGACATAAGTATGGAGTTCAAAGTATTATCAAGAAGTATGTATATGTTGGAGGATACGACGCTATAAATCCATGAAGATGTTGATCAAGGCAAGAACGACCAAAAGACGATATTTGGAAAATCACATAACATGAAGGAACGAAGAACCAAGACTATTCTATAATGACACTCAAAGCTCAAGACAATGAAGTCGAAAGACCTAATCACTGAGAGCGTCATTTAAATGACCATCCCTTAGGGGGAGATTGTTAGCTTTTATAAAAAGTGATGGTCATTTGTCTTTATTATATTTTTGTAACGTGTCATTGTTTATTAATTAGAATAGTCAATGGGCTTTTTATGTAATCTAATAGGTTAAGAGTTAATCCATAAAAAGCCCATAAGCCTCATTTGTAAGAAAAACTATAAATAGCACCTCCTCCCTCATTTGTGAGGTTGGTGCTTTTGGGGGTGCTTCAGGGATTGTTTAGGGGATTAGTGTGTGTTAATAATATTGTTTCTCTCTCTAGTTTCTCTCACTAGATTTCTTACACCACACTTCTCTCTAGTTACTCATTATTGGTTGATATAGTGTATGATAAGATTGATTCAAGGGATAACACTAGTGTTATTTGAAAAAGAACTAAACTTTTGACTTGAAATCAAAATTCTAAATCACTATAATGATCTTAACACTTTACAAGTGTGAAGAGAAAGTGATAGAAATGAGATTTTTGTCACTAAATCACTACAAAACCAATCGTTAACTATCAATATGCTACGAACTACTCAAAAACACACAAATCAATTATCTTCTAGCGAATGATACCACTTATTAGGTCCTATTTTAAGCTCAACACAAGTAATATAACACGATATAGATAAGAGAATAAGAGAAGAGATGAAGAGAAATGGCTGATTCTATTTCATACATAAAAGTAACAAAGCTTCCGTACAATTGTGAATAAAACCAACAACTAATAAGAGTTACATGCATGGGTATTTATAGGCAAGATTTTAGGGCAACACTTGCCTTAAATCTTTTAGAAACTAACACTAAACCTCACGGCCCATAGGGCTTCTAATAGGGCCGTGAGTTGTAACTAACTTAAAGCCCTTTGCAAACTTACAATATGACAAATACTTCATCACATATAAAATGTGTTCCCAACAAAAGTGTTACGATTCCTAATATATATGTTGTTCTAAGTTCGAGTTTTATGATATTTTATAGTCCAAAAATCTTATTGTGTCGATATGTGGTCAAATTGTCCAAAGGTAAGTTTATCGGGTTTATTTCTGAAAGTGGGTCCTACCACTCTGGGTAAGTGTAAAATTTATCATATGTTAACAATTATGGTTTATATATTTTTTAATTTGTAAAAATAGTTCCACTTATAGTGTTTTTAGATGTCATAAAAATATATTTGACTTATTTTTAAGTAAATTTTGATAAGTTATAGAATTTTAGGTTAAGTGCGGGTTTTGAATAAAAGTGGATATTCGTTAACAAAAATTCCGTTTCTCTTAACCCGTAAGGAGATACATTACAAATTTTATATTTCCGGAAAGATATTTAAGTGTACTAATCAGATTTGTGGGTCCGATTATTCTGAAATTTATATAACTTAAGTAAAATTACTATTTTACCCTAATATGTCAAGTCTGATCGGGACAGCACCTAATAGTCCCACCATTTTTACGATAAGTTGAGTTCTGATATTCCTTTTTATGCGGGCTTTTCGATTACGTGTAAGTTAATGTGTTACCTACAACTTTTATGTTTTGTGCAACAGAGGGTTCAATACAAATTTTCAGACTTTTTAGCCGTTAAAATCTGGTGTGCGTTTTCCGACAACCTTTGTCGTTTATTTTCTAATTAATTCATCGGGTATCGTCTCACGACCAAATACTCGGAAAATCGAAGCTAAGAGATAGATCTACAGCCATATATTTTTACCAAAGTCTGAAAGTGTACTGATTTAGTGCAATAATTACGAAAATAGTCTCTGGTCCAAATGGTCTTGGTAAACTTAGTCCCAATCATAGTTTTTAGTATTTTAAGCTATGTAAAATGCATAAATTAATACAACAAGCATATGAAACATGAAAAATACATGAAATTAAATATAGGTCAGTAGTGAAATGGAAATTATTGTGTGGTTTCTTACACAAATGAGATGGAAAACACAAGGAATCAAGGACAAGAACACTAGATCTTCAAACCTTGCATAATATCTTGTAGCAAAAATTTATGATGATGGTGATTTGGGGCTGATTATATACGACACAAGGAGGAGAGGAAGGAAAAATCTTGGCTAGTTTTGAGATCTATGTTGAGTGGCAAATGATTAGATGGTTTTATCAAAGTGGTTTTGTGCTAGCGGGAGACAAGTGAAGAAAAAGCATAACAAGTGTCTCATGACACATCTAAGAAACGAACACCTCAATATGAGGTTGTGTTGTTAGGTGATTTTTGTGTATTATTTGGTTTAAAGTGTATCATTTTGTGTATAGTTTGATCCCGGTAATTGCAAACGTGAAGTTTTTAAGACGCGAAACTTAAAATTTGGTAATGTAAAAATACGAAACTTACAAAAATATTAAAACTTGACATCAAAATCTATTTTGATATTTTAGGTGATCATTGAGCTTGTTGGGTGATTATTTGATGTTTAAAAATAATTGAAACCGCGCAAAACGCGAAATGTAGAAAGTTTAAGTAAAAATAGAAAAGTAAAAATGGATTATTTAAAATATGATGGTAAGAAACCAAAATGCATAAAAATATATCTACTGAGTTTGGCCAGGTGTCGGTTTAGGTTAAATGTACGTTTAACGACGTATACGGAATAACTTATCTAGTTACTCGCAAATGTGAATTTACTTAAAATAAAAATATTAAGTAAATTTAAAATATTAACTATTGACCTCAAAATTGTGAATTGTTACACATTTTCCGGGTTTTTCAAAAACCGGTTCTGGTTTCAAATCGGTTCCAGTTCCTGGACAAAGTCAACGAACCGGTTCCGGTTCCAAGCCGGTTCTGTTTTTTTCGGATCCGGGGTGTAAAAAACTAGGACCGGTATAACCAGTTCTGGATCAGTTTTAAAACCGGTTCCTTGGAAAAACCAGTCGAACCGGTTCCAAAATTCCGATGCTAAAACCTTAATAGTGGCATGCAATTTTATCGATTTTGGGTTTTAATGGTTAGAATCGGTTTGTCTACTGTCTAAAACCGGTGCTAAAAGAGTTTTGTGGAAGAACCAGTGCTAAAAGACTGCTAAAACCTTAACAGGGTGCAAAAACCGGTGCTAAAAGAGCGTTGCGACATAACCATTGGAGCCGGTTTTAGAACGGTTTGGAAAAAACCGGTTTGGAATCAGTTCTAACGGCTAAAGGTGGAACCGGTTAAGAACCAGCGGTTTTTGGAAGAACCGAACCGGTTCTTGGTTTTGACCAGTTTCGGTTTCTGATATTTTTTGGGTTCCGGTTCCGGAACCGGTTTTTTTGCCACCTCTACTATTCACTCTCCATTCCATGTCTTTCCATGTGCTAACTCTCCATCATCAACACAATCCTTTAGACAAAAATCTTAAGCTGAAAAAATAAATCGCTCATACAAAATCATTGTTTTCATTCCCTATTCCAATCACTATCGGAACTTGCCAATTCGCATTTACCCTGAAGAAATCATATAATCAGTTGTGGGTTGTGGCAATGGAATGACATTCCGTGAACACAAGGAAATGATAGATTGGGTTATTAACTTATTATAACTTGCTCATAGTCATGGAGCTAGTAACTCGTAATGCTACAACGGTGGATATGTACTCCTCAGACACCTTCGGAGCTTGCTATGGTGTTGTCACATCTCAAAGATTAGATATGTTACATTTGGTTTTAGTTCGTGGTTAACTAACGCTTCTATGCATATCGCTCATATTTTCCACACACGCGGGCCAACTATTGTCGAGAGGACGGTGGTGATGTGACAATAGCAAAGTCACGGCCGGGATGCTAATCAACTACCCACTTATAATTGTCACAATTTTTTATGATATAAGTTTTCATTTTTTGATCAAATAAATGGTGATTTTCTAAATGAAAGAACGTATAAAGTGTTGGAATTTAAATAACATGACTATCATCTTAAATAAATAAACACACATCAGAGAGCATAGCGGAAGCAGGAACATTAATTTAACACGTATAAAGATTATCGAATAATAAAAGTCACATACCTTTGATCCTAGCAAGAACAAGGATCTAACTTCTCTTTTCTTCTCTTGATCAAATAAAAGGATTAGCGAGAAACCCCTTACCGTTTTGTTTCTCAATCCAGGATGGAATTAACTAAAATAAGTTAATACCAAGGTTTTGTACACACGTACTATTAGCAATTCGATGTGAATGCTAGTTCTTAAATCACAAATAAAGCACAAAACAATGTTTAGCTTTTAATAAAATAAATCAGGTCAAACCTTTTATTTTATATATATATTGCCGATCCATAAATTCAAGAAGCAAAAGAAGGACATGTTACATTGTAGTACTATCCATGCACATAGAACTAAAAGACATGAATAATATGTACACTACATGCACATGGAAGAGCAGTCCAATATATATATTGTACGATACATATATCTTGGAAGGGTTGTAGTCAAATTTTTTCCTTCTCCAATAATAAGAGCTTGAGGGGTTTATATAGGCTTCAAACTTGCTCTCTAAGTTTGAGTGCAACACCTCCTCAAGTTCCAAAACTTGACACTTAACCCCCTCCTTTTTCCTTGTTCAACCATTTAAATATTTGTGATTTAATAATTAAATATAACTATTTATATATTAATTATTTAACATCGATTCTCATACGTAAAGTGTGCAATCCCATGGCCCCGAGTTCGATTCTAGTCATACACGATTTAATATTTTTCCATAACTCTGACAGCTCCCACTTGGAAATCTATTAAAAGGGTAATGACATTGGTTAGCGTCTAGCAACACGCCAATGCCCCTAGTACAACTCGGGTGGTGGTCTCCTGGAAAAACCACTTGATGATTAATCATCATACTTATCCTTTTATTTCTAATACTACATTAATAAAGATATGGATCTAAGTCATTCTTTATTAATAATTCTGTTTCTCGTTGGATTTGATTGAGCAAGATTACCAAATCTTCTGAACATATTCAGGGGAGATCTTGGGTGTGCGCACGCAAACATCTTGTCAACCCTACGAGGGGCCCATCAGTATTAAACTTCAAACAATTTGAAGGAACAAATTCTATCTTGACTACGAGCATAACCCATGCACTTCGCAACACTTCCGAAAACAATCCTTATAGCTACTAGTTACGTATAGCGTTAAATTGAATCACATAAATGCACTACATGCATGACAGTTATCTGGCATCTCAAGTCTGAGGATAACTATATTCACATGATTTACTTGATAACAAGATCCATAAAGTAAACTCATGAAGTTGGGATAAGTCCTATATTCAAACCATTTGAATATCATGTGAAATTGGTATGACAACGCATCAATATACTTTCAAGTATATTCTACCAATACTCAGATTTGTCTTAATTTAATGATATTCCCATATCATTAATCGACAACGGACAATTTAGAATAACATAAGTTATTCACGGATTTAAACATGCAAATATAGGATACAATTTATTATTAATGAAAATAAACGTACCAAGTACTTTAATTCATTGTAAATAATAATTGCTTAACATCCCTTATCCAAATACTAAATAGATCAATGCATGATAATTCCAATTAATGAATTATGTCTCAAATTAATGAATTATGTCTCAAGTCATGTCAAACATACTTGTTGACAAGACATAAATCAACTAATCTTGATCTATCGGAATTTTGAGAATACTTATTTCAAGAACTTAATTAGTAAAATTCTTGTATGTGTGCGATCAATTATCTTGATACTGCAACATAATATTTCATAAAATGCGCGACATCCTCAACCACGAATTTATGACAGTTAAACTATCAAACCTTTTATAGTTTTAAAGTATTCTAATTCTTTAATGTATAATGCAACTGTGCTTACAGTTAAGCGTAACTAGTACACATGGCCATTAACATGGATGAAATCCTACCATGACTAGTATTGAGTGTCATCTCAATCTTATTAGCATCATTGTATGCAAACAACAATATGCTCTTTAAGGTAAACTTTAATATCCATTGTGTAATCTTTGATACCTTCAAATCTTTCCAGATTTGTTGGCTATAACATTTACGCAACAATTTGCCATATGGTTCATACTTAGAATTTAGGAGCAATTCCAGGATGAGGATGTTAATTCTAAATCCAACCATATCCATTACACTTAGTTATCTAATAACTTTAATTTAGATATTAATGTTGTCAAATCGTCATTCATCAAGCATGATACAACAACAACATGATGTACATGAAAAATCCTTATGTCAAACTTAGATTTATTCATGTCACATCTTATCAAAGATATGTGTCTATCTAGACTTTCTAATAGTGTATCATGTTCTTATTAGAATCAATTATTTTACCGCTTATGTTTATAAACATATATTCCAAGGTTGTATGTTTATTTTCTAAATCATCAAGTGAAGTTTCATTCCAAACTAAGACTTAACATTTAATGCTTATGGAATGTTGCTTCCTATATGTTATACAACATATATGAAATAAAAAAATAAATATAACACTCCCACTAGCTTTCAGGAATATCAAGAAATATCTTTATTTAATTATAAATCAATACTAGGATTAAATAACTAAATATAGGTATATCTCCTAGATGCTTGCATTTATCCATTCATAAATGATTGAACTTTGTATACTTCCAAAGATTAATTGAATTCAAATACTCCTTTCAATTACTTATCGTCCTCGCACAAGTAATTACTCAAGAAAGAGTTTTGATATTCCATTGTTAATTTCATATAAATGAAACTAAGAATGACAATTATAATCTTTATACAATTAATGTGCCTAGAAATAATTTCAATCACTGTTAATTGCTTAAGTGTGCTTGATAATCTTTTCACATATTAAATATGTATACAAAATTTATCCATTATGATTTCTACTCAAAAATTTAAATCTCTAGAATTTTCATTTCCTTTGTAGAAACTCATCTTCATTCTACAGTCTAACTATAGAATTTAAGATTAACTAAGTTTCCAAAACTAGTTATCTTTCTGGACTGCACCTAAGCATTCATAGTATGAGTAATTTGCCAAATTCAATATTTGCAATTTATCTAAATGATCAACATGTTTACCATAATCCTGTAGCTCATAACCCTCAACATATTATTCAAATATTTGAGATATCCTTGCGGATCTATGAATGAGAATTCCATCATCTAGAGATTTAACATTAACATGTTTAATCCTCATGATGATTTTACTAGTGTATTTTAGAAGATCATGTACCTTGTAATTTTATCTTTTCAAGATAAAACCTCCCACTTGCCTTTAGCAATTTATAGACTATATATAAATACTTCATAATTAGAGCAACACAAAATTGTTCTCTTTTGGGACATTACAAATACATATTGACAGTTCTTTACATTAAGTTTGTTAATAACCTACTCAAAAGCAGTTTAACAAATTCCGAACTTCAATTTTAAGACTTAATGTGATTTATCACATTCCATAATAAATGGTGTCTTATTAATCTTCTAGGTTGGCGTCTAATTGAGTATATACTACTCAATTTCCTAACCTTGATAACTTTTGGAAGAATAGAAGGTATAGTTATCTTTAATCAAACAATAGTTTGATTTTCCTAACTAAACATACCATAACATTATGTATTTCATTAGGATTAATATTGTAAGACAATCTTACAATATGTAAGATAAATATATTTTGTTTGGCTTATCTATTCACCAACTAAGTCAGTTTAATGGTATAATTGAATTTCCAAGCCAATTGCATGCTATATAACATAAGTACTTTTTGACCAGGTCATTTCATTTCCATGTCTTAACAAGAAGACATAAACTGTTATAATCCTAATATACGTTATAAATCATTGATCAACTCAATGACTATTTGTATATGTCTTAATTAAAAAACATAACAAGTTAACGTCTTACTTTATTATAAGTCTTGTAACAATTTAAAAGACTTCATATTTATAACTTTACAATAAATTATAAACATGCATAACTAAAGTAATCCTGAACACCACAATTTGGTTTCAATACTTATTTCAAGTTAATTTATTACTTCATATATTTATGACATTCCAAGAATACATAAATATTCCTCTTTGAAGTAGTATTAGATTACTTCATTTATTTATGTCATTTCAAAAATACATAAATATTAAGTTTGAAATAGTCTCATTATCATATTGACACTTGTTCTAATAAGAATCTAATTTAGAACTTGCAAATTAATATAGTTTCATTACATCAGTTGATCTGCCAGTAATGAAAGTATGTAATTTACCTTGTCATTAATATCTATGTCAAGGTCTCACTTACGCTAGATATTAACTCCAAGTGTTCTATTAATTAGATGTGAATAAATCGCATTAGAACATTAGTCTCTTACCTTGCAGTCAAGAGAATCCATTAAATCATATTCTTATGTGTTGTTCCTTGTACACAATTAAGATTTCTCCCACTTGTGCATGGAACAACATCATGTATCAAATAAGCAACACGTCAAGCATTTCTTTATGTGATCAATATGATTGTGTCATAGATATTAGTAGATATAGAACCACCTTGTCTAGTAAGGAAACGTACATGACTATCCTTAAAACCACAAGTGTCTACAATTGGAAAGTAATTATCTCAAGACATTCTAGAGATAATCTGGGTTACTACCAAGATATCAAAGCTTGTAGCTCCCACTGAATTACAGATCATTACATTAATATATATAATTTAGTAATTACAACACAATGCTCCTACTGGATTTGACAACATTATAAGTGTTTCATAACCAGTAAAAGCAAATAGTGTGCTATTTACTTTCCTACACCTTTGAGAATTCCCATATTTAACAATTACTTAGGTACTAAAAGAATGTATTCTACTTTGTAAATGATGCACTATCCATCAATGCAATTAACTTGGAAATAATTGGGCATGCAATTTCTTCCTTAATATGTCTACCATCCCCACAATGGTATGTAGCATCTTTAAGTGGTCAAAGGATAACAACTAGATAAATTATGCTAGTTTGCCTTTTACCAATTTCGCGGTAACTAGTCTAGCTTCTAATTTAATAACTCATAATATGCAATTTTCTTAACTATTAAAGTTTGCTATGAGTTATTTCTTAGAATTTAGACAATTCTAATTTTCTTATCATACATTTCTTATTCATGAAAAGGAATAGGATTAAGTCTCACTCTTCTCAAAGAAAGTAGACTTGGTTTATTCTTTTAGTAAAGTTGACTCTAGCCTAAACCCCTACGGGTGTAGATCAAATTTACTAATAAAGAATGTCCCACGTTTACGGTTTAACATTGCATTAATACATTAAAAGAATTTACAAAATTCAATTTTAGTATTTTCGATAATACAATTTTTCAAGAAAAGAAAATTACCTAGGAAATATACATATAACCATTTAATTTTTTTGAAAACTAGGATCCAACTTTCCATAGTTCCACTACATCAGTTGATCTGCTAGTAGTGAAAGTACAAAAGATGGTAACTTATCGTACAATAATTGGCAAAACAATTTCCGACTCCTAGATCATTATGGGAATTACATTTGCCAAACAATTTGCAATGTAAGCATGTTTCTTCCCATCTCATGATTTAAGTCTCAAGATCTCACTTATAACTTAATTAAGTCGTCTAATTTAGAAACTTGCAAATTAACATAGTTTCATCACATCAGTTGATCTGCTAGTAATGAAAGTATGTAATTTACCTTGTCATTAATATCTATGTCAAGGTCTCACTTACGCTAGATATTAATTCCAAGTGTTTCCTATAATTAGATAGCATGGACTTAAATTTTAGGGTATTTATTTTAATGTGATAATCAAAATATGTATGAAGAAGCATGCACACATCTTCGTATCATAAGTTTTCAAAACAATTTTAATTTATCAATTAAGGCTAAGAGTTAAATCAACAAAGTTTTAATTGAGGTATTGGGTTCACCAATCAACGAATTACCTACAATTATCGCCCACTGTATCCTACTACTGCATGAGTCAAAAGACTCAAGTTATTCGGATAATTACCACAAAAGTGACGTGTGGAATTGAGGTCAATTCACCCTTAAGATGATTTTGCACATATAATAGTGGTACTTGGTAAGTCCAATTTGACGCACAAGCAAGTGGAGAGACAGAATGGAGTCTCTTTAAGGCCACAATTTAATGCGAAATCAACCTTATACCCACCTTATAGTTTATCAACATTGGGTCCGCCGTTCAACTATTGGTGCAAAAACTCATCAATCAAATTAAAAGTTTATGATTCTAAGTCTTATAAAATTTTATGTTGTAAATTAAAAAATTGCTAGTCACGCCTGGGAGCAAATTACCGTGCGAAGCGAACCACTATCGGCACATAAGACTTGGCAATAAATAATTTACCACATCAAGGTTTCATAGTTATTAGGTCCATTTATTTTTTATACCAAAAGTTACCCTCTTTTTGCTTACAATTCAACAACTATTTAAACAAAAAAGGACAAGTAATTTTGTAAAAATAAATAAACACATAATAACGCATATAATCTTAACCATTAAATCATATAGCCACATGCAAACTTTTTGATAAATCCTATTAATAATCTCTATGTGAATTATTATGTATATAAATATTAAGACTCCCATTGGTTTTTCGAGCGCATTGTACCTAATGGACCAGTGACACCAACAAGTTGGTCGCGTAAGCCTTAATAATTATATACCACGTTGCACATAACGGATTCATTAATTTAATAATTAGGTCTTCCCTAATTTTAGATTTATCTAAAACACGTAGCACATAAAACAAACCCTAATCCATTATTACCTTGCATGAAGGATCATGGATTAATCCAGGAATGTAACCCTTATTTATATAAACACATAAACACACATGTTCCTAATTTTAAGGTTACAAAACTAGCTTTTTAATTAAAAGAGGATCGAAACCCCCCCCCCCCTAAAATTAGATTCGATATTTATTGTTCTAATAAACCCTAAATAATTGACTAAACATGTATAATCCAAATCAAGATTTGATTTTTTATGTGTTTCGGTAATTACAATTACATGTTAAACGGCTCTTGATGCCACTGTTGGAATTTAAATAACATGACTATCATCTTAAATAAATAAACACACATCAGAGAGCATAGCGGAAGCAGGATCATTAATTTAACACGTATAAAGATTACCGAATAATAAAAGTCACATACCTTTGATCCTAGCAAGAACAAGGATCTAAGTTCTCTTTTCTTCTCTTGATAAAATAAAAGGATTAGCGAGAAACCCTTACTGTTTTGTTTCTCAATCCATGATGGAATTAACTAAAGTAAGTTAATACCAAAAGTTTGTACACACGTACTATTATCGATTCGATATGAATGCTAGTTCTTGAATCACAAATAAAGCACAAAACAATGTTTAGTTTTTAATAAAATAAATCAAGTCAAACCCTTTATTTTATATATATATTGTCGATCCATAAATTCAAGAAGCAAAAGAAGGACATGCTATACTGTAGTACTATCCATGCACATATAACTAAAAGACATGAATAATATGTACAGTACATGCACATGGAAGAGCAGTCCAATATATATACTGTACGATACATATATATCTTGGAAGGTTTGTAGTCGAATTTTTTCCGTCTCCAATAATAAGAGCTTGAGGGGTTTATATAGGCTTCAAACTTGCTCTCCAAGTTTGAGTCCAACACCTCCTCAAGTTCCAAAACTTGACACTTAACCCCCTTCTTTTTTCTTGTTCTACCATTTAAATATTTGTGATTTAATAATTAAATATAACTATTTATATATTAAATATAACATCGATTCTCATACGTAAAGTGTGCAATCACATGGTCCCAAGTTCGATTCTAGTCATACACGATTTAATATTTTTTTCATAACTCTAACATAAATGATGAATATAAATTTAGATGTGCATCATAAAGAAAAGAGTTTACAGATAGGTTCAACTTTCAAATGTGATTTTATGTGTTGATGGAGAACCGGGACGGTGGCCCTGCAACCATATCCACTGGACTTCCGACTTTTAGCAGATATACGAAATATCGATACGAAAAAAAGTTAATATATATGAGGGCACAAAAGTAAAATGACAACAAATTTCTGTGGATATAGTAATTTGTTCCGTATAAGTATCAACTCCCTAAAAGAAAACGTAAAATGTCTAAACTATAGACATTTGAAGTATAGTTTTGTTCATGTGGGTAAAATTTGGTTGGTTCGTAGGTGTTTAGTTTTTGTGGTAGGTGTTGCTTGTTGGTGATTTATTGGATAATGTTTAGATATGGTTGTTTAAAAGAAGTGGTGTCTTGTCGGGTGTTCTCTTTACGGAGATATCTTTGGGTATTCCCTCTCATCTCAGGGTGAGGTAAGGAATTCAAGCAAATATTCTTTCTTCAATATCTCAAGAAGTTGGATTAGCTGCTCCTCCGACCCGGGATATCTTTGGGTGTTGTTTTATGTCTTCTATCGTCTAGCTTTTTGCTAGTTTTCGTTAAAATAAAATAAAATAAAATAAATTGTTTGAAAAGGAAAAGAAAAAAAAAAAGGGAAAAAGAAAACATAACCCAATAAAAAACATTCATGGTCATATATCTTCAAAACTTAACTATTAAAACACCACCATATATCTCCAAGCTCCGATCTCAAAAACACAGTAACAACTGTCACCATGGCATCACCAACCACCGAACCAACCACCTATGACCGTGAAACCGAAGTAAAAGAATTCGACTCATCAAAACTCGGCTGCAAAGGCCTCCTAGACACCGGCATAAAAACCATCCCACGTTTCTTCCATCAACCACCAGAAAATCTACAATGCAAACAAACCAACCTTAAAAAAAGCATGCAAACTGTCCCTGTCATCGACATGTCTCAAGACAGGTCCGAGGTTGTTGAGCAAGCTAGAAAGCTGTGGTCAACTCTTGGCTTTTTTCAGATAGTGAATCATCGAGTTGATGTGAAGATGATCGAGAGTGTTGTTAATGATGTTAAGAATTTTTTTGAGATGGGATATGAATATAAAATGAGGTTTTGTAGTAGGGAGATTGGAAAAGGTGCTGCTTATTCTACTAACTTTGATTTGTTTCATTCTAAAGCTGCTAGTTGGAGAGATACTCTTCAGGTTTGTCTTTTATTTACATACGCCACAAATCTATCTCACATGTCCTAAGATGAAATTTAACCGGTTTTATATTATAAGTTAATTGATAGAAATGAGGGATTTGGTTTTGTGATATTTAAGGGGGTGTGCAGATAACCACACCTTTATCAGCTTATAACTTTATGGACTTTAATAAGTTCATAGGGTCCACAAGATAAGCTAATCCAAACACCCTTTAATTAGTCGATGAGCTCTCTTTTATCATCTTATGAGCTTATGGACTTTTAACGTCAAATTGATTAGCTGAAAAAAGTTTGGTTGTTGGGTTTTCCAAATTCCAATATGCCAATGAGCCCAGAAAATAAGCTAATCCAAACACCCCCCGAAACACGTGTTTTATAAATTAGGGAATGTTTGGGTTTGGGATATGTAGTGCAAAACTTGTTTTGAACTTTTGATTATTAAGATTACCCAAATACCTTATGATTTAATTATGTATTTGAGTTTTATTTGTGTGTGTACTTTTATGTTATACAACACTTTTGAGATAAAGGTACCTTCAGTTTTACAAATAAGTCTATAAATATAAACTCTTAGGCTGTGTTTGGTAAAAGTAGCAGTAGCAGTGAGCAGTAGCAGTGAGCAATAGCTGTGAGCAGTAGCCGTGAGCAGTAGCTGTTTTTTAAATAAAAACGCTTGGTAACATAGCTGTAAATATTCACAGCTCTTGTAAATATCCACAGCTTCAAAAGGAAGCATTGGGAAAAAAGCTTTCATAAAAAATTGCTACAACTTATTAATCCCATACCAAACGAACATCAAAAATAAAAAAGCTCATTCTCACCGCTCATTGCCCCAAAAAGCTCTAAAAAGCTCTGCGCCAAACATAGCCTTAGTATCCGTGTCACAATTCACAACCCCTAAGCTATCTAGTCACAACAACGATTTATATGACTTTTTTATGCGAGACGGATACATTATTTAAACGTGATTTAAGGAAGAATATTCTTAATCATAACCATCAATCCGTCAGTGAGCATTCATTGTATAATAGTTATAAGTCTCGTGTACGTACGGGGTTTACACATGAATCAAATTTATTTTAAAATTTAGTTTAGTTTACGGCATATAAGAATTTAACAGTTTTAATATTTTAAATTTGTAACTGTGATATTACACGCACGAGGTTTTACAAGTGATAATTACTAGTATATTTTAACTAAATTTGTTTGGCATGCACTTATAAGTCATCCTTTCATTTTTATCCTTATAATCTCGTTCATCTACATATTTTTTGTATTACAATTAAATTATTTATCATTATCCATATTCTAGTTTTTTACGGCCTAGTAAAATGAGATTGTCATCCTAAATTAGGAGACACGATCTTTTTTGTTAACGTTTTTTGTATGACCCAGTTCGACTACGTTTTTTATGAGCGATCAGAAGATTGCAATGTGTAGAGATTAAACTTAAGTTTCTATCAATAAATCTTGTTAATTTAACATCTTTATATTGTTTTACATATTGCTTATAAAAATGTAACATGGGAAAGTTTGTATCACTCTAGTTATCGTGCGAATACCCTCAGTGTTAAAACCAAATTATAAAAATTCACAAACATTCCAAAAACTTCTTCTATAGTTTTAAGCATGTACACCCACACAGACCTACTGTAGTCATCTACAATAGTCAAAAAATATCAAAAGCATTCTCTGCTAATCACTTTATAAGGTCCACAAACATCAAGATAAATAAGTTGACCAAAAACCACAGATTTGTTCACACTTAAAGGAAAGGAATCCCTTGTTTGCTTTGCCTTATGACAAACCTCACAAGGACCTTCATGATTTACATTAGACGGATTTAAAGAACCCTTTAATAATTTCAAAACTTGGTTAGCAGGATGACCCAACCTATTATGCCAAACTTCCTTAGACACATGATAAACAAAAAACTCACTTTGATTAACCACAAAAAACATATTGAACTCTCTATCAAACAAGTACAAACCACAAAATTCACTAGCAGTCCCCAGAACAGTCTACTTTTTCAAATCCTGAATCTCATCAAGACCAACACTCAACTTACTATCTTTAACCATTTTATGCACAGATAATAGACTAACACAGTACTTAGGCACAACTAGACCATCAAATAAAACCACATTTTTATTAAGCATTAAATTTCTCACATGAGTAATTTGCCAAAGTTCCATTTGGGTGTCCAACAATGAGTTTTAAATCAGAAATATCAATTATACTAAACATGTTTTCAATATTATTAGTCATATACTGATTAGCCCCTGAATCAATGATCCAACCTAAATGATAACTAACTCCATTAAACTTTATATTAGCACAAAACAACTTATAAAAATGTTGGTAAAAAAAGACATTGCAGTTAAAAAAGAAACAAGAACCACTACCTGCCATGTTGGCATGAGCAGCAAAACAGGTTTTATCATCAAAAGACTTATCAACTTCATCACCTGTTCATTAGTAAAAGACAAAGCACCAGAATCAAGAATCCCCAAAATCTATGGTTTCAAGAAAAAACCATAAATTTTCAATTGATATCCTAAATCTTCGATTAACCCAAGAATCAACCAGATTCAACAACCTAAGCGTCGAATCAACCAAAACTAAACGAAAATACACCAAAAACCAATCAATTAGAATCTAGAGCTCTGATACGAAATTAAAATGGTACCAAAACAACTAAAATAGCTAATCACCCAACCAAGGTGACCCGTTAATGTAGGTCGTGTATATCTCAACAACACACACACGTATAACAAAGTAAAACACGTACTACTACTTATCTAATAAGCTACAATAAGGAGAAAAGAGAATAAGAGATTAAGAAGAGAGTTTTGGAAGGTAATTCATTTCATACGATAAAGGGACAAGGCTTACGCTACATACATGAACAACCAACAAACAAAATGAGCTCCCTACCCTTCTATTTGCAGGCAAGGGATTAGGGCAACTCTTACAATAATGTTTCTAGAAGAATTAACACTTAAATGGGCGGTCCATGGGCTTCTAATGGACCGCACCTTAAACACAAATATAAAGCCCTATTAAGCAACATTTTATCGCTAATGAACAAGACAAATGCCGTTCAGTCGGTCTAGACTGATATCGGGAGCAAAGATATGTGGCAAATACAACTTCCGGTCTGCTAGCCGTGAGATACATGATCAAACCAATCATACTAAGATACTTCGTAGGATCAATGGGTGTCCCATGTATGTCAGCATCTAGCTTCGGGGATGAGGAGGACATTGGGGTGTTATAGGCGTCACAGCTGGTCATACCATGCTTTTTTAGGATTTTCTGAGCATACTTTGACTGACTTAGAAATATACCACGGGGCGACTGATGAACTTGCAATCCTAGAAAGAATTTAAGTTCACCCATCATAGACATCTCAAAGTTTTGTTTCATCAGTTTAGAAAAAGCGTTTGAATTTTTTTTATTGGTTGAACCAAAAATAATATCATCCACATAAATTTGAACAATGAGAATGTCTTCCCCGTGTGTCTGTATAAATAAAGTCGGGTCAACAATTCCTATGGTAAAATGATTAGCAAGGAGAAATGCAGACAGTTTATCGTACCACGCCCTCGGGGCTTGTTTAAGGCCGTATAGGGCTTTCTTAAGCCGATATACATGGTTAGGATGATCTGGGTCCACGAAGCCTTCTGGTTGTGACACGTACACCTCTTCTCGGAGTTGTCCATTGAGGAATGCCGTCTTCACATCCATCTGATAGACTGTGATGTTCTTGTGGGCTGCGTATGCCAGAAACATTCGAATTGCCTCAATCCGAGCCACTGGAGCAAATGATTCCTGGAAGTCAATACCCTTTTCTTGGCTATACCCTTTTGCTACCAGTCGGGACTTGTTACGAATCACTGTACCATCTGTATCCTGCTTATTCTTCCAAATCCATTTCAATCCAATAACATAAACTCCATCTGGTCTTTCCACTAATTCCCAAACTTCCAAACGTTTGAATTGTTCCAGCTCTTCTTGCATGGATTCAATCCAGTTGTCATATGTAAGGGCTTCTTTGATGTTTTTAGGTTCAGATTGACAGACAGTGAGTGCATACATGCAGTGTTCACTATCTGAGTGAAGTTTTTGTCTTGTCATGATTGGATTGTTAGGATTTCCAATTATATTTACCAAGGGATGATCTCTTGTCCATTTGTGGGTGGATGGGAAATGTTGAATGTTGTTATGGTGATATGACGGGTCCATATTGCTCGAGGATGATTCTCCTATTTCTGGAATGGTTGGTGGTGGATTGAAGAATGCATTCCCGTCATAATCTGAAGGTGTGGGAACTTGGTTAGAAGTGGGGGAAGAATCTTCAACTGCAGGTGGAGGTGTTTGTTCCATGGGTGATGAGGGTTCAGGTTGAGGTGCATCGTTATCAACTGCTGTAGAAGTAGTTGCAGATTGATCAGGGGCTTGATTTTGGACATGTTGAGCAGCGGAACTGGTGGAAGCATCTGATGCACTACTAACACAAACTTCATCAAACATTAGTGCAAACAAATCTTCCAGATCCTTCCTGTTAAAAGGTAAGGGTGCAGCCGAAGATTCAGGGAAGTTTAGACGGTTATGTTCGGGTTCTAAGCGGTCTTGCTCAGAAGCCATTTCTGTGAGTTCATCAAAATTGGCGTGTATAGTTTCTTGAATTTCCCCGGTCCGATGATTCCAAATTCTATATCCCTTAGAACTCTCACAGTAGCCAACAAATATCCCAATGTCTGCTTTAGCCTTTAATTTACCAAGATCATCTTTATCATTTTTCAGGTAACACAGTGCTCCAAAAACATGAAAGTAGTTGATGTTTGGTTTTCTGCCTTGAATAAGCTCATATGGAGTTTTGTTGTGTCGTCTGTTTATCATGCCACGGTTCTGAGTATAACATGCAGTATTAACAGCTTCAGCCCAAAGGTAGTCTGGCAATTAAGCATTGATCAACATTGTTCGAGCTGCTTCCACAAGCGTACGGTTTCGTCTTTCAACTACACCATTTTGTTCAGGAGTACGAGCAATTGAATATTGATGAACAATCCCATGCTTCTCAGTGTATTCCCGAAGGGTTTGATTCTTAAATTCAGTGCCGTTGTCTGTTCGAATAATCCTAACGGTGTTACGGACTTGAACTTGAATCTTTGTGAGAAACGTGATGACCATTGAAGGAACTTGATCTTTTGTCCGAAGAAAGTAGACCCATGTCCATCGTGAGTAGTCATCAACTATTACCAAAATGTACCTTTTCTCGTTTATAGTTTGAACCCGCATTGGACCACACAAATCCATATGTAGCAGCTGTAGGACATGAACTGTGTTGTGTTCTGTTTTGGGAGGAAAGTGAGCATGGTGACTTTTCCCTTGTTCACATGCAGAACACAAATGATCTTTGGCATATCTGAATTTGGGTAATCCGTCAACCAATTTATTCCTTGCAAGGTTGGTCATGGTTTTGAAATTGAGATGAGACAATCTTTTATGCCATAACCAAGCCTTTGTGGGATTAGCCTTGGAGAGTAAACAGATAGGAGATGATGCAGTCATGCCTTCAAAGGATATAGTGTAGATACTGGTTCCTCATTTTCCTTTCATCAAATCATTTCCTTGAAGATCATGAATGAAACAAGTTTTCTCCCGAAATGCTACTTCTAAATCTCCGTCACAGAATTGTCCCACTGAGAATAGATTGTGACCAAGGCCTTCAACATAGTATACACGACTGATCTCGATGTTCCCATTAACATAATCTCCATAGCCCATTATTTCTGCGAAGTGATCATTCCCGAACCTGACCGTTCCGATGAACTTTGCGATAAAGTTTGTGAGAAGCTTGAGGTTGCCGGTCATGTGTCTGGAACACCCGCTATCAACAATCCAGAGGACAATTTGGATCACCTGCATCACAAATATTGGAAATAGGTGGAGAATTGGTAACGGTTGGACCCGTTGGGTTAGTAACACAAGATTTAATTATCTTAGGAACCCATGTAAAACTTGCTGTGTTTTGTAACCAACGTTGCCATGTCCAACTAGTCTCAGCTTTTTTCCTAATAAATGCACTAGGTGATTTGGTTGTCTTGGGTTTGGCTATGGGTGCTGCTATGGTTTGCTCAGAAACTACTAGTGGTGGTTTCCCTAAAATGGACTTGGCAACAGTTATGAGCCTAGAGGAAGAGCCACTAGTTCGTTTCTTTTTTCGTTTCAACAGAGTTTTAGCAATGCAGTTTTGATGATCACCAGATAATATACTAGCACGACAAACAATACAACTAGCATCAACCATAACATCATCATTAACATTCATAGATTTAACGTCTGTTACATCATTACTAGAATTAGACTTAGATAAGTTTGATTCTATTCCTGATATTACATGCGTTTTATTCAAACTACTTGCTTTAACTTCTGCAGACTTAGATGATCCATTCCTAGGTTTCCGGACTCTACGCTTCTGTTGTTTCTTGTAAGTCTTGGAGTTGCTAGCCTTAGAGATGGTATCTAATCCTGTGGAAATTGAAGTAGTTTCATTAGTGGTTAAGTCTGATGCTTGGGTAATTGCCTTGTCTACTGCATACATCCCTGGGGCAATCTTATGAACTTTTGCTTTGCCTTTGTCTAAAACTCTGAGTTTCTTTTTCAGATCAACGATGATGTGTTGATATTCTTGATTTTTGGAATCTAAAATTCTGTTGAGGCGGACTGTGTCATTTCTGTTTTGAATAATTTCATCCAATTCCTTTTCATATTCAAACAGTTTATGTCTTAAGACATCATTTTCATTTTGATTCTCACTTTCAGAAATATGACTGTTTTGAAATGACAAAGATGTTTTTAGATGTTGGTAATTTAATTCAAATATGACATTTTGATGTTGACACCAGTCAAGCCTCTTTTGATGATTGAAAACTTTGTTTTCCACATTATAGTTGATTTGACGAAGATCCTCATTCTCTTTTACCAAATTTTCTATCTCCATTTGCAACATCTCAACATTTGCAGCATGATCATTCACAAGTAACTCATTGTATGACTCATAAATCGAATTCATTATCACAGAAACAACGTCATAACACAGAACTGTTTCTAAGAGTCGATCATTTTCTTTTGCTAAAATTTTCTTTTGAAGTTTTTGTCTTTGAACTTTGTCGTCTTTTGCTTTGAAAATGCTCTTCATAGATGCAAGTTCCGTTTGTAATTCTTGTTCCCATTGTGTTGCACATTTCTTCAGATGTTTGACATGAGGCAGAATTTTCTTTTGAAGAATATCTCGCTTTTCTTTTGCGACAGGGGAAAGAAAAGTAGAGACTTCGATTTGAGAACTAAACCCAATTTCATTCTCCAAAAGAAATATGTCTTCCATAAATGTCTTAAAATATCGAAGAATTCGACATTCTTGAGGCATTTGTGGATCAACTTCATCATCTTTCAAAGCATCCTTGAGATGTGTAACAGTTTTGGACACAGGAATTACTGAAGAAGAAGCATTTATGTAGGTGTTTAACAACGTCTGTTATGGTTTTTCCTTTGGAGGGACAAATGATTTACTTATATGAGGTCTTGCGTTATAATCATAATGAACTCTGGAAAAATCTTTGACTGGTTTTGGTCGACTCTCAAGTTCTTTTTGACGTTCAAGATGTGCAAGTTCTTCATCATTAGTAAGCACAACAACTCTTTGAAAGGTATCATCAAATAATAATTCTGCACTGTATAACTTGGGATTTTTGCTGAGTGCTTTTGAAAGAAAATGTGGTTGGTCACAGCCAATAGCAAATCCAACTCCTTTCGGAACTGGTTTTACCGTTAGCCTTTGAATTTGAGTTATTGATTCACCATTTTTGTATATAATAGTTTGAAACTCTTTAATTTTGGATTCCAAAGCGACAATTTCTTCAAGATATGAGTTGACGCATTTACTTGAGGCTTGCTTTTCTTCAAGAAGATTATTTTGAGATGTTGAAAGCTCAGATTGAGTTTTTAACAATTCAGAATTTAAAGTATCAATTTGTTTTTTGAATTCAAATTGATCCTTTTCTTTTTGAGAGAGAAGCTCAGCCTTGGAAATGGTTAGCTCACGAACTTGACTTTCTAAATCTTGAACTTTGACGTACTCTATTTGGAAAGCAATCTCAAAACCTTTTTCACATTTTTCTTGTTTTTGATATCCTGAAAGTTGTAGTTTATAGCACTCATTGTCCTTCGTTAACAATGCAATTTTTGCTTTTAGATTTTGATTGATTTCATTGCATTTCTAAATTTGTGATTGGGTGGTCATTAATAAGGCCTGAAGCTCTGAATCTTGATCAGGAAAAGGATCATTTCATTCAAGATGATCCAAATTTTCATCTTCAATAGAATCATCAAATGAAACGACGGTTTTATCATCATCAAATGATACAACAGTATTTATTTGATTATCTGATGGAGATGAGAATGGTGAATCGTGTTGAACAGAATTGTCATTTGTAGATGAAGATGCAGATGGTGAAGCAATTTCATGTATAAGACATTGTGGATCAGGTACCTGAGATAGACTATCGGTATCATAAACTGGGCCGGTCTCGGACATGTTCATCTCTTGCATGTTTGCCATGAGCATTACTGCAGCATTTGCTTCAAGATCTTCCATCTCATCATCAGATGCAGCATTGGCCATAAAGCTCTGCTCGTTCTGAGTCAACATTCCTGCAGCTTTTTCATCCTTGAGAGCCATCAGAAGAGCTTCCTTGTGATATGCACTACCCTGAGTCCTAGGCTTAGAGCAAGCATTTTCCATGTGACCAGTCCCACCACAGTTGTAGCACGTGATTGAAGTATTTGCAATGCCTTTCTGTACATTCCCAGCCATCTGATTTCTACTCTGAGTAGTTCCTATACTGTTCCTGTTAACCCCTGCATAATTGAACCTGTTCCCTCCTGACTGAAACCTCTGAGACCCATAGTTTCCATTGTTTCCTGAACCATATCTGCCCGAAGACCGATTCTGAATTTCCACTCTACCATCGTTAACAACAGCTTGATTCCTGGTATTGGATGATGAACGAAGACGATTGTTGGATTTGGTGAACTTGCCAAATGCCTTAGTAATTAATCCAAATGCTTCATTAAGAGAGTTGAATGCATCCTCTTCTTCATCATAATCAGCGTTTGAGTAGAACATGGAATCTGAGTTGTTATATGGAACCATTTGGTTGTCAGAGTATTGTGATGGTGCTTCATATGGAATGATTTGGTTAGAAGGTTGTGGTTGAAAACTTGGTTGGAAAGATGATTGACCAAATTCCTGGTTTGGTAGTTGAAAGTTAGATTGAGCAACAAGAGCAAGCGAGTTAGGTGTTGGTGCTGATATGAAACCGCCTCGTGCTGCAACTTCCTTATCTACCTCAGATTGATGTTGTTTCAAAAAGTCATACATTAGTCCATACTTGACTTCACCAATCTTCTTAGTTTTCCTGACAAATGTTGCATATTTCTGCCATTCTGGTCCAAGGCAACCCAGAAATTTTGAATTGATAGCAATCTTAGGTAACTTGATGTCATGACGATCGAGGTCATTTACAACATTTGTGAAATGGTGGTAGTATGATTCAATTGTCTCCCCTGGTTCCATGATGAAATTATTATATTCTATGTAAAGCTTTGACTCAAGGTCTTCTTGATTTAACTCAGTCCCTTCCATTAGAAGATGCACATGTTCCCACATGTCTTTGGCAGTCTTTTGAGCATCAATACTTCGGTAAATGGGATTGGGAAT
This sequence comes from Artemisia tridentata subsp. tridentata, assembly GCA_021014915.2. NCBI lineage: Eukaryota > Viridiplantae > Streptophyta > Magnoliopsida > Asterales > Asteraceae > Artemisia > Artemisia tridentata. Next base: position 62,069,538 of record CP139506.1, read on the forward strand.
TCCCTGAAGTATGTAAGACATTGCCAATTGATTTGCCTCTTGTTGCAATGTTTGTTCATTTGTGTAGTTAGTGACAGCAATGGGAGTTGATGTCTCTTCTCTTTCTGAAGTTCCTTGAACAACAGTTACTGGAAGTGGAAAGGGTCCTTCTTCAATGACTTGCTTGAGATATTTCCCATGGGGTTTTCTGAGTTCAATGAATCTGAGGAATCTACTAGCACATTGCACATAGTTACCAGGTGTCAGCATAGGTGGAGTGTCCTTATTCCCAGCTTCATGTCGGGATTGCTGACTGCTGATTGCCTCACACATCTTATTAAACCAATGTGGTTCTCTGGAGTAGGATGGATTGTTCAGCATTTGATTATGTTGCATGATTTGTTGTGGGGATACTTGTGGTGGAGAGAGAAATTGATGCTGTTGCACGAATGCTTGTTGTTGTTGATACTGAGGATGAAATTGCTGTTGTTGAGGATATTGCTGTAGCTGATAGTAGTAATTGAAGTGAGGTGGTTGAGACATGTCTGGATCTTGAAGATAATTAAGATTTGTGTGATGAGTTATGTTAATTTGGTTTTGGTTAACTGAAGATTTTTGTCCAATTGCGATAATTACTGTTCACCCAATTGCGATAAGTACTGTTCACCCAATTGCGATAAAATCCAAATAGCGATAAGGAAAATAGAAATTGTGATAAAACTTAAAATTGCGATAAAAATGACAATTTGAATAAGTTATCTTAAATTGCGATAGAAAAGGCAATTTGCGATAATTTATCAGAATTGCGATATTTTATGGCAATTTCGATAATTTTATCTAAATTCCAATTTCAATAATTCTCAACTCTTATACAAGAGAAGAGAAGCAACCAAGTCGAAGTATTTTCACTTTCTTATACAAGGAAGTAAAATACTGAGTCCCAATGCCGATAATCTGAAGATCTGCCAATTGCGATGAAACCCTAACTTGTCGCTATTCGAATCGCGATAAACCCTAAGTTGTCGGAATTCACCCAGAAGCCAAAATGCACTTTTCACCAACTTTTCCAATACGCGACTTTCCCGGATTACACTAAAACGTCTAGAAAACCAATAACAAACCGATTGTTTTGATTGTAAACGATTAGAAACCACAAAGTGTGATGAAATTTAAGATCAATAGCGTTGTAAATGGAAATTTGATGAGATTTGTTGAGCTTTTTGACGAGATGATGAACACGTGCCAACAAAAAGATATTAACTATGAAACAAGAACAGAAACTTTACTAAATCCTTAACACCAACCTAAAATACAATTAGATCTACTCAACACACTATCCTAACTATCCCTTTGGCGAATGATACCACTTGTAGGTCGTGTATATCTCAACAACACACACACGTATAACAAAGTAAAACACGTACTACTACTTATCTAATAAGCTACGATAAGGAGAAAAGAGAATAAGCTAATAAGAGAAGAGAATAAGAGATTAAGAAGAGAGTTTTGGAAGGTAATTCATTTCATACGATAAAGGGACAAGGCTTACGCTACATACATGAATAACCAACAAACAAAATGAGCTCCCTACCCTTCTATTTATAGGCAAAGGATTAGGGCAACTCTTACAATAATGTTTCTAGAAGAATTAACACTTAAATGGGCGGTCCATGGGCTTCTAATGGACCGCACCTTAAACACAAATATAAAGCCCTATTAAGCAACATTTTATCGCTAATGAACAAGACTTGAAATATATTAAAAACGTGTTCCTAACAGTTAAACCCGACCAAAAATTGACCTGTATCAAGGAAATTCAACCCGAACCCGCTACACAGACAACCTGTCCGATGATCATATAGTACCTAATAGTTAGATCAACTGACTTAGCATGGGTATTTATACAATTTGCTCTTACTGAATATAAAGGCAAAGTCAGTTGCAATTTACATAATTGAACCCTCTAGGCAATAATCTTGTAATGCATTAAATGCCTAAAAGTAATGCCATATGGTACGTGCAGGTGATACGTGCCGGAGATGTGTAGGTGATACGTGCAAGAAGTTCAAGACCAAGTCTAGTAGGAATAATTCTATGGAAAACTAGAAATGGGGTTGAATAGTTTTTGCCCTTTTTAAAATTAATTCGCTTTGAATACTTGATGTGATTTCAACTTAATGTAAACAAACAAACAATATAAGTAAAGTGAGTAAGGGAAGAAACAATCAAACCACAACACGGATGTTTATAGTGGTTCGGTCTACAAGGACTCTCTTCCTTGCCTTACTCCACTCCTCGAGCCTCTAACTCGAGAGTTTTTCTTAACTAAGAAACAAGCTCCCTTCTAGGCAGAGAAAACCTTTACACGTCTCTTACTCTTTTTCCGGTACAAAGCTAGATACCGAGTTCTAGTTCGAGGTAGAACCAACCTAACGTCGCTTACACTTTTTCCGGTACTAAGCTAGATACCGAGTTCTTTACAAGGTTACAACCACTCCCGACATTCTATGTGTTTTGAGGACTAAAACACTAACCGATCACTACTGAATCTTTGGTATAACAATGATTTGTGAACTACAACTAAATCACACAGTTACTATTCTAATAGGTTTGCAACAATATGTTGAACCTTGATACTTGATCTGTTTGCTACAAAAGAAAGATATCTACAAATGAAATGAATGAATGAATGGGTTAGTAAAGTAAGAAAGAATGTACATGCAATTTATGCTATGTGTGTGATGAGTGAACTTGAATGATCAGCTTGCTATTTATAGGCAAACTGATCAAACAGTGCACGGATTTGGCGGAACCAAATTTAGGGTTCTGCCCTTTATGCTGTTTAGGTCCGCGGGGACATGACAGCTAGAACTTAATATATCTTACAAAGATCTTACACAATCCAACTCATTGCTTGAAGATCTTTTCAAAATATTTTACTAAATCTACAAGATATCTAAATGATGTATGCCATGATGTCATGTATATTATTTCCATTTTAAGAATTAAAATGTAAATAATGTAAATGTATATATGTATGTAACATATATCCTAGTGATCATGTAGCATGTATATGATGAGTTTTAAAAGCTTATTACTTTAAATGTAAAAGACTTTAACTTATATTTATGCTTTGTTAAAGATAAACTTTATAATTGTCATTAACAAAATATAGCAAAGATCGTAAAATATAAATAACGTTTTTAGGACGATATTTGTATTAACAATCTAACCCTTTTTGTTGATGACAAAACATAAAATTTATTTTTAAGCAATAGAATAAGTAAAGTGTAAGTCTTTTAAAAATATAGATTATAGTTTTATGCAAATTTTTAAAGTCTTTTGAAATCAATTTTGTATTAAAATGTGTATGCAATGTATGAGTTTAATCTAATCTAATCTCCCTTATTTTGTCGAAACAAAAAGAAGAAATGCATAGCGGAACGCGATGAATAGCCCTTGGTGATTACTCCCCCTAAATTGGAGTACCAAGTATAATGCATGGATTTTGAGAACTTAAAAGCTCCCCCTTGGATAATACCCCCCCTAATTGGAGTGCCAAGGTTATGATGCATAAATGATCCTACAAAACAAAAGTTAGTGTATGTAATGCTCCCCTTTGATCAATACTCCCCGTTGCTAGGGTACCAATGTAAGTGATACAAGGAATATGAATGCTACAAAACAAGGATTAGTACATGATATGCTCCCCCTCGATCAATACTCCCTGTTGCTAGGGTACCAACATATATGATTCAAGGATGAGAAATGCTACAAAATAAATGTTAGTTGTAGATAATCCAACTAAGTAATATGAGTTCAACCAAACATTGTAGTTCAACCCGTTTGACTAAAAAAGTCAACAAAGTGCACTTTTTTTAAATCAAGCACAAAGGTCAAACAAAGTCAATACTTCAAACCAACCATTTAATGATGCAAATGTTAGTAATTCAATCCAACCAAGATATAATGCACAATTATTGATCACACACAAGCACTAACATAACATCCTTCCATTGAAAATTGTTTGTGATCAAAGTCACAAAACATGATGTTAAAAAGGAAATATCCAAAAAATTAGTCCTAAAAGGTCCTATAAAAGGAAAAAAACTAGAGAGGATCCTAGCATCTATTGTGGAGGGTTGGTTGGATTTGGTGAAGACATGATGGAGGCAAGACATATGGATTCTAAATCCTTTGTATCACGTAAGTGAGATTCCATCATGTTTGAAGAGGCGTTGAGAGGATCAAGTTCCTCATTGCCTTGAGTGTTTGGTTGGTTGATCCACATTAATTCATCAATGGCTTAAAGTGTGGCAAATAAATCATTAGGTTGAAGGTTGAGTGAATAAAGAGGTGATGATGATCTTGTCGTTTGAGATGGTGCGGGAGGCGGTTTGTTAGCCACTGATGTTATGGTTGGTGATGGTGATCATTGAGATGGAGCGGATGGTGGTGTGGTAGCCACGGGTGTTATAGTAGATGGTGAAGTGGTGACGATGATAGGTGGTGTTGGAGTTAAGTTGGGATTGATGAAACAGCATGGTCTGACACTTATTCTTGCTGTCCTCCTGTGTGGTTTGGATGTTGAGAAGTTGTTTGAGTTAGACATTGTGAGGAAGAAGGTTGTATTTCTTAGAAATGCAGGTGAAGATGTAAATTGTGATTATCTAAAGCTTCTAATTTATAGGCTCTAATTGTTATGGAATAGTGTGTTTGGATGTTGATTCATAAAGAGATGTTGGTTTCCAATGACTTGGAACAAGAAAAAAGGTTTTGTCAAATTGTCAAATTCAATCCATAGAGAATGGAATTGAGCAAGAGTGTGAAGATATGCAGTAAATGCAAGGGTGAGTGGAATTCTAGTGATTTGATTGATCCACGGATTGCAATGAACCAATTTGAAGGTTTCTTGCTTGTTATAGAAAGGTAACTAGGATGGAAATTTGAAATTTCAAATTTTTGTGGGAAATGAATTTCCTATAGTTCTAAGTGTGCTAAAATGATCTTAATGTGCTTAATTATCAGTAGAATAATCCTAAGAACTAGAATCAATAATCTAAGGATCGGAATTAGACGGAAAATTTGAAAAGTTACTGTTTGATGGCGGATCCAAACGATAAAAAATGCGGACCCAAATTAGTGGTTCCGCAGAATCCGCTGGGCTAAATTTGGCGGAGCCAAAGATTTCAACAGACGGAACCCAAAAATTGGTTCCGCCATTTCCGTCAATGGAAAAAAGTTAACAGAGAGCATGTCAAAATTCCCGAGACCCGTTCAATTCCCGAAAATTATCCTAAAACATATGTAACTACTTAGTTGGGATTGATTAAACACAAAAACACATGTTCTAACACATGTGTACATATAAATCAAACCGAGGATATTGAACTTACCATATATGGACGTTAAGCTAAACAGTGGCTTAATCATGAAAATTTGATAACAACAAAGTGTTATCGTCCTGCATAGTAGAGTTAGTGTTCATACACTAGAACAAAAAGTGGAATTGGTTACACCAAATATGTGTGACGATATACATATAGTCACATATGGTTTTTTTCATGTGTGTGACTAAAGGTGGTGTGACCATAGGGTACCTACGGTCACATGTTTTGGTTCTTTTTAGTCTCACTTACAAAAGAGTAACCAAAACGTTAAAATTTGTGACTAAATAGATACAATTTTAGTTGGATTAATCAGCTTTGTGTGACAAAAAACTCTTATAGTCACACGAAGCATTTTCTTTTTGTATATTTAGTCACATACAATTAACCATAAAGTGGCCAAAAGTGTTAATAAGTGTGAACATATGGTGTTGAAAGTGAAGAAATGTATGGTTTGTGTGACTATAGATCATCCAATTGCCACATAAATTTGGTTTTTGTGTGGCCTTTTGTAACATTTAGTCACGCAAATCATGTTTCTTTTGGGTATTTAGTCACATACAATTAATCATAAAGTGGCCAAAAATGTGAATAAGTGTGACCATATGTTCTTTAAAGTTAAGAAATGTGTGGTTTGTGTGACTATTGATCATCCAATGGCCACATGAATTGTATGTTTGTGTGGCCTTTCGTTACATTTAGTCACACAAAGCATTTTTCTTTTGGGTATTTAGTCACATACAATAAATCATAAAGTGGCCAAAAGTGTGAATAAGTGTGACCATATGGTGTTTAAAGTGAATAAATGTGTGTTTTGTGTGACTATTGATCATCCAATGGCCACATGAATTGTATGTTTGTGTGGCCTTTTGTTACATTTAGTCACACAAAGCATTTTTCTTTTGGGTATTTAGTCACATACAATAAATCATAAAGTGGCCAAAAGTGTGAATAAGTGTGACCATATGGTGTTTAAAGTGAAGAAATGTGTGTTTTGTGTGACTATTGATCATCCAATGGCCACATGAATTTTATTTTTGTGTGGCCTTTTGTTACATTTAGTCACACAAAGCATTTTTCTTTTGGGTATTTAGTCATATACAATAAATCATAAAGTGGCCAAAAGTGTGAATAAGTGTGACCATATGGTGTTTAAAGTGAAGAAATGTGTGTTTTGTGTGACTATTGATCATCCAATTGCCACATGAATTTTATTTTTGTGTGGCCTTTTGTTACATTTAGTCACACAAAGCGTTTTTCTTTTGGGTATTTAGTAACATACAATAAATCATAAAGTGGCCAAAAGTGTGAATAAGTGTGACCATATGGTGTTTAAAGTGAAGAAATTTGTGGTTTGTGTGACTATTGATCATCCAATGGCCACATGAATTTTTTTTTTGTGTGGCCTTTTGTTACATTTAGTCACACAAAGCATTTTTCTTTTAGGTATTTAGTCACATACAATAAATCATAAAGTGGCCAAAAGTGTGAATAAGTGTGACCATATGGTGTTTAAAGTGAAGAAATGTGTGTTTTGTGTGACTATTGATCATCCAATGGCCACATGAATTTTATTTTTGTGTGGCCTTTTGTTACATTTAGTCACACAGAGCATTTTTCTTTTGGGTATTTAGTCACATACAATAAATCATAAAGTGGCCAAAAGTGTGAATAAGTGTGACCATATGGTGTTTAAAGTGAAGAAATGTGTGTTTTGTGTGACTATTGATCATCCAATGGCCACATGAATTTTATTTTTGTGTGGCCTTTTGTTACATTTAGTCACACAAAGCATTTTTCTTTTGGGTATTTAGTCACATACAATAAATCATAAAGTGGCCAAAAGTGTGAATAAGTGTGACCATATGGTGTTTAAAGTGAAGAAATGTGTGTTTTGTGTGATTATTGATCATCCAATGGCCACATGAATTTTATTTTTGTGTGGCCTTTTGTTACATTTAGTCACACAAAGCGTTTTTCTTTTGGGTATTTAGTCACATACAATAAATCATAAAGTGGCCAAAAGTGTGAATAAGTGTGACCATATGGTGTTTAAAGTGAAGAAATTTGTGGTTTGTATGACTATTGATCATCCAATGGCCACATGAATTTTATTTTTGTGTGGCCTTTTGTTACATTTAGTCACACAAAGCATTTTTCTTTTGGGTATTTAGTCACATACAATAAATCATAAAGTGGCCAAATGTGTGAATAAGTGTGACCATATGGTGTTTAAAGTGAAGAAATTTGTGGTTTGTGTGACTATTGATCATCCAATGGCCACATGAATTGTATGTTTGTGTGACCTTTTGTACCATTTAGTCACACAAATCATGTTTCTTTTGGGTATTTAGTCACATACAATTAATCATAAAGTGGCCAAAAGTGTTAATAAGTGTGACCATATGCCGTTTAAATTGAAGAAATTTGTATTTTGTGTGACTATTGATCATCAAATGGCCACATGAATTGTATGCGTGTGTGGCCTTTTGTAACATTTAGTCACACAACGAATTAATTAAACAGTGACCAACAGTGTTAATAATAGTGACTATATGCATCTTTTTGTCACATTTAAGAAATCAATATATATATATAAAATTCAAATAAATTCAAATACAATAAAATTGGCGTAAAATTGGAATGTATATAAAATTGTAATGCCGTAATACCAACAGTGTTTTGATATATCAAAACAAATTCAAATACAATAAAATTGGAATGTATATAAAATTGTAATGCCGTAAATAATAAAATTCTCAATAATTTAACGACTTCTGAGTCTTGATCTTCTGAGCAGCTTCACTTTTCATGGCTTCAATAGAGACGTAGTTGCGCTTCCCTGTTAATTTAGGTGGAACTTTGTTATGCTCACTAATCATTTGTATGGTACTTGGTGGTGTTGCCTGTAGGAAACAAAAAGCCGGGTGTATCAAATACTGAATTAAATATGAGAAATTATATATATATATATAGGTTGATAAAACACATGCATGTATGTAACTGATCTTCCAAAATCACTTGCTCCTTTGGCCATGTATAAAAACCACCTACTGCCTGCATAACTGTTTTGAAACCGTTACCTCCTACATCCGGTATGCAAGCTGCATCCTGTAAGGATTTATCAATAGACACTTTGTAGCAATCCTTGGGGAGTGGTTTGTTATGAAGCATTTATTTTCCATCACTCTTGTATACGCGGCCCAAAGCAATAATAGTTGTTCTCTTTGAGTGCCACAGTTTGCACTTAATTACCTAAAAAAATGATTTGTTGCATGTATGTATCAGAAATTAGTTAAACAAAATAATATATGAACATGTTTAAATACATACTTGTGGTAGTACTAGTAATGAAGACTCATCTTCTTGTGATTGGGAAGCTTGACGTGCATCCTTTCATTTTCCTCTAGTCGTTTTCTTAGATGCGACAGATTTAACAGTTACCTATACATATAAAACACAGTAAATAAGACATGCATGTAGATTTCAAAAATTACATGTGGAAGTTTTATTACTTACACTTGTTTCCTTTTCCTTTTCCAAAGTTGATAGTCCGTTAGACTTCTGAATGCTCGCAACTTTCTCACATCCAGAAACACGTGTTCCGGCATCCGCATCAGCACTGCTGTTTATATGATTAATGTTCACCGGAGACACCTGCAATATAAAGTGTTTAAGAAGACTGCAGCAGTTTTTAAAAAGGTCAATAAAAGATGGAATGTTACTTCTGGTGGTGTCAATGGACTTGGCGTCAATGGACACTACAACAAAAGTGGCTTTTTAGGACCCTTTGTGTGGGACGCTATGATAATGGAGTCCTAAAAAACTGTTTAATAGGACATATGAGCATTTAGGGTCCTTTTTAAATATTTGCTACTTAGGCAATGTCCTAAAAAGTTATATAATAGGATGGTCGATGATTTGGGGTCCTATTATCATATACCTTAATAGGACGCTTAAAATATGGATCCTAATAAATTACTTTATAAGACATTTAGTTGTTGGTGTCCCATTATGTGATAGTGTAATATGACACTTGATCACTAGATGTCCTATTATCATATACCTTAATAGGACGCTTAAAATATGGATCCTAATAAATTACTTTATAAGACATTTAGTTGTTGGTGTCCCATTATGTGATAGTGTAATACGACACTTGATCACTAGATGTCCTATTATGACATAACCTTAATAGGACGCTTAAAATATGGATCCTAATAAATTACTTTATAAGACATTTAGTTGTTGGTGTCCCATTATGTGATAGTGTAATACGACACTTGATCACTAGATGTCCTATTATGACATAACCTAATAAGACATAATAGGACACTTGAGTTTTGAGTCATAAGACATCAGTTAGTTAAAACGCTTATTCACAAAAAGTTTTATTATAGCAAAATTTAATAGGACCTTTGACACGTGGGTATTATAACGTTAACCTTTATAGGACGCTTATGTACAATGGTTTTATTATTGTACACCATAATAGGACATTTCATTTTTGAGCCATATAACATCATTTTTTTAAAATGATTATTTGCAAAAGTTTTATTATAACAAAACTTAATAGGACCCTTAAAGGATGCATATTCATTATGGTTTTATTACAATACACCATAATAGGACACTTGATACATAAGTCATAAAACATTAATTATTTAGAACGCTTATTCGCAAATGTATTATTAAAACATAAGTTAATATGACAGTTGATACTTGGGTACCATAGATTGATACTTGGGTACCATAGATTGATACACCTGTGTCTTTTAACATTAACCTTTATAGTACGCTTATTTGTTGTGGTTTTATTATCATACGCCATAATAGAACACTCCTTATTATGTGATAGTGTAATACGACATTGCATCTGGTGCAAGAACGTATGATGTGCAATACATATGACTTACTTAGGTGTGTACTATAAACGGACGAAAACGTGTAAGTACGGACGAAAACGTGTAAATACGCACGAAAACGTGTAAATACAGACGAAAACGTGTAAATACTGACAAAAACATGTAAAAATGGACGAAAACGTGTAAATACGTATGAAAACGTGTAAAAACGGACGAAAACGTGTAAATACGGACGAAAACGTGTAAATACTGACGAAAACGTGTAAAACCGGACGAAAATGTGTAAATATGGACGAAAACGTGTAAATACGGACGAAAACGTGTAAACACTGAGAAAAACGTGTAAAAACGGATGAAAACGTGTAAATACGGATGAAAACGTGTAAATACGGATGAAAACGTGTAAAAACAAATGAAAACGTGTAAATACGGACGAAAACGTGTAAATACGGATGAAAATGTGTAAATACGGACAAAAACGTGTAAAAACGGACGAAAACGTGTAAATACGGACGAAAACGTGTAAATACTGAGAAAAACGTGTAAAAAAGGACGAAAACGTGTAAATACGGATGAAAACGTGTAAAAACGGATGAAAACGTGTAAATACGGATGAAAACGTGTAAATACGGACGAAAACGTGTAAAAACGGACGAAAACGTGTAAATACGGACGAAAACGTGTAAAAACCGACGAAAACGTGTAAAAACTGACGAAAACGTGTAAAAACGGACGAAAACGTGTATATACGGACGAAAACGTGTAAATACTGAGAAAAAAGTGTAAAAACGGACGAAAACGTGTAAATACGGATGAAAACGTGTAAATACGGACGAAAACGTGTAAATACGGATGAAAACGTGTAAAAACGGACGAAAACGTGTAAATAATGACAAAAACGTGTAAATACGGACGAAAACGTGTAAAAACGGACGAAAACGTGTAAATACGGACGAAAACATGTAAAAACAGACGAAAACGTGTAAAAACGGACGAAAACGTGTAAATACGGACGAAAACGTGTAAATACTGACGAAAACGTGTAAATACTGACAAAAAATGGTAAAAACGGACGAAAACGTGTAAAAACGGACGAAAACGTGTAAGTACGGACGAAAAAGTGTAAAAACGGACGAAAACGTGTAAATACGATCGAAAACGTGTAAATACGAGTCACGACGTGAGTGTGGTTGTCTTATTTAGATAGTGGCGATTTGTTGTCGACTGATGTGGGAAGACACTGCAGTTTGTGGACATAATGAAGTGGGAAGACACTGCAGTTTCGTAACTTGCTGTCATGGAATTTAGAGTTTGCACAGCTTATGTGTACATGTTTATATACGTTAGAAAAGGCTTAAATGCTTATGCGTACATGTTTATATACATGATTTTTTTGCTAATATTTCGTGACTATTTCAACGGGTTCTGTGTTCTTTGAATGACTCATGCACCTGTGCAACAATAGTTCTTACATGTCTGATATTTTCACAGGGGTTCAAGTCGGTTGCAGCTAGTATCTAAGGATGGAGGGTGTGGTGCCACTTTTCAGCTATCGTTCTTGTGATGGGATCTACCTTCTCTACTCCTATAGCTCGTGTCAAGTCACTATTGAATTCAAGTTTAGCTGTTGTTTGGGATTGCTTGTACAGGTTGTTTTGGGTTGCTTGTCAAGGATATTGCTGATCTATCTTCATTTACAAATTATGAATTTGACATGTTATAAGAACATTGAAATACATATTACTTATACGAACAACATGACAGTTTTGACAGTTTTGACTATTTTATAAATGTTTGGACAGACTTGGGAGATGGCAAGGGTTCAGGATACAATTCCATTATTCCTGATGCTCCCGGTGCGGATTCACATCCTTTAACAAAGGTGGTTATATGCTGACTTAAGATAAGCCTTCTGAATATAGTGTTTCAAATTTCTTCTGATTAAAATTAAATGGTATGCAAATGCGCAGTTTAATTAGTGTTTGGCAAAGTTTGCTTGTTTAATCTTCTGAATATTGTGTGCATTATTGATTGGCTTTGCTTTCTTACGGGGTGTTTAATTGGGATTAGGTTTTTTTAACAGTTTCAACTTTCAACTTTCTAGTGTTTCAGAAACAATATATCAGAATCGATTATTCATGTTTTTTCTTAGAAGGTGTTTGAAATTTTCTTATGGTGCTGATTATTGCGTTTTGAAATCAGTTTCTAGTTTTTTTGGGGGTGGTGTGAGAGGGGCTGGAAGGGGGGGGGGGGGTTGTGTGCTATTGAGGATAGGAGGAAGGTTCATGTAAGTTACAATAATCAGTTTACAACGAAAGGTTCTATTAAGTAGTTCTGCTTAATCTGCACTTATTTATATGTGCTTAGGCTAATGTACTGAAATTAATCAGTTTGGACCAGAGAGTCACCCATCTCCAATAAATTTTCTTGTAAATTGAAAATCAAAGTGCTTTTAAACGAGTCAGACAACATAGTTTGGTCAACAAACATCATGTCTAGTACTGTTACAAGTTCTGCATCACTTGTCCTTCGTGATGATGGTAATTTAGTTTTGAGTTACGGGTCAAGATCGAGTCAACCAATTTGGCAAAGTTTTGATCATCAAACCCATACTTTCTTGCCTGGTGGTAAGTTAACCACTTGATGTATAGCTTCACAAAATCTAATAGATTATTCACTACTAGAAAAAGGTCTATCCTTGACTCGCATTTTATGACGGACGCTACAAGATGACACGCAAATAGCAAAGTCATAAAATAAGAGTCATAACGAGTAAATTTTTTATTAGGGATGACTCGTTTTCAGAAGCGTCATAACATAGGGTCATAATCAGTTAAAATTTAGCCTGCTAGATGACGCTCGTTTTGCTTCGTCATAAATAGGGGTCATCTATGTTTTTTTTTTACCATCTGCTTCATCAAAATCTATCATTTTTTTTGCCAAAACACTTCCCGCTCTCAAAAAAAAATTCCAAAAAATCAAATCTGCTTCGTTTTTTTTTTTTTTTTTTTTTTTCCAAAACACTTCCCGCTCCTTGTAATAATAAATAAACAAACACACCCTCATCTTCCCATTTCATCTCTCTCACTCAAACATACTCCCTCCTTCACAAACCCTAGCCGCCGCCTGTCAACCCCCAACACCACCTCCACCGCCTGTCACTGAGCAACACCGCCACCACAACAAGAACCCTCATCATCTCCTCTATCTACCACTATATCACACGCGCCCTAAAAGTTATACACCACCTCGTTTTTTGTGCCACCGCCGTCAATACACCACCACCACCATCATTTTAACCCTTAAATCTATAGATCTATTGAAGAAAGGTAAGAAAATGTGAAGTTGGGTGTGAGTTGACTCGTTGCGAGTCAAACTCGTGACCAACTCACCACATTACTTGAGATTTTGGGTATAAAACTAATGGGTTTTGATATTTTATAAGCTTTTGATAAATAAAAACATGATTGAAATGAGTTTGGTATCAAGATGTTGTGTGTTGTGTGTTTCGAATGGGTCAAACCGTGAGCCAAAGCTCACGGTGTTTTGATGTTACTACCGCTGTTGTTTTGATTCACGGTGTCATTGATGTCTTCATTCTTGTTATTTTTTTTGATATCATGGCCTTCTTGATGTTCTTGAAACTGTTGTTGTTAAGCCGTGGGTTAGGATTAGATTGTTGAAGTTGTTGTGGATTATTGTTGTTATGTCGTGGTTACGGGCTGCCAAGAAAGAACGAGCCGAGACCACTAGGGTCACGGCCATGTTGCTTGTTGTCATTATATTGATTGTTGACCGATGTGTTATTGTTGTTTGTTGACCCTTGATGATAACTTGTGATGCTGCTGCTTTTCTTGTTGCTAGAGTTACTATTGCTGTTGTTTAGAAGGTAAGCCGAGACCATGGAGGTCTCGGCAATGGCTTGATGTTGTTGTTTGTGTTGACCGAGAACCCAAGAAACCCACCAAGGCCATTTCGGCCGAGTGTTGGTCACGGCAAGACTAAGCCGAGACCAAACGGTTTCGGCAAAGGTCTTTGTAGCCGCCTCTTGTTGCCATTATTATTGTTATTGTGTTTGTAGATTTTAGGGGTACTTTGTAGAATTTTAATTCAGCCTTTTTAAGCTATCATAAGCTCACCTTTGGGACATTCAAACTTGGGCTGCTTGTTTACTGTTTCTTGGTTATTCTAGGGATGACAATATCGACCCATTTACTTATAAAGGGGTTGATTTTGGTTATTCTAGCACAACATACAAGTGTATGTATATAGGAAGATAGCTAGTGAAACATAAATCATGAATTTGTCTTAGTTGAACCCGATATAAGTTTTAATAACTTTTTTACTACTTGTGAGGTTTTCTGTTACACAAAACTTGGTTTTTCTTACATCAGTCGTATCATGTATATGTTTCAGGTGGAGGGAATCTTGGTCCGAGCTTCAGATGAGTTGCAAGCACTTCAAGATGAAAGAAAGGTGGGGTAGTTTATTTCATATGGCAGTCAATTTCTTTCGCATTATTTTCATCTTTGAATGTTCATATGACTTGTTGATTTCATATGATATGTTGGACCTTTTCAGAAAATTGATCCCCAAACTGCTGAGGCTATACACGAGTTCATACTAAAACTAAGAGCATGTGCTATAGGGAATTCATCATTTACTTTCATACTAGACGATCCTGCTGGCAATAGCTTCGTAGAAAACCCGTAAGTGTTTCCTTTCGTTGCAAATTACTGTATTCCTACTAATTTTTATGAATTATACCATTATGTGATTCTACGTCTATCAGTTTCATTAGTCGTGTTGTGTATTATGAATTTGTTGACCCGCGCTTTATAACAGGTATGCTCCATCCCCAGATCCATCACTAACTATTGATTTCTATGAGCGAACTCCTGAGCAAACAGCCTCGCTCGGATATCTTGTTGACCGATCTCAGATGAGAGAAGATGGAAATGATGGATCATCAAACAATCAAGCATCTGAACCCCATGGATCGGTTGGAGCAGTTGCTGGAAGGCGAGCTATTGCTCAAGGCAACAGTGCATAATTTGCAGAAGCACTGTTTCGCTATACTGCGCCAGAAGAGGTACTACACTTTTCGGTTTTCTCCATAGTATAGTTATGATGTTCGTTTATGTAAGTAAATAACATTAAATATATGTGTTCTATGCCCTTGGAGCTTAATGCTTATACATGGATGTTTATTTGTAGGTGGTCCGTGAGGATTGAGAAAGGATGCATGATGACCCCGGACTAAGCTTCTTGTTGCTTTAATTTATTGTTTAATGTTACAAGACTTTATGTTGGATACTGTCTACCTTATTTATGTTTAGTGCTTTTGTTATGACAATTGCTTATTTGAAATACAAT
Organism: Artemisia tridentata subsp. tridentata; assembly: GCA_021014915.2. Classification (NCBI taxonomy): domain Eukaryota; kingdom Viridiplantae; phylum Streptophyta; class Magnoliopsida; order Asterales; family Asteraceae; genus Artemisia; species Artemisia tridentata. The sequence continues at coordinate 62,085,145 of CP139506.1, forward strand.
TTCGTTTTATTCATTTAATAATTAGTTGATCTTTTATTCATATCGTAATAATAGAGTGTGCATGCTGAAAATAGTTGTCCTATTAAACTTATTAATCGTCCTAACAATAAACTTTTAAGGACGCTTAACATTGAAAAAGTGTCCTAATATGTTGTTATTAGGACGTTATTTAGGTTGTTAATAGACATTTTATACGACCAAAAAATTGGTTTCATAATCTTCTTTGAGATGTTAGAACCCTTTTCTTGGTCCTAAATTAGCTATAATGTTATATGATAAGCGTCCTAACAATTATCTTTTAAGTACGCTTGTATGTGTATCAAAAGATTAAAATTAGGTAACAACGTTTTACAACATTGTAAAAGTGTCCTAATATGTTGTTATTAGGACGTTATTTGCTTGTTCATATACATATTATGCGACCATAAATTTGGTTTCATAATCGTATTTGGGATATTAGGACTCTTTTCTTGGTGTTAAAGTAACTATAATGGTATATGATAACCGTCCTAAGAATTAACATTAAAGGACGCTTGTATGTGTATCAAAAGATTAAAAGTAGGTTACCACATGTTAGAACATTGGAAAAGTGTCCTAATATGTTTTTATTAGGACGTTATTTGTGTTGTTTATAGACGTAAAATGCGACCATAAAATTGGTATCATAATCTTATTTGAGTTATTAGGACCCTTTTCTTGGTTGCTAAAATAGCTATGATGTTACATCGTAAGCGTCCTAACAATACTTTTAGGACGTTTTTATGTGTTTCAAAAGATTAAAAGTAGGTAATCACATGTTAAAACAATGTAAAAGTGTCCTAATATGGTTTTATTAGGACGCTATTTGTGTTGTTCATAGACATATATTACGACCATAAAATTGGTTTCATAAGGGTTAGGACGCTTTGGACCTATTACAACCGCTCGAGATGAAACGCTTTCATCCTTGGTCCTATTAAATGAAAGGTCCTAAAAAGTACCATTTTATGACGCTTATGGGGGTCCTAAAAAGCCATTTTTCTTGTAGTGAATATATATATATATAAAATTCAAATAAATTCAAATACAATAAAATTGGCGTAAAATTGGAATGTATATAAAATTGTAATGCCGTAATACCAACAGTGTTTTGATATATCAAAACAAATTCAAATACAATAAAATTGAAATGTATATAAATTTGTAATGCCGTAAATAATAAAATTCTCAATAATTTAACGACTTCTGAGTCTTGATCTTCTGAGCAGCTTCACATTTCATGGCTTCAATAGAGACGTAGTTGCGCTTCCCTGTTAATTTAGGTGGAACTTTGTTATGCTCACTAATCATTTGTATGGTACTTGGTGGTGTTGCCTGTAGGAAACAAAAAGCCGGGTGTATCAAATACTGAATTAAATATGAGAAATTATATATATATGTAGGTTGATAAAACACATGCATGTATGTACCTGATCTTCCAAAATCACTTGCTCCTTTGGCCATGCATAAAAACCACCTACTGCCTGCATAACTGTTTTGAAACCGTTACCTCCTACATCCGGTATGCAAGCTGCATCCTGTAAGGATTTATCAATAGACACTTTGTAGCAATCCTTGGGGAGTGGTTTGTTATGAAGCATTTGTTTTCCATCACTCTTGTATACGCGGCCCAAAGCAATAATAGTTGTTCTCTTTGAGTGCCACAGTTTGCACTTAATTACCTAAAAAAATGATTTGTTGCATGTATGTATCAGAAATTAGTTAAACAAAATAATATATGAACATGTTTAAATACATACTTGTGGTAGTACTAGTAATGAAGAGTCATCTTCTTGTGATTGGGAAGCTTGACGTGCATCCTTTCATTTTCCTCTAGTCGTTTTCTTAGATGCGACAGATTTAACAGTTACCTATACATATAAAACACAGTAAATAAGATATGCATGTAGATTTCAAAAATCACATGTGGAAGTTTTATTACTTACACTTGTTTCCTTTTCCTTTTCCAAAGTTGATAGTCCGTTAGACTTCTGAATGCTCGCAACTTTCTCACATCCAGAAACACGTGTTCCGGCATCCGCATCAGCACTGCTGTTTATATGATTAATGTTCACCGGAGACACCTGCAATATAAATGTTTAAGAAGACTGCAGCAGTTTTTAAAAGGGTCAATAAAAGATGGAATGTTACTTCTGGTGGTGTCAATGGACTTGGCGTCAATGTTGACGTCAATGGAGTTGTTGCCAATGGAGTTGGTGCCAATGGAGTTGACGTCAATGGAGTTGATGCCAATGGAGTTGACGTTGAGTTCGACTGCCCCTTTTGTGCAGCCAATTGCTTCATCAAATCCTGGATTACCGCATCTTTTTCTGAAAGTTGGCGTCTCTCATTCTCAAGTTCACTTTGAAGTAACACCACTCTTTCATCAGATGGTTGTTTGTTTCGAGGCAGATCAAAATACCTCCTGTAGGTTACTCCACCTCCCACTCCTCTCGCATATCCTCCCTTTTCCTTACCTAATACAACTGTCATGGCATCACTGCCATGATCAACCTTCAAGGTTCCTTGTTTGATCTTGTCCTCCGTTTCTTTCTGCACACACAATATGGGAAATAGGTTATTATATGTTGATCCCACTTTAATATAAGCAAGAAGACTTTTTAGCCCCACTATGAACATTATAATAAAATATGCAGTAAAACTTACAATTTTTTCTCCCACGGCTCTAGTATCATCATTGTAAAAATCTCCGTCTTTGTTCTTCCTTCCTGTCAACCACAGCGTGGTACGCGGTGGTTCTTCATCTGGTTCAATTTCTTTACGATCGATCTTATAAACATCAAATACATACACACGTAAGATAAACCAATATAAACGCAAGTATGATGCTATTAAGTGCAAATGTTTCAAGTTACCATTTGATCTCTCACATGGGCGTATCCACCTCGTCCCATTCTATGCTGATAAAGAGACTTGGAACGCGCCACTTTTGTTGCAGCTGATTTCACCTTGCAACACAAAATCATAAGGCGTTTAGATGTAGTAATGCTGATATACTATAGAACTAATATATATGGAAACAGCAAATGCTTGAACTTGAATAAAAATTTACTAATTAACACCTTGTATTCATCGCTTTGTGTATAATTTACAAAGTTGACCCAATCATCGGCTTTTACAATTGCATCATAGTTAGTCGGGACTTCATTTAGCTTAGAAGGTGTTTCTAGGTTGGGCAATATGTAGTTCTGTGTCAATTTCCTTCTGAAATTGCGTAGAAGTTGACTAAGACGATTCATTAACATCCTTCTGGCTGTCAAGTCAACATCAAAAAATGGCTGCAAAGATTAACACAATGTTCCTAATTAGTTGCACATAATGTAAATGCTAAGTATATATTTCATGCTATATTACTAGGTTAAAAAATAGTATAGGTTTACCGTGATTTCGTCCCACATTTTGTCTCTTGCTTCTGAATCAACCTTCTTCCAGGATAGAATCCTGACACCTACATGCTCACGAACCAAGTCTCCCAAAAAACTAGAAAACAATGCTCGGTGTTTTCCTGATATCCTATTCATAGCATCGAAGGTTACACTGAGCTTCTCTCCACCTGCTTTTCCATATTCCCTTCGAAACTTTGCTAACCTGGTTATGCCCCTCTTTTTGACATAACCATTTGATTGGTTGTTATCACCTTCACCATCATCAGAAAACTGCTCCGATTCATATCCCAAAGTGTGGTCAGGATTTTCATTATCAGAAAAATCAATATTATCATGATCAATCTCTTGGATTTCCATGATTCGTCTGAAGCAATGTGTAAAAGAAAAATAGTAAACTAAATTGGTGAATAATGGTTTAAAAAGTTATTGTTTTAATGTTTTGAATGAAGGCTGATTTTTTGGAGAAAAAATAGGGCATATGATGGGGCAGTTTTTCATTTAAGGAAATCACAATCTCCAGAGTTAATTTTAAATTTTTTTTTTTGAGAATTTAAACATTTCACAAAATTTGGCTCCAAAATATTTAATTAAGAATTTTAACATTTCATTAAAATTTTGGCTCCAAAACACCCATATAACTTTTCATGACAGAAATTGTGCTTACACACAGTCCCAAACACCCATATAACTTCAAACCCGCTGTCCCAAACACACATATAACTGCATAAACACAAAAATCACCACATGGCGCATACAAATGAACAAACACGAGCTAATAGCAACAATCAATGAGCCTAAACAACTTTGAACAAGAATCAAACAATATGAGTAGTGATCACTTAGCTTAATCAGCTGTGATGCTATGGGGGCAAGAAAAAGGTAAAAATAAGTTTAGTAAATAAGCTATACAGTCTACAACAAGCTTGGATCAAACAAGACAGCCAAAGACGCTTTCTAAAATACCAAATTACAAACTATGAGCTTAAGGTATGATCAAAATATGGGCTTATGAATCTAGGGTGAAAAAACCACTTGTTATGGGTTGCACACCAAACTTCAGATCATGAGGTCAATAAACTGGCAAATGAAAATTCATCAAATATCAGCTGTTTGGACAAGTTATGGGTTGCACAGGACATTCAAATGCCCCAACAGGCCACTTTGAGATTGATTCTAAGCAAGCACAGACAAAAACAGAGCAACACATACCAATTGAACACCTCAATTCACTTTCTTTACTATAACCAAATTCATATAATGAATTTCTTAGCTAACTACCGTAGTTGCATAGGAATATATACAAGACAAGAATTAAAAACACAACATAGACAAGAACCTTAACCATAATTTTCATTAATTATAATAATTCCATACATTGTTGATTAAACGATACTACATTGTTCATCACTACTTCAGTCTCCCCACTAAAATCGATGAGGTCGTCAATCACACGCCTTGCAAGTTGGTTGGGACCGTTTGGTGCTGCCATTGATAAGATATTTGGTGTTATAGGATAATGATCGGATTTTTGATAAAACTTGTTGAAGAAGAGTGATATGGAAGGAGAATGGGGAAGAGTGATTTATATAGGGGACGTTTGTGGTGGAGATTAGAGGTGTGAACAGGGGCGTGATTAAAACTAGTGGTACGGGAACCATCATGACGTTTGGTTTTCAGACGGCGGTTATTTGATTGAGGAGAGACGTTACTTACTAGTTAGAGTATAAAGATGATGATGAAACACTATGGAAACCGTGTGTAAAAGTATAAGAAATGGCAAACTAAGTCCTCCTTCTTTCAAAGTATATATCACTATAGATTAGGGTTCTTGATCGGTTCGGTTATCGGGTTGGTCGATTAGTTCGGTTTTATTAAATGTGTTTTCTTTTTAATTCGGGTCGTTAAACACATTAACGTGTAAAGACATATGAAAACAGACGTAAACGGACAAAAACGGAATAAACGGGAAGAAAATGTGTAAGCAAGTAAGAAAAGGTATGAAACGTTAGATAATGTACGATAATGTATAAAACAGACAAAACGGTATGAAAAATGAGGAAAACGTATAAAACATGTAGAAACGGTCTAAAACATGATTAAACAGGCGAGAACGTGTAAACACGGACTAAAACGTATAAAAACCGACTAAGAATTATAAGACGTAGGAAAACTGAGGAAAAAGTATGAAAAACATGAAAATGACAAAAACCTACGAAAACGGATAAAAACGTGTAGAGACGGAGTAATCCATGACAAAACGGGGGATAACGTGTAAACATGGACGAAAACGTGTACACACGGACGCAAACATATCATATAACCTAAAGATACCTTAACGACAGTATGACACAGTCTTCATCATAGTACATATGACTTTACTGATTTTATGGCCTCCTCAAATGTCAAAATTAACGTGCCCACCTTTAATAACTTTAACACACTTCATATAACCTTCACAATATAACTATACACATACCAAGTCTATGCAACCCATGGATGACCAGTGATAATGGCTAATTCACATGGTGGGTCATGGGTAGTAGGTTATAACTGGTCACATTCATTAATGGGTATTTGACATCATATGGGCATTGGGTTATAGTTGTTTAGGGTGTCATTTCAATGAATAGTACGTATGTATAATATTATGTTATCAAAAACCCGACCAAATGGTCAAGATGCTCTCTCCCTGAGATATTCCCGGGTCATTTTAACTGAGCTAATGTAAAATATTGATCATGTTCGTTAAGTTAATAAATAAACGAACATAAACGAACTTTTACCAAACAAATCATGAAATGTTCAATGAACGTTCTGTTGATACAAAAGTTGGGCGTTCCTTAATTCCGTACCAATTAGATCTTAATGCTTGAGACCTGCGAACTTAGAAAACAAAAAGACACCGTTAGGCTTATCGTGGGATTGTCTCCCACGATTATCCTCCGGCGTGAGAGTAAGTAATCGGTTTTTAGGGTTTAGTTGAAGAGTTAGGGTTTTGTAAGTCGTACCTTTAATGAGAGTCGAGAGACTCTTTATATACACACGAAACCCTAGTTGGTTTCGTGCTCCTCACTCCTCAGCGTATCCCGCATAGGTCGGTTTTGATACGTATCCCATAAATAAGAGATATCCTATCAAGACCATAAATAATTCCGGGTTTGGGCCAACGTAAGCCCAAACCATTATCGTAATAGCCCATTCGTGATGGACTGGAGTCCATTCGTGTTGGACTTGAGTATGGGTCGGGTTCGTGGACCGAATGCAAACTATACGTCATCACGTTCAGTTCGTTTACAGTCCTAGCTACTCACAGGATTCTAATAGGCCGGGAAATAGTAATTTGTAATTTAAAGCCTAGAAATGCAAAATAACTTTTCTTAAGTCCTAAATGACTAAAAATAATTTTAGGAAAAATAATTTTATTTTTTTGACTTTTATTTTATTTTTTAATAATTAAAAACTAATTTTAAGTAATTAAATGATAAAAAATAGTAAACTGATTAAGAATACACAAGAAAAATGTTCAATAACTACTTAAAGTATTTAAGTTTGAAGCAAAAATAAAGTGACAAACCAACTTATTTAAATAAGCTGTAATAAGCTTAAAAGGAGAAATAAGCTAACAGCCTAAAAAGTTTGTTTATATACAAAACAATGTAAGATATTTAATGAAGAAGTCCCAAGGGCAAGTGGTAAGGGTGTGGTGTGTTGAGGCGTTCAAAAGGTTGAGGCTGGTGAGGTCTCACGTTCGAGCCTATGGTTCCCCTTGATTTCCCAGCTTCCCTTTTTATGTTTTTTAAGAAAAACTTTTTGATAAGATATTTTTAAACTTTCCCTCCAATATGTTCTTCAAATATATTTGTCAATTCCCTCCAATATGACTTAAGAGCTTTTTGGAGCCTTTTGGAGCTTTTTTGGGCAATGCACGTTGTCGGTAGTAGATTACTAGTGTATAACGGTATTATGAACTGTCCAGCATGTAAACGTAACTTTATTATTTATTTAGACAATTTTCTATTGAAATATGCATATGTCCTTTTATGTCATTTTACATATATATAAATACAGCTACAGCTATGTTACCAAACGTTTTTATTTAAAAGACAGCTACTGCTCACGGCTACTGCTCACAGTTACTGCTCACAGCCACAGCTCACTGCTACTGCTACTTTTACCAAACACAGCCTTAGTAATTAAGTTAACGAACATGAACAATATTTTTATGTTTGCGAACGTCCGATTTTCATTTAAATAATATAAATTTTTTTTATTTATTATTTTTTTTTTAAAAAAATTTTAAAGAAATTTCATTTACTACCACTTTGAACCAAAAAAATTATGCGTGCATCTCCCATTTATATCTCACGTAAACTTTAATTCCGGCCATTTGGTTTCACAACAAAATTAAAACACCACCTAACACACACAGGCAACCAAAACGTCATCTCCAACTTGTCTGCACTACAACAGGTTAGGGTTTCATCTTTTTAATCAACATCAAAGTAAACTTTTTTATTTCCCTTTTTTATGAACTTGTTTGAAGTGATGTATGCCGAACTTGTTCATAATGTGTCGATCGCTTTACCTTATATATGTATTGCTCTGATTAACTAATGTGTTCATGTTACTGTAGTTTAAACTCATTTGTGTGAAATGGTTATAAACATTATTTTAATTAGTCATAAGAAGTTGCATGTAGGTTTCCCTCTCAAACACAGTTGATAGCCTAGAAATTAGAATCTACGAATATGATACTTGCAATGTCAAGTCTAGTAACTTTGTTGATTAGTAATGAGATACCTTATTAGGGATTGTTGATTATTTAGGGGAAAATGTTATATATTGAATGGATTGAAGTTGTGGTATAAAATTGGTTTCGGTCGGGTTCAGTTTGTATTAGCCTGTAGGAATGAGTTGGTTTCGGTCGGGTTCGGTTTGTATATATAGAATTACTTTAAAGGGAGAATGTTAAAGTATTTGTGTGTTGATCCATTTGGGTTCCATTAGCAATTTTTCATTAGCAAGTAAGGATGCAAATTTATAGGTTGCCAATTAACAAAAAATTAGACCCCCGCATACTTTTTCGTTTATGATACATAAAGATTTTATGTGTGTTTGAATTTTATAGTATAAACAATGTATTACCTTAACATGTGCCCTGTTTTTGTGTAGAAATATGGCCGTTGAATTTGTGATAAGTTTAAACCAAAACACGTTTTCGGAGTCTCAGGTAATCTCACACATACGCCTTAATTACATTTGATACCATAAATGTTTGTATAATGAATGTCAAATAAATTATTGAAATGCTTTCAGGAACTACCACATGTCTACGCCGAATCATGTTACCATGGAAGGCGGGAGATTTACATCACAAGCGCTCAGCGGGTTCGTTTCAGAGTACAAATAGAGACTGAAACTAACCGCCCCATTGTGCTGACAGGAGAGAGATGGAGAACGTTTGCTTTGGAAAACCTGAGTCGGGCTGTTAGGATGTTGCATTTCGTTGAGGAAGGTGATGACTGCTTCTTTGTTACCGGATACACTCAAGACGGAGCTGAATTTGGTGGCTACCACATGAATGCCGGTCGGGTTTCAAGGTTCCAGTCTCGTGTTTTTTCCTTCTATGATCAGATCCAGGTATTAGAGCTTCATAATTTACTAATCTTATGTCAAACATGTGATTTCATAAGTCAATGAATATTAAATTTTAATGTACTTATAAGGTTACTCTTAAAATTTATTTGCAGACATTGCCAGCTGCATTCCTTGGTGGCTTAGGTAATGCACAGCAGATTAGAATCAAAGTAGACGAGGAAAACTTTGATGTTGGTTTGAATGCTGTTGAAGCGGGAGGAGCCAACGGGCAGCTGCTGTATGAGTTGGACCCCGATGATTGGAACAAGCTTGAAGAATCTGTTGGTTTAAAAGCTGGAATGATTATCATCTTCACAAGGAAGCGCGCAACAAAGTTTTTGCTTACCGGCTTCAGTCGTGAAGGTAGTCTAACTAAAGACGCGCATTTCCTTGGTGCCACCAGCTTGCTACCTGATCAGCCCGGTTTGTTATTGACCGAAAAAGGTAAAAATTTACGAAATACTTTCATACTACACGTTATATCTGTCAGTGATTTATTTATATTATGATTAAAATTCTTTATAGATGACAATCGCTTGAAGCATATTTACCAATGGCCTTCACATCAAGACCACTTTGGTGAAGGTCATGCATTCTATAAGAGATTGTCAACAATTCGAGTGAATCAAGAACTTGTACGTATCTCAGCATTCATAGATATTCTTTACTTTTGTTTAATTAGTTGGAACAAACTAAAAACTTACTAGTAATTTGAACTGTAGGATATCCCGGCAGATTTCCTGTTGCAGCATCCTATCCACCCATACCGGAAGGTCCTCATGAGACATCGTGGTGTCGAATGTTTCATGAGTATGACGATGAAGCCCCACAAAGCCGATCCTGAGATGGCCGGTGGTGTGACTGTCTATGGGATGTGGAGGAAGTTTCCCGCTGATTGCTCTTTCGCAACAACCAAGCTCATCAGGTTCAAGTTCATGTATTTCAATGTTGATGTCAGTGGTGGTGATCATTTGCAAGACTCTGTGTATCCCGTGTTTCATCTGTGCTAACTTCATTGGATGTGTCCAGCTTCGAACAATTTCTGCTTCATTTGAACTCAAACAATATTTATTATATTTTTTGTTAGTAAATACCCCCTTAAGTATATAATTTTTTGGCAGTGATGTGTGTTGTCAACATGCATTCATTGGGGGTATTTTACTTATGATATATTACTAAATTTGAACAATATTAGTACTGTTATACGTTAGTTAAGTTGAACAATTAGTGTTAATTAGTTACTTTCAACAATTATGGAATCTAATATAACTCTACTTTTATGAATATGCATGTAATGTAATTTAGTATGTCTTATGAAATCTTGTTAAACTGACATAATTGACATGTTATCTGAAAACAAAATGCTCAATCTTAAACCAATTAACTATCCACAAATTTTTTGATTAGTATTGGGATGGGGTTGATGACATTTTTTGGAGGAATAAAATTAAATTAGGCACATTACCAAACTGCTTCTTAAGTCATATTGGAGGGAATTGACAAATATATTTGAAGAACATATTGGAGGGAAAGTTTAAAAAAGCTCATTTTCACCGCTCATTCCCCAAAAAAGCTCCAAAAAGCTTCGCGCCAAACATGCCCTAAATAAACGAACAATAACAAGCTTTTACCAAATGGTTTATTAAATGTTCACTAAACGTTCAGTTTCGTTACAGCCCTAGTTACGGGATTCTAAAATGCTGGGAAAACGTTCAGTTTCGTGAAATTTTTTGTAAATTTTGTAAAAATTTACATGTATTCCCCCAAAGTTTTCATCAATCCCATTCTAAACTAATCAACAAAATTTCAAAACTCCTCCTATCACAGCCAAGAATACCTCTCATATCACCACAAATCCCGTCACCACCACAATTCTCCTGTCATAGAGCCACCACACCCGTCACCACTGGTAAGTATTGTTATGTTTGTTTTGTATTAATCGTTCTAACAAAATATATACGTACCCCTACAGTTATAACCATATTAGGTATTTCAACATTTGTTTTGAGACGATAACCTCTTGTAAATTATGTCACTTTCTTGGTAAATGTAGATAGTTAATTGGTTTTACAATATAATTAACCCTGTAAACCCTTGTACTACATGAACATGGAACAAGAATTTAGCTTCTTAATTGGTTATCCCTCCTTGACCCAAACACCCCTTTAGGAACTGTTTCATTAGACTTCATTGAATTATTAGCATAATTCAATACCACATTCCATCTTTTATATATGTTCATTACTTGGACTGTCTTTTTATTTTTTATGCTCATCAATTGGAGTTTCATTTTGTCTTCTATACTCATCAATAACTTGGGCTGTCTTTTAAACTTGCCTGCAGGGACCACATTTATAAACATGGACAAGACTTGGATGGTAACTAAAAGGACCACCAAATCTTATATTGATGGAGTACAGGCGTTTATTAATTATGCAGTAGACAACTTGCGTAAGATGGGGAACATCGACCCACGAGTTAATAAACTTCATCTTAAAATGCCATGTCCGTGTACAAACTGTTGTAACCACATAAACCAAACAGTGGAGGCAGTGCAGTGGCATTTATTCACGAAAGGGATTGATCTAACCTACATAAAGTGGACCAAACATGGAGAGAAGGATGAGCCATCAAAAAGTTCTCCAAAACCTGTTGACGCTACAACAGAATTTGTTGACGACACGGATTTTGCTTCATATATTCCAACAGATGGCCAAGCAACGGTAGATATGGTTAACGCTACAAAAGATAATTTTGAATCATAGGATGACCTTGTCAAGTTTCAAGAACTATTATTAGATGCAGAGAAGCCTCTTTACGAAGGATGTCCCGACTTCACAAAGATGTCCGCAATAGTTAAACTACTCAACTTAAAGGGTAAGTACGGATGTTCTGATAAGTTCTTTACTGAATTACTAGGATTATTAAAAAAGATGCTACCTGCTGGTAACGAAATGGTGGAAAAAACATATCAGGCCAAAAAAGTTGTGAAGTTGATGGGTTCAGGATACAAAAAGATACATGTATGTATCAACAACTGCCTTCTTTACTGGAAAGATGACAAGGATTTGACTGTGTGTTGAACTTGTGGGACATCAAGATGGAAGGTGGATAAGAAGACACATAAAGTGTACGAAAACATTCCAGCAAAGGTAATGTGGTACTTTCCAATTATACCAAGACTGCAACGACTATTTAAGATAGAAAGAATTTCAGAAGATTTAAGATGGCACGCCACACGGAGGATAACCGACGGTGTGTTACGTCACCCCGCAGATTCACAGGCATGGCGTACCATAGATGAAAAATTCCCGGAAATTGCTGAAGATCCAAGAAATATACGGCTGGGAATATCGGCTGATGGGGTTGACGTACACACGGGAAATAGGCATCACAGTGTATGGCCAGTTTTAACTGTCATATACAACCTTCCTCCATGGTTGTGTATGAAAAGAAAGTTTATCAATCTTTCGGTATTAATATCGGGATACCCGGGAAATGATATCGATGTATTTTTAGAACCGTTGGTAGATGATCTGCATACCTTATTCGAAAAAGGGGTTCATACATATGATGCATCCACAAAAGATTACTTTAAGCTATGTGCCGTTGTGTTATGGACAATAAATGATTACCCTGCACTTGGTACACTATGTGGATGCCCGTACAGTGGATTCAAAGGTTGTGTGGTTTGCGGGAAAGATACAAACTGTGTTAGACTTTCTGCCTCGTCCAAGCAAAGTTATGTTGGACACAGACGATATCTACCATATGACCATCCGTTCAGAAGGCAAAGGAAGGCATTTAATGGACAACCAGATTTTCTCCCGGCTCCAACTCCAATGACCGGGGAACAAATATACAACGAGGTACAACATATTGAAAATAAATGGGGAAAAGGAAAACGAACAAACAATAATGCATCAGAAAACCAAGAACATACGGGAGGCAGAGGTGGGAAGATTAAAAAGCAGAAAAGAAACACAACAGACGAAGAGGGTTGTTCAAGCCAAGTAAACGGACAAAACGGTGCGTATTGGAAGAAATTCAACATTTGGTACCGAAAACTTAGGTATTGGAGGCATAATTCTATTCCACATTGTATTGATTTTATGCATGTGGAAAAGAATGTTGCTGAGAGCCTCGTCGGAACTTTGCTACATGTTCCAGGAAAGACGAAAGATGGACTGAATGCTCGATTGGATCTGGCTGAGTTGGGGGTAAAACAAGAGTTGTTTGCTAGGCAAGAACAAGATGGTACAACACTACCTCCAGCAGGTTACACATTAAGTAATGCTGAAAAAGACATTTTTTGTGATACGTTGCACAACATCAGGGTACCTCAAGGCTATTGTTCAAATTTCTCTAGTTTGGTCAGCCTAAAGGATAGGAAGCTCATTGGCCTAAAATCGCATGACTATCACATGTTAATGCAAGAGTTTCTGCCCGTTGCAATACGTTCAATCATGCACCCACCCACACGATATGCTATTATCAGGTTTTGCTTTTTCTTTAAATCGATATGCAGCAAAGAAATAATATCGCAACAACTAGATAATATGCAAGCAGAACTGGTAGTGACACTCTGCCTACTCGAGAAGTTCTTTCCTCCATCTTTTTTTGATATTATGATACACTTGACTGTGCACCTTACTAGGGAGGTCAAATTATGTGGTCCCATATGCTTTCGGTGGATGTATCCATTCGAAAGATGTATGAAGGTTATTAAAGGACATGTGCGAAACAGGAATAGACCAGAAGGATGCCTTGTTGAGGAGACTATTGCGGAAGAAACAATAGAGTTTTTTAGCGAATATCATAAATCCATGGAAACTATTGGTCTCCCACATGATAAACATGAAACTGATGAAAATGAGGACGGAAAGCCATTGTCGGCCGGCAAATCAAGTGAAGTTTCTGCGGAACTCTTTCAGAAAGCACATTTGTATATAATACAGAATACAGATGAAATTGTACCGTATATCGAGTAAGTTTTAATAACACATGTCTATTTCCTTACTTAAAATGATCTATCAAATATAATAATCAAACACATTGTTTCAGGCGACACAAGCAAGTTTTGAAAACACAAAACCCGGGTAAACGAATTGCATTTCTGGAGAATGAACACAGTAAATCTTTTGCTAAGTGGTTACGAAAAGAGGTAATTAATCTTATGCTATTTATAATTGACTTTTTTTTTCACTGCCATACATACTTTAGTTTTCACTGCCAGACATAGAATGAATGTGTGTTTGGGAATGCAATTAGGATGCCATACTAAATCCTTCCAACTTGTAATGAAATTCAGGTTGAGAGAGAGTTGAACATCGACAAAGAAAGTGTATCAGAAACTGTAAGGTGGATATCATATGGACCACGCGCCAGCGTAGTGAAATACGATGCATATATCATCAATGGGTATACCTTTCGTACGAAATGTCATGAAGGCAAAGTTTACCAGAACAGTGGGGTTAGTGTTGAGGCATTAGATATGCACATATCAAAAGAAGTTGCAACCACAAGGCAAGCGTTTTATTATGGGGTTTTGCAAGAGATATGGGAGCTAGATTACCGTTACAGGAAAATTCCTCTTTTCAAATGTGATTGGGTTAATCACAAAGGTGGTGTGAAACGCGATACTATTCTTGGGTATACATTGGTTGACCTAAATAATTTAGGCCACAAGGTTGATCCGTTCATATTAGCCTCACAAGCACGACAAGTGTTTTATGTGCAAGACCAGTTAGATAAAAAATTGTCTATTGTGTTTAAGACACCTCCCAAGAATTACAAAGATATGTATGATGAAGTCGATGAGGAATTTAGTACCGTCATTCACCAGCACAATGATAACATATTGCCATGTGTGGATCGACGTGACTAGGGTAACGAATCACGAACTGACTACTATCGAACCGACTGTGGAGGTGCTGTTATACGAAAATCCAAGTGAACCATGTTATGTAATAAGAGCTTGGGAATTGTCCAATGTATTTAGGTGTTTGTGTTATGTTATGGCTGTATAGTTTTGTTTGGTTGTTGTTTCATGTAACATTGCCTTTATGGCTCACTTTCTTAATAAATTTACCTTAATTAAGCAAACAAAAAATGTTTGAGCTGTTATTTATGCGTATTTTGTGTGACTATTGTTCATCCAATTGCAACATGAAATTGATATTTGTGTGGCATTTTGTAACATTTAGTAACACAAATTAAAGCATGTTTCTTTTGGGTATTTAGTCACACACAACTAACCATAAAGTGACCAAAATTGTTAGTAAATGTGACCATATATGCTGTTTAAAGTCAAGGAATGTGTATTTTTTATGACTATTGATCATTCAATTGCCACATGAATTAGGTTTTTGTGTGGCCTTTGGTAACATTTAGTCACACAAACCATGGTTTTGGGAGTGTATTTACTCTCATATAACTAGCCATAAAGTGACCAAAAGTGTTAATAAGTGTGACCATATGATGTTTAAAGTTAATGAATGTGTATTTTGTGTGACTATTGATCGTCCACTTGCCACATGAATTTGGTTTTTGTGTGGCCTTTACTAACATTTAGTCACACAAAGCATGTTTTTGGGAGTGTATTTAGTCACATACAACTAACCATCAAGTGACCAAAAGTGTTAATAAGTGTGACCATATGCTGTTTAAAGTGAAGGAATGTGTATTTTGTGTGACTATTGATCATCCACTTGCCACATGAATTTGGTTTTTGTGTGGCCTTTGGTAACATTTAGTCACACAAAGCATGTTTTTGGCAGTGAATTTAGTCACATACAACTAACCATCAAGTGACCAAAAGTGTTAATAAGTGTGACCATATGCTGTTTAAAGTGAAGGAATGTGTATTTTGTGTGACTATTGATCATCCAATTGCCACATGAATTTGGTTTTTCTGTGGCCTTTGGTAACATTTAGTCACACAAAGCATGTTTTTGGGAGTGTATTTAGTCACATAAAACTAACCCTAAAGTGGCCAAAAGTGTTAATAAGTGTGACCATATCCTGTTTAAAGTGAAGGAATGTGTAGTTTGTGTGACTATTGATCATCCACTTGCCACATGAATTTGGTTTTTGTGTGGCCTTTGGTAACATTTAGTCACACAAAGCATGTTTTTGGGAGTGTATTTAGTCACATACAACTAACCATCAAGTGACCAAAAGTTTTAATAAGTGTGACCATATGCTGTTTAAAATGAAGGAATGTGTAGTTTGTGTGACTATTGATCATCCACTTGCCACATGAATTTGGTTTTTGTGTGGCCTTTGGTAACATTTAGTCACACAAAGCATGTTTTTGGGAGTGTATTTAGTCACATACAACTAACCATCAAGTGACCAAAAGTTTTAATAAGTGTGACCATATGCTGTTTAAAGTGAAGGAATGTGTAGTTTGTGTGACTATTGATCATCCACATGCTACATGAATTTGGTTTTTGTGTGGCCTTTGGTAACATTTAGTCACACAAAGCATGTTTTTGGGAGTGTATTTAGTCACATACAACTAACCATCAAGTGACCAAAAGTTTTAATAAGTGTGACCATATGCTGTTTAAAGTGAAGGAATGTGTAGTTTGTGTGACTATTGATCATCCACTTGGCACATGAATTGGGTTTTTGTGTGGCCTTTGGTAACATTTAGTCACACAAAGCATGTTTTTGGGAGTGTATTTAGTCACATACAACTAACCATCAAGTGACCAAAAGTTTTAATAAGTGTGACCATATGCTGTTTAAAGTGAAGGAATGTGTAGTTTGTGTGACTATTGATCATCCACTTGGCACATGAATTTGGTTTTTGTGTGGCCTTTGGTAACATTTAGTCACACAAAGCATGTTTTTGGGAGTGTATTTAGTCACATACAACTAACCATCAAGTGACCAAAAGTGTTAATAAGTGTGACCATATGCTGTTTAAAGTGAAGGAATGTGTATTTTGTGTGGCTATTGATCATCCACTTGCCACATGAATTTGGTTTTTGTGTGGCCTTTACTAACATTTAGTCACACAAAGCATGTTTTTGGGAGTGTATTTAGTCACATACAACTAACCATCAAGTGACCAAAAGTGTTAATAAGTGTGACCATATGCTATTTAAAGTGAAGGAATGTGTATTTTGTGTGACTATTGATCATCCACTTGCCACATTAATTTGGTTTTTGTGTGGCCTTTGTTAACATTTAGTCACACAAATCATGTTTTGGCTACACTTAAATAATGTGTGACAAACTGTTTAGTGTGACTATATGTACTAGAATTTGGCTACACTTAAATAATGTGTGACAAACTGTGTTGTGTGACCGTATATGGCATTTGGTCATACTATTAGAAGCAAATGTGACTATAAGTTTAGTGTGACCATATATGGCATCAAGGTTACTTGTATTTGTCACACGTTCCAAATGCATATGTGACTAAATGATCTGGAACAAAATCACCAGTTACGTTTAGTCACATAAGGGTCGATTGTGTGGCAATAGAGTTCTTATGGTCACACATTCGAAATGCTCATGTGTGACTAATTCGTAAATGCTGTCAATTTACCTACCTTCAGCCACACAAATATTTGAATGTGTGGCTGTTCCAAATCGGCCATGTGTGACCAAAGGTCGTTTTTGTACTAGTGATAGATGTTTAATAACAACATAGTATCCTAAAAACATAACAATTCACCAAATCATTGTTTTGAAATTGTTTATACCAATAACTCCCTATTTCCTCACTACTTATTGATCTTCTTGTTGAGCTTCATAATCCAACGTCCAATATTCTTCATCATTCCTCTTGTTTGTTGGAATTCCTCGAATTGGTTCTCGATAGGAGGAAGTTGGCTCATGTATTTGGGTGGAGGAATGCTAGAATTGGGCAAACCATCATCCTCACTAACTGATGATGATGATGATGAAGTTGGAGGATGAGCACGTTTCCCTCTTGACATGGCTACTCTATAGTTACTAAGAGGTACAAATTATGTGGAATTTCAGAGTAGTCGGGAAGGAAACCTCGAGCATTTGGAGGAATGGGTGAAAATCTCTAAAGAGACGGGTAAAAAGCATCCCGTAAGGCATGGCGGTGGTACCCAACACCGGAATATCGACCATTCTCTTGGCGATATAGTAGGCTAAGTTGAAGGGTTGATGGGTGGACACACAAAAGAGCATGTAGCAAAGGCTTGCGTTAAGATGATCCCTATTTCCTATGGTGCACAACACGTTAGCTCTAAGAATCTCTTCCAACTTTCTAAATTGAGGCCTAAGCTCGTTTAGCTCCGTGCCAAACGGGTCTTTATCAACCTCTTTACCTCGACTTGTCCTAGTATGGGTGGTCCTAGGTATGAAGAGATGATCACGGATGGTCTCTTTTGGAGTTAATGGTGTGTCGTATGGATGCATACGATCATGGAGAGAATCTAAGATTGACAATGACCACTTGTCGGAATAAAGGCAAGTGCCTTGACCCAGAATTCCTAAGACTTTCGCGAATTGGTTCAAAGGGATGGTGAATTCATGTTGGTTAACTTTGAAATGGATGCTCATGAGGCCATAGTCGTTTGAACTAAGAACAACACTGGCATAAAATTCTAGCACAAATCTAGGAACTATGGGTTCATCTATGTCTAGAAGACAATCAAATTGAATGGCGGCTAGTTGTTTACGGATATTGGTTCCTTCTAAAAATGAGGGGTCTACGGTTCTTCCCTCGTGAACATATCGTTTTTCTAAAGCCTTAAAGATTTTGACTTGGTCGTTTGTGAGACCTTTTGTCGTATGGTGTTTAGGTAGGTAATTGAGGGTTTCTTTGTGATCATAGTATGTTACGAGAGGCATGTTGTTATCCTTGACACGAAAATTACATAGTTTAGTTAAAACTATCGAAAATACGTATATAAATTTCTAGTGTGTGCCTACATGGGGACAATATGGAGGTGCGGTTATCTGGACCTTTTTATGCATGAAAATTTCATTTATGTAAATTACAAGACAAAACGAGAGATAACCCAAACGCTCCTACTTCAATGTAGCTTCGATTGAATGTACCCAAAAAATACATATTAGTTATGTATTCCCTTTAGCATTCAAGAGACATTATGCAAGTGATGTTTAAAACATAACGTTTTTATTTATATGAACAATGTGCAAAAACCGTTTTTCCTAGTCGTGAGAAGATTTTTGCAAGTATTTGGCATGGGGTTTTTGATGAATTGTGATAATGCCTTATGATATGCAATTCCTAACTAAGGAAAACATGTTTTGTTATGCAATTCAGTAAATATGCTTCATGATTTTACAAAAAATATGCATAAACCCCAAGTTTTGATATTGTGCAAGAAATAGAAATCCTAGACTCAGATCAGGAATGTAGATATAGTTAGGATACTTACAGAGAGGTTTAAAGCACAAATTGGTTGTGGAAGATGCCCTAAATTCTGAGATTGGTTTGCTATGGGTCGACTTCCAGTAGCTTGTGAGTTTTTGGGGAATGTGATAAATAGTACATGGGTGTTTGTTTTAATATAAAAACTGACTCAGGAACCCACGGATTTGGTGGAGCCAAAATGTGGGTTCCGTGTGTGTTGTCGATTGGTTCCGCGGGAACCTTTTGACAATTGGTTGTTTTTTACGTGTTTGGTTAATCTAAGGTTCAAGCTAAGGTTCTAACTACACATTTGGTTCCATTAATCCTAAACCAAGTCTAAGGAAGTTAAAGGGTACTTGATGAGTGTCTAAATACTCATCATTTCTTTCACATTTTGACTACAAAAACATTTTAAAACATGCAGTTATGCTTCAAAATTCAGAAATTATCATTGGATTGTGTTTTTATATGTTTCAGATGCAAAATGATTGAAAACAAGTGAAAACGAATAAAGTTTGCATAAATGGCAAGTCTAGTCCCTCAAATTTCAAAAGTTGTCAAAATTAGTCCATGGGGTTTGAAAAAATGACATTTATGGTCCCCGGGTGTTTTAAAATGGAAAATTATGTTTTATGGTCCTTGTACTATTGAAAGTTGGCATGAATGGTCCTTTTGATAACTTTGGTGAAATTACAACTCAGCCCTTCAAAATTCTGAAAATACAATTTTGGTCCTTGTGCTTATTTAAACAAATCAACCGGACCTTATTTAAATTAACCCAACCCAAACCCCTTATTTAACAAACCTCAGCCCACTATACCTTTGACCCGAGCCCAAACCACCCTTAGTTAATAAAACCGGGGTCAAAACCCAGTCAAACCCACCCTTTATCCCTTACCTCCCAACCCCGCCAAAACCAGAAACCACCCTTCCACCTCCATGGTTTTCACCACCACCTGTCTACCACCTTTCCACCTCAACCCCCAGCTGTTACCTACTCTTACCACCTCCTCCTTCCACCTAAACACAAGCCCACATTGCATTTAATGCTTTCTCACAACTAAACCTTACCCTGTACCACTCACTTCCCTGTTTTGCCACTAAGTACAAATTTTGGCTACTAACCCTTCCTTTCATGTCCCCTCCACCAATACAAACCTCCAAAATTCTTTAATTGCAAAAATACGGCTGCAAGTTACATAATCCACTTTTGGCGCCAAAAGTGGATTTGAAGGCCAGGATCAATTTGACTCATCCAACGGTTGTTATTCTTGATGGGAAATGTTCAGAAGCATGTGGGGAGTGCAAGAAGTCTATAAAGAAAGAGAAGGATGCAGCATTGTAGAATATCTAGTGTAATTTTATTTGTCTTAGTTCGAATTAGTTAAATTTCAATTTCCAGTGTAGTTTAAACTTTCAAACTTTGCAATTAGTGAATTTAGTGTAATATTAACTCTTTTTCAGTAATCAATTTCAAGTTTCAGTATCATTTTCAGTTTATGCAAGTTTTTGTTCAAAATCTCATGTTACTGTGAATGTTATTGTTAGTTGTTGTTATTGGACTCTTAAGCTCATATAAGCTCCTAGAAAGCTTCTGAAAGCTTTTAGTAACCTTAAAAGTTAGTGTAGTCAATAAACTCAAAAATACAACAAAAAAATCACAAAGATTAAAAATCAAAAATGGCAATGAAGATGGTGATCACAGCTGGAGCAGGGTGAATTTTGGATGACCTTGGGTTAGAAGCTTAGTGGTAAGCTATTAAGGTTGTTCTTGGTCCTTGGTTTCAAGTTTTAGCTGGGTTGCACATTTGTAATCTTTTTACTCAATTTTTGCATTTCACTGTATCAGTAGTTTATGGTCTGAATCTTTAAGTTTTTATGTTTCTGTGGTGATTATTAAGTGATAATATTGGTTAAAATAAGTTGCTTGTTCTTTAATACTGCTTGTTGCTAAAAATCTCATTATCACAGTTAAAATAGCATATTATCCATCTCTGTGTTTCATACTGCTATTGTTGGTTTTTCATGCTTATTTGGTCTGTTATAATCATAAAATAAAGTTTAGAATCAGTTGCATGGTCTAAATCTGTCATTTGCTTTGAAAATCACAAAATGAGTTAAGTTAAGGGTTGTTTGGATTTGCTGTAGTGAACTGTGGTGTAGGCTGTTTGTGTTGTTGCTTGTTGTTGTTATATGTCACATTAGTATCTAATAACTCAGAGAAACAATAAAAACCTGTCCTTGTTTGATAAAAAATCAAAATCACCTAAAATCTCACCTTAGTTATTAACTGTTAGGATTTAAAGTGTAAATTTCATCACACTAGTTCATAATCTGATAATCTAGCTTAATTTCATCTTATTATAGCATAATTTAACATAATCAGTAGGTAAATCTAGATTAAAGTTCATATCAGTCAACTTATTAGTGTAATTTAAAAAGTCAAAATTTCATATCTGGTAAAATAGAGCAGTTTTCTAGATCACATGTAGGGTTTAAAATAGATTGGAAATAGATAAATTTTGCTTAATTGTGTTATTTGGTTGCTTGTTTAACTGAATCAAGAAGAAAATCCCATTTTCAATTTCATTTGCTTATTGAAAAGTGGTCTTAAAATCACCCATTTGGCCATTTACTTCCCCTGTGCACAGGCTTAATAGTTTTTTTTACAAGCTTGCATCTTCTTCATTAGTTAGCTTTAGCTTGTAACATTTGGTGTTTTGTGAAGCCCTTCTGGCCATCTTGCTGCAAGTATGCTTGTTTTTCCATGTATTGCTTATTCTCTGTGCTTGTCATGCTTATTTTGTTTGCTCAAACCAACTCCCTATACTGAGTCATCAGTATAGGTGAGCCTTTTTCATAAGCCCATCAAAAGCTCATCAGTAAGCTTGAGCTTGTGTGCTTTGGCTTTTTCTAAAGCTAATCCACCCATCTCAAAGGTTCAGAGCTCATCTTTGGCTTTGCAGCTTATTTGATAAGCCTTCAAGTAGCTTTTTGTTTGTCCCATCTCTCAGCATATACTGAGTAATCAGTATATTTGTGGCTTTTTCATAAGCTCTTCATAAGCTCATTAGTGGACCCCATACTGTGATCTTTGACTCTTTGGAGAGACCACCAGCCTAACTTGCTAGTTCCAGGCTTATATTTGGCTTTCTAGCTTATTTGATAAGCTTAAATTGGCCTTACATTTGCTTGCAGGCTTGTTTGGTTGACTGTGGGAATTAGAATTGCTTATTTGCTTATTTCAAGCTTATCAGTGAGATCCTTTGTGTCCTTTAGCTTATTCCTAGTTCCTTTAACTTGTCTTCATCTTATTTTTCCTTTGGTTCCACCCTGTTAGCTTATTTGATAGCTTATTAAGGCTTAAAATCTCATTTAGAGACAAAAAAGCTCACTGATAAGCTAATAAGCTTGCATTCTGCTTATTTTTAAGTTTTAAATTTATTGTCTTTGTAAAAGTTACTTATTTTTAGTAGTGTAATAGGTCTGTAAAATAAAAATCTAGATAATCTAAACATAAAAATAAGTGATAGCTTCTATTTAAGCCATTTGGCTTATTTTCAGCTTTTTCATTAAGCACTTTTCATTTTTATATTTTTCTTATCTTCCTGTCACCTTAGAGTATTTATAGAAAAAGTTTCAGATTTTTCTTTGTTTATTTAGTATTTATTAAAAATCAAAATAGTTTAAATAATAATTAATTAGTAATTAATTAATAATAATTAGATAAAAAGTGTAATAATTATATTTTCAGTTTTAAAATAAGTTTTAGATTATTTTAGATTTATCTAAGTTAAAATTTTAATTTTCTAGGATAATTTCCTATTTTCTTTTAATTTAGTGCATTTTAAATAATTAATAAATAGTTATTAATTAATAATAATTAATTAAATAGTTAAATAATTAATTTTCTTTTTCTTAAAATTTTCTTTTACCTTTAGGTTTATAAAAAAGTTATTTTCATATTTTTAGGATTAATATTTCTTCATTTTCACTTTTTATTTTGTACGTTTACGTTTATTTAAATTTAAACGTACGTTTCTAGGTTCCTAAACGGTTTTAAGTATTTGGTTTCCTGTATTTATTCCTATAGCTTGTTTAAAGCTATTCTCTTTTATTTCCTTAGTCCAATAATTCAAAACCCCCTTTTCCTGTTCAATTTCACCCGATCACAGATTCGTTTTACTACAGAATTCACATCTCGCTGGGACTTAACGACCCGGGGATACACTAACTCCTTGGATAATTGCATTGTGGCCTAGATTGTTTGACTCTTGTTGACCATTTACTTGGTCAATATTAGTTTACTGTTTAGCACGTGTCAAATTTTGGCGCCGCTGCCGGGGAGGTGTGCTGCGTAAAAACATATTTGAAGAATCAGTGTTGTTGAATATACATCCATTGTATATTATCCATCCTTGTCTATATTCTCTTATTTTCAGATAAAACCAAAATTATCTTGAAGTTAATTCGTTTGACGGATCGATAAGCCAAAAATATCGTATTTCAAGTTTCAATAAACAAACAAAATCCAAAAAGATTCTTCTTATCTTTTCTAAGTTTCCACCACTATAAAGGATTCTTAGACTCGTCTTATTGCATGCGCACTCGTTCTTCTAGATCTTCAAGCCCTTTTCGTGAGCTTGTAAACATACCTCAAAGACGTCGTAGACGTTCTGCCCCATCAGTCGTATCTGAGGTACGTACTGACCCTGTCATCATGGCAGATTTGCCAATGAATGAGCTTCTCCAAGCACCCATCGAGGGTTATGGAGATGCCATTGTTGTTCCAGCCATCGTGGCTGATAGTTTTGAGCTCAAAACCGGGTTACTGAATCTTGTAACCTCAAGCCAATTCTATGGTTTTGAGAGGGATGATCCTCATGCTCACATTCGATGGTTTAACAAGATTACATCTACCATCAAATACAAAAATATCCCTTCTGAATCAATCAAGCTTCTTCTATTCCCATTTTCTCTCGAGGGACAAGCCCGGATATGGCTTGAAAAACAACCCCCTCGTTCAATTGAGACTTGGGAGGATCTAGTTACGAAGTTTGTAAACGAATTCTTTCCCCCGTCTAGAACGACAAGTCTTAAAAATGAAATCATCAAATTCACACAAAGATTTGATGAATCGTTTAGTGACGCGTGGGATCGTTTCAAAGAATTGCTTTGTAAATGTCCTCATCATGGTTTCACCGAGTTGATGCAAATCGACACTTTCTATAATGGTGTGAGCCAATCTGACCAAGATTCTCTCAATGCCTCCGCTGGAGGTAACTTTTTGAGCAAAACCACAAAAGAAGCTCTAGCGATTATTGAAAATAAGTCTAAGGTCCGTACTGCACGAACAAAGCCATATCATTCTCAGGCTAGTGCTGGTCCTTCTACTTCATCTCCCGTGAGTACTTCTAGCACCGATGCTAAGATTGACAAACTCATGGACGCTATTCAAGCTTTGGTTCTCTCAAACCAAAAGAAAGTCACTTTCACACAAAATCCTTCACATGCTGAAGTGAAGAAAGTGGAAGTTTGTGTTACTTGTGGTGGCCCTCATGCATACTACAACTGTACTGCCACCGATGGTAGTCCTTTTGAAGTTAATGCTATAGCCGGTACTTCAAATCAGGGAGGTAATCAATACCGTCCTCAACTAGAACCAAGTTACCGAGCTAACACCTACCAAGGACCACCCGGTTTCAATCAGAACCAGAATTTGCAAAACCGAAACCAAAACCAACCTCGAATGAACCAAGGTTATCAACACCAAGGGAATTTCAATTCTGGACATAATCAAGGTTTCCAACACCAAGGAAACTTTAACCGAAACAATTCCAACCAGGGAAATCATTTTCAGGGAAATGGTAATCCAAATCAAGGGAATTTTCAACATCAAGGTTATAATCAAAATAACCGAATCCAAAATTTCCCTAATCAACCTCAAGCCATTCCAGCCCCACAACCATCATCTGATGAGTTATTGAGGCAATTCATGAAAGCTCAAGAGGACACAAACAGGTTGTTGGTCAGCCAGATCTCTGAGATTAAAAAATCTTTAAATGATCAACCTTCGGGCTCAGGAAAACTTTCGAGCAACACGATCGCTAACCCGAAGGGCGATGTTAAGGCGATCACAACCCGAAGTGGTGTTTCATATGATGGACCCACTATTCCTACTACCACTTCTTCTTCTTCCCCCAAGGTAGTGGAAAGTGAGCCTGAGGTGACTAAGGACAAGGTACTTCCTTCTAATAACGGAGGTACCGACAACGTCCAACCTCAAGTTGTCCCGAAACCCAAGACTAAACCCCGAGTTGTCTTTGAACATCCTGAAACCCCGGTTGAAAACCCTAAATCCAAACCTTTTATTCTTTACCCATCACGTTTAAATGAGCAAAAGCTCCGCGAAAAAGCTAGTCAACAAATGGATAATTTTTTCCAAATTTTTCAAGAATTACATTTTGACATAAGCTTTGCGGATGCTATCATTCTGATGCCCAAGTTTGCATCCACAATCAAACACTTGTTAAGCAACAAGGAAAAACTGTTTGAAATGGCAAAAACTCCATTAAATGAGAACTGCTCAGCAGTTATCTTGAAAAAGCTTCCCGAGAAGCTTGGAGATCCAGGAAGATTTCTAATACCTTGTGTCTTTCCAGGAATGGTTGAATGCTATGCCTTGGCCGATCTTGGTGCAAGCATCAACCTAATGCCTAAATCAGTATGGAAGAAACTTTCTCTTCCTGAACTTACTCCTACCTGCATGACTCTTGAGCTTGCAGATCGTTCAATATCTCGTCCACTTGGCATTGCTGAGGACGTATTTGTGAAAGTAGGAAAGTTCCATTTTCCAGCTGACTTTGTGGTTGTTGATTTCGATGCTGATCTTAGGGTTCCTCTCATTCTTGGAAGAGGATTCCTAAGGACGGGCCGTGCTCTCATAGATGTATTTGAGCATGAAATCACATTACGTGTGGGTAATGAAGCTGTTACCTTTAACCTCGATCAAACTTCGAGGTACTCCTCAAATTATGATTCTGAATCGGTTAACCGAATCGATGTCATTGATATTGTTTCAGAGGAGTACTCTCAAGAGTTTCTTGGTTATTCTCATAATTCTGTGAGTGGGGATCCCACCACATCTTCTCTACCTATCATTTCCGACTCTTCCCCTTCTCTCACTCCGTTTGAGAGAAGTGATTTCATTTTGGAAGAGATCGAGGCTTTTCTCAAGTGTGATTCATTTCTAGAAGGGATTGATAACGCTGAGATTGATCTGGAGGGAGATATTCTTCTTCTTGAGAAATTGTTGAATCAGGACAATTCTCCTCCACTCCCTCCCGTTGAACTTCATAATGAGGAAATCAAATCAGTTGAGAAAACCGATGAATTTCCTGAGGTCGAACTCAAAGACTTACCACCTCATCTTGAGTACGCATTTTTGGAGGGTAATGATAAATTACCCGTCATTATTGCTAAAGATTTAAGTGATGAGGAAAAGACTGCTCTAATAAAGGTCTTGAAGTCACACAAGCAAGCCATTGCTTGGAAACTCTCCAACATAAAGGGTATCAACCCTGAATTTTGTACTCACAAAATTTTAATGGAAGATGACTTTAAACCAGCAGTCCAACATCAAAGAAGGGTAAATCCTAAAATCCATGATGTTATCAAACAAGAAGTTCTCAAACTTCTTGATTCAGGATTGATTTATCCCATCTCTGATAGTCCTTAGGTTAGTCCCATTCACTGTGTTCCAAAAAAGGGTGGTATAACTGTTGTCACAAATGATGAAAATGAGTTGATTCCAACTCGATTGGTTACGGGGTGGCGTGTTTGCATTGACTATCGCAAGTTAAATGATGCCACCCGTAAAGACCATTTTCCTCTACCTTTTATGGATCAGATGCTTGAGAGATTAGCGGGAAACGAGTACTATTGTTTCCTTGACGGTTTCTCAGGTTACTTTCAAATCCCCATTGATCCACAAGATCAAGAAAAGACTACCTTCACATGCCCTTATGGAACCTTTGCTTATAAACGCATGCCTTTCGGCTTATGTAATGCTCCAGGCACGTTCCAGAGGTGTATGATGGCCATATTTACCGATATGATCGGGAAAACAATGGAGGTCTTTATGGATGACTTCTCGGTCATTGGGGATTCGTTCCAAGCATGTCTCTCCAATTTAGAAAACATGTTAAAACGGTGTAAAGAAACCAATCTTTGTCTAAATTGGGAGAAGAGTCATTTTATGGTCAAAGAGGGCATTGTCCTCGGCCATAAAATATCAAAGAGCGGGATTGAGGTTGACAGAGCTAAAGTTGATGTCATTGCTAAATTACCTCATCCCACTACCGTCAAAGGTATTAGGAGTTTTCTGGGTCATGCCGGTTTCTATCGTAGATTCATACAAGATTTTTCTAAAATCGCCCGGCCTATGACTCATCTCCTTGAAGAGGATGCTCCTTTTATCTTCTCACCCGAGTGCATCGAAGCTTTTGAAACATTAAAGAAAAAGCTTACTGAAGCACCCATTCTGGTTGCCCCCGACTGGGATT
This sequence comes from Artemisia tridentata subsp. tridentata, assembly GCA_021014915.2. Lineage (NCBI taxonomy): Eukaryota > Viridiplantae > Streptophyta > Magnoliopsida > Asterales > Asteraceae > Artemisia > Artemisia tridentata. Next base: position 62,113,146 of record CP139506.1, read on the forward strand.
TACCCTTTGAGCTCATGTGCGATGCAAGTGATTTTGCAATCGGTGCAGTCCTGGGGCAACGAAGAGCCAAACACTTTCAGCCTATCCACTACGCAAGTAAAACCATGACTGAAGCTCAAACTCATTACACCGCTACAGAAAAAGAATTATTAGCAGTGGTGTATGCCTTTGAGAAGTTTCGGCCATATTTGATCTTGACAAAATATGTAGTGTATACGGATCACTCGGCTCTCAAATATCTCTTTGCAAAACAAGATGCAAAGCCGAGATTGCTCCGTTGGGTTCTCCTCCTGCAAGAATTTGATATCATTATACGTGATAAAAAAGGAGCTGAGAACCTAGCTGCTGATCATCTATCCCGATTAGAGAACCCACACCAAGATGTTTTCGAGAAAAAGGAAATAAATGAAACATTTCCTCTCGAGACACTCAATGCGGTTACTTTTCGTGGAGATTCTACTACCCCATGGTTTGCTGACTTCGCAAATTACCATGCGGGTAACTTCATAGTGAAAGGGATGTCGACCCAACAGAAGAATAAATTCTTCAAGGATGTTAAACATTACTTCTGGGACGACCCCTACTTATTCAAAATCTGTGCGGATCAAGTCATCCGACGGTGTGTTTATGGACAGGAAGCTATTGACATTCTCAAAGCTTGCCATGCTGGACCCACTGGGGGCCATCATAGTCCAAACTACACCACCAAAAAGGTGTTTGATTCCGGGTTTTATTGGCCTACAATCTATAAGGATGCCCATGATCTCATCAAAACTTGTGACGCTTGTCAGCGTCACGGAAATATTTCACAACGAAATGAAATGCCACAAAATGCTATTCAAGTTTGTGAAATCTTTGATGTCTGGGGCATTGACTTTATGGGGCCATTTCCATCATCTCGAGGAAATAAATACATTCTCGTGGCTGTTGACTATTTGTCAAAATGGGTTGAAGCGAAAGCTTTACCCACCAATGATGCCCGAGTTGTTGTAAAATTCCTGAAAGCTCTTTTTGCCCGTTTTGGAACTCCACGTGCTATAATCAGTGATCGTGGTACGCATTTTTGCAATGAAAAATTTGATAAAGTCATGAAAAAGTATGGTGTAACTCACCGTCTTTCTACTGCGTATCACCCACAAACAAGTGGGCAAGTAGAAGTTTCAAATCGGGGTATTAAAAGAATATTGGAACGGACTGTAGGAGAAAATCGTGCATCCTGGTCAGATAAATTGGATGATGCACTATGGGCCTTTCGTACAGCTTACAAAACACCCATCGGGTGTACACCTTACAAGCTTGTGTACGGAAAGGCATGTCATCTTCCGATCGAATTAGAGCACAAAGCCTACTGGGCCTTGAAATATGCTAACTTTGACCTCCAAACTGCGGGTGATCACCGTAAAGTTCAAATGAATGAATTAAATGAGCTACATGATCAAGCTTACGAGAACTCTTTGATCTATAAAGAAAAGACAAAGAAGATTCATGACTCTAAAATCAAGAACCGCGTTTTCAACGTTGGTGATCAAGTCCTTCTTTTCAATTCAAGATTGATGATTTTCTCGGGAAAACTCAAATCCCGTTGGTCTGGTCCATTCACTATTACAACGGTTTATCCATATGGTACCGTTGAGTTATCTCAAAATGACGGTCCAAATTTTAAAGTGAATGGCCATCGGATAAAACACTACTTTGGAGAGGACATACCACCCATGGTTGTCCCAGATCTTCAAACTTTCCCCATGGACCAATGAATGCGGGGTCAAGTCAAGATAGTGACTCGGTGAACAAAAATATTAGCACAACATGGGTTTTCACCCATATCTCTGACTTCTTTCTCTTTTCTAACACCTAAGTGTGGGGGAGATGCCCGCATGTTGTATATATTTCAGTAAAAAAAAAAAGAAAAAAAAAAGTGTGTATATATAAAATAATGGCTATTAGTATTGCCCTTTCAAGTTCTAAGTGTTGGTTTAACAACCGGTACTTTGAATATTGAGGGCAATATTCAGTTCTAAGTGTGGGGGGAATTCTAGCAAATTTGATCATATGTACCATCTAGTACCCCCATTTTGGCCAAAATTTTAAAATTTTTTCTCACTTAGAACGCAATAAATGGTTATCAGTCCGCCATGTCTAACCCACATAAGGATTGGCTAATCCAGGAGCAAACGGCTCTTGGTAAAGATATATCAAATCCGTTTATGGCTTACAATTTGCCAAAAATTGTATGGTATTCGACTCACCATATCTTTATAAGTGAAGAGTTGGCTAGCCCGCAAGGTTATGGCTTGTGGTAAAGGCATTGGAAATCCATAATTGGTAATCAGCTCACCAAAGATAATAACCGTATTTTATCTAAGAGTTGGCTAGTCCAAAAGCAAATAGCTTCTGGTAAAGACCAATCAAACCCGTTGACAGCTGATGATTTGCTCAAAATCATTTGGTTATCATTGTATCAAAGTATCACATACTAAAACATTGGCTACTCCAGAAGTAATGGCTTTTGGTAAAGAGACATAAAATCCATTAAATTTTCATAAAAGATTGCTAGGGACTAGCAAAATTTTAGTGTGGGGGCTTGATGAGTGTCTAAATACTCATCATTTCTTTTACATTTTGACTGCAAAAACATTTTAAAACATGCAGTTATGCTTCAAAATTCAGAAATTATCATTGGATTGTGTTTTTATATGTTTCAGATGCAAAATGATTGAAAACAAGTGAAAACGAATAAAGTTTTCATAAATGGCAAGTCTAGTCCCTCAAATTTCAAAAGTTGTCAAAATTAGTCTATGGGGTTTGAAAAAATGACATTTATGGTCCCCGGGTTTTTTAAAATGGAAAATTATGTTTTATGGTCCTTGTACTATTGAAACTTGGCATGAATGGTCCTTTTGATAACTTTGGTGAAATTACAACTCAGCCCTTCAAAATTCAGAAAATACAATTTTGGTCCTTGTGCTTATTTAAACAAATCAACCAGACCTTATTTAAATTAACCCAACCCAAACCCTTTATTTAACAAACCCCAGCCCACTATACCTTTGACCCGAGCCCAAACCACCCTTAGTTAATAAAACCGGGGTCAAAACCCAGTCAAACCCACCCTTTATCCCTTACCTCCCAACCCCTCCAAAACCAGAAACCACCCTTCCACCTCCATGGTTTTCACCACCACCTATCTACCACCTTTCCACCACAACCCCCAGCTGTTACCTACTCTTACCACCTCCTCCTTCCACCTAAACACAAGCCCACATTGCATTTAATGCTTTCTCACAACTAAACCTTACCCTGTACCACTCACTTCCCCTGTTTTGCCACTAAGTACAAATTTTGGCTACTAACCCTTCCTTTCATGTCCCCTCCACCAATACAAACCTCCAAAATTCTTTAATTGCAAAAATACGGCTGCAAGTTACATAATCCACTTTTGGCGCCAAAAGTGGATTTGAAGGCCAGGATCAATTTGACTCATCCAACGGTTGTTATTCTTGATGGGAAATGTTCAGAAGCATGTGGGGAGTGCAAGAAGTCTATAAAGAAAGAGAAGGATGCAGCATTGTAGAATATCTAGTGTAATTTTAGTTGTCTTAGTTCGAATTAGTTAAATTTCAATTTCCAGTGTAGTTTAAACTTTCAAACTTTGCAATTAGTGAATTCAGTGTAATATTAACTCTTTTTCAGTAATCAATTTCAAGTTTCAGTATCATTTTCAGTTTATGCAAGTTTTTGTTCAAAATCTCATGTTACTGTGAATGTTATTGTTAGTTGTTGTTATTGGACTCTTAAGCTCATATAAGCTCCTAGAAAGCTTCTGAAAGCTTTTAGTAACCTTAAAAGTTAGTGTAGTCAATAAACTCAAAAATACAACAAAAAAATCACAAAGATTAAAAATCAAAAATGGCAATGAAGATGGTGATCACAGCTGGAGCAGGGTGAATTTTGGATGACCTTGGGTTAGAAGCTTAGTGGTAAGCTATTAAGGTTGTTCTTGGTCCTTGGTTTCAAGTTTTAGCTGGGTTGCACATTTGTAAGATTTTTACTCAATTTTTGCATTTCACTGTATCAGTAGTTTATGGTCTGAATCTTTAAGTTTTTATGTTTCTGTGGTGATTATTAAGTGATAATATTGGTTAAAATAAGTTGCTTGTTCTTTAATACTGCTTGTTGCTAAAAATCTCATTATCACAGTTAAAATAGCATATTATCCATCTCTGTGTTTCATACTGCTCTTGTTGGTTTTTCATGCTTATTTGGTCTGTTATAATCATAAAATAAAGTTTAGAATCAGTTGCATGGTCTAAATCTATCATTTGCTTTGAAAATTACAAAATCAGTTAAGTTAAGGGCTGTTTGGATTTGCTGTAGTGAACTGTGGTGTAGGCTGTTTGTGTTGTTGCTTGTTGTTGTTATATGTCACATTAGTATCTAATAACTCAGAGAAACAATAGAAACCTGTCCTTGTTTGATAAAAAATCAAAATCACCTAAAATCTCACCTTAGGTATTAACTGTTAGGATTTAAAGTGTAAATTTCATCACACTAGTTCATAATCTGATAATCTAGCTTAATTTCATCTTATTATAGCATAATTTAACATAATCAGTAGGTAAATCTAGATTAAAGTTCATATAAGTCAACTTATTAGTGTAATTTAAAAAGTCAAAATTTCATATCTGGTAAAATAGAGCAGTTTTCTAGATCACATGTAGGGCTTAAAATAGATTGGAAATAGATAAATTTTGCTTAATTGTGTTATTTGGTTGCTTGTTTAACTGAATCAAGAAGAAAATCCCATTTTCAATTTCATTTGCTTATTGAAAAGTGGTCTTAAAATCACCCATTTGGCCATTTACTTCCCCTGTGCACAGGCTTAATAGTTTTTTTTACAAGCTTGCATCTTCTTCATTAGTTAGCTTTAGCTTGTAACATTTGGTGTTTTGTGAAGCCCTTCTGGCCATCTTGCTACAAGTATGCTTGTTTTTCCATGTATTGCTTATTCTCTGTGCTTATCATGCTTATTTTGTTTGCTCAAACCAACTCCCTATACTGAGTCATCAGTATAGGTGAGCCTTTTTCATAAGCCCATCAAAAGCTCATCAGTAAGCTTGAGCTTGTGTGCTTTGGCTTTTTCTAAAGCTAATCCACCCATCTCAAAGGTTCAGAGCTCATCTTTGGCTTTGCAGCTTATTTGATAAGCCTGCAAGTAGCTTTTTGTTTGTCCCATCTCTCAGCATATACTGAGTAATCAGTATATTTGTGGCTTTTTCATAAGCTCTTCATAAGCTCATTAGTGGACCCCATACTGTGATCTTTGACTCTTTGGAGAGACCACCAGCCTAACTTGCTAGTTCCAGGCTTATATTTGGCTTTCTAGCTTATTTGATAAGCTTAAATTGGCCTTACATTTGCTTGCAGGCTTGTTTGGTTGACTGTGGGAATTGGAATTGCTTATTTGCTTATTTCAAGCTTATCAGTGAGATCCTTTGTGTCCTTTAGCTTATTCCTAGTTCCTTTAACTTGTCTTCATCTTATTTTTCCTTTGGTTCCACCCTGTTAGCTTATTTGATAGCTTATTAAGGCTTAAAATCTCATTTAGAGACAAAAAAGCTCACTGATAAGCTAATAAGCTTGCATTCTGCTTATTTTTAAGTTTTAAATTTATTGTCTTTGTAAAAGTTACTTATTTTCAGTAGTGTAATAGGTCTGTAAAATAAAAATCTAGATAATCTAAACATAAAAATAAGTGATAGCTTCTATTTAAGCCATTTGGCTTATTTTCAGCTTTTTCATTAAGCACTTTTCATTTTTATATTTTTCTTATCTTCCTGTCACCTTAGAGTATTTATAGAAAAAGTTTCAGATTTTTCTTTGTTTATTTAGTATTTATTAAAAATCAAAATAGTTTAAATAATAATTAATTAGTAATTAATTAATAATAATTAGATAAAAAGTGTAATAATTATATTTTCAGTTTTAAAATAAGTTTTAGATTATTTTAGATTTATCTAAGTTAAAATTTTAATTTTCTAGGATAATTTCCTATTTTCTTTTAATTTAGTGCATTTTAAATAATTAATAAATAGTTATTAATTAATAATAATTAATTAAGTAGTTAAATAATTAATTTTCTTTTTCTTAAAATTTTCTTTTACCTTTAGGTTTATAAAAAAGTTATTTTCATATTTTTAGGATTAATATTTCTTCATTTTCACTTTTTATTTTGTACGTTTACGTTTATTTAAATTTAAACGTACGTTTCTAGGTTCCTAAACGTTTTTAAGTAATTTAGTTTCCTGTATTTATTCCTATAGCTTGTTTAAAGCTATTCTCTTTTATTTCCTTAGTCCAATAATTCAAAACCCCTTTTCCTGTTCAATTTCACCCGATCACAGATTCGTTTTACTACAGAATTCACATCTCGCTGGGACTTAACGACCCGGGGATACACTAACTCCTTGGATAATTGCATTATGCCCTAGATTGTTTGACTCTTGTTGACCATTTACTTGGTCAATATTAGTTGACTGTTTAGCACGTGTCAGTACTCTCTTAAGAGGTTTTGTGAGAATATCGGCAATGTTGTCCTCTAAGGATACTTTCTCGATTGAGATGTTTCCTTTTTGAACATTGTCGCGTAGGAAGTGGTGACCTATTTCTATGTGTTTGGTTCAAGCATGTTGGACTGGATTTTTGCTAAGGTCGATAGCTCCTTTGTTGTTGCAGAGAATGGGAACGTCGTTGAGTTGAATTCCATAGTCGACTAAAGCTTGTTTCATCCACAGTGCCTTTTGACACGCTTTTCCTGCAGACACGTACTCGGCTTCGGTTGTCGAAATTGCTAAAGCCATTTGTTTCTTTTAGAACCATGTGGTAAGACAATGTCCAACAAAAGTACAAATACCACTTGTACTTTTTCTATCAACATAGTCATCGGCATGGTCTGAGTTGGCATACACTATGGTTTCAATTCCCGTTCATTTGGGATACCATAATCCTAAATGTGTAGTACCTTTAATATATCTAAATATTCGTTTGACGGCTTCAAGATGGGATGTTTTGGGATCTTCTTGGAAGCATGCACATAGACAAACACTAAACATAATGTCGGTTCTACTAGCCGTTAGATAGAGTAGACTACCAATCATTCCTCTATATTTAGTGCTATCTACGGATTCACCTTCTTCATCCTTTGTGAGTTTGGTTTCGGAGGACATGGGTGTTTTCATGGGTTTTGAGTCTTCAAGACCAAATTTCTTAAGCATATCTTTGATGTACTTAGATTGGTTGAAAAATATTCCATCATCTAATTGTTTAATTTGGAGTCCTAAGAAAAAGTTCAGTTCCCCCATCATACTCATTTCAAACTTGTCATGCATGATTTTTGAGAAATCATCGCATAACTCTTGACAAGTTGATCCGAATATGATGTCATCCACATATATTTGAACTATGATTATATGTGATCCCTTTTTCTTAGTGAAAAGAGTGTTGTCTACTAGGCCCATGGTATACTTATGGTCAACTAGGAAAGTCTTAAGTCGATCATACCAAGCTTTTGGTGCTTGCTTAAGTCCGTATAAAGCCTTTTTAAGTTTATAGACATGATTTGGTTTTTCAAAATCAGCAAAGCCGGGAGGTTGTGCGACATACACTTCCTCATTAATAAAACCATTAAGAAATGCACTTTTGACATCCATTTGAAAAAGTTTAAAGTCATGTGCACATGCATATGCAAGTAGTATCCTAATTGCCTCGAGCCTAGCTACCGGTGCAAATGTTTTGTCGTAGTCTATACCTTCTTGTTGATTGTAGCCTTGAGCTACTAACCTAGCTTTGTTTCTAGACACTACACCATTTTCATCCATTTTGTTCCTAAATACCCATTTTGTTTCAATTATGGTTTGACACTTAGGTTGAGAGACTAATGTCCAAACGTCATTTCTAATAAATTGATTAAGTTTTTCTTGCATTGCTATAACCCAAGATTCATCTTTTATGGCCTCATTTATATTTTTGGGCTCAATTGTTGAAATGAAACAAAAGAAATTACTTTGGTTTTGAACTCTTGATCTTAAGGTTCTTTCGTTAACTTCTCCTATGACGTTATCCAATGGGTGACTTCTAGATTCCTTGATATTGACTATTTCCTTATTTAAAGGTTCATCTTCTTTATCATTATCTAGATTTTCTTGGTTTTCAACCATTTGACTTTCAACTAATTCATCATCTACCAAAGGTGATGTCTTAGAGGGAGGTGGACTTTCGTCGAATGTTACGTTCAACGATTCCTCGACTCTTGAGGTTTCTTTGTTCAAGACAATGTATGCTTTACTATTTTGTGAGTATCCAAGGAATACACCTTCATAAGACTTTGGGTCAAACTTGGTGAGGTAATCCTTAGTATTTAAAATGAAGCACTTGCTTTCAAAAACTCTAAAATATCCTAAAGTAGGCTTTTTACCTCTATAAATCTCATATGGTGTTTTCTTTAAAAATGGTCTAATTAAGACTCTATTTAAGATATATGTTGATGTGTCAACGGCGTTACACCAAAACTTTTGTGGTATATTTTGTTCGTTTAGCATTGTTCGACTCATTTCTTGGAGTGTTCTATTCATACGTTCTACTACACTGTTTGATTGAGGGGTTTGAGGAGCCGAGAAATTATGTGTTATGCCATTAGCATCACAAAAAGCTCCGAATTGAGTTTCATTATCAAATTCACGACCGTGGTCAGTTCTAATTGACGCAATGCTATTTCCTATTTGATTTTGAATTTTCTTACTTAGAATTTCAAATTTATCAAATGCTTCGTTTTTAGTTTTCAAAAACTTAGTCCAAGTATACCTAGAGTAATCATCTACTATTACCAAAGTATAGAAGTTTCCTCAATAACTTTGTATAGCGGATGGACCAAACAAATCTATATGAAACAATTCTAGACACCTAGATGTAGAAACCATGTTTTTAGCCTTATGGCTATTTTGAACTTGTTTCCCAATTTTGCAAGCATCACAAAAGTGTTGGTCGTATTTCAACTTGGGTAGGTTCCTAACGAGTTCCTTAGATGATAGAGATTGGATGAGTCTCATGTTTGCATGGCCTAAGCATCTATGCCACAGAGTTGAGTTGCCGTCTAAGGAGGTGAGACAAAGTTTGTCTTTAGATGTTTTGTCTAATTTCATAACGTAAACGTTATTCTTCAAAACACCTTTTCCTACGGTTATGACATTTTTAAGTATCTTACTTCCGTTTTCACTAAAAAGTAGGTCATACTTTTTACAGCATAATTGACTAATACTAAGCAGGTTAAAACCTAAGTTATCTACATGAGCAACATCATTAATAGTGAGAGAGTCATGAGAGATTGTACCTTTTCCGATGATTTTACTTTTAAGCATGCTACCAAACGTAACATTACCTCCGTCGTACACTTGGTAGGTTGAGAAAAGGCTTTTGTTTCCCATCATGTGTCTTGAACACCCACTATCTTTAATCTACTCGTCTGGTTCTAACCCGACTTTCAAGCACACCTAAGTTAACGAAAAACTCAAGCGTTTGGTCCCCAATATCTCATGGGTGAATTTGGGTTAAACATTCCATTATATTGATTCATATATGGAAATGGTGTATATAGGTTCCATGGCATGTAGTTGGGACCTTGATAATTTCTAGGCCTGTTTGGGTTCCAACTATTTTGATTATGATGCTGTGTGTTGTAGTTACTCTTTGGAAAGGGGCATTTGGGAATAGACGTTCTAGGTCTTTGTTAAACTATTTTAGTCCTAAACTCCTTTTTAACTTGTCCTAATTCTATAGCAACTGCTGGTTTTTGTTTGCTAACAGTTGTACTCGTGCTAGGTTTTCTTGTGACTTTAACAAATTCAGAACGATCCGAAGTACAAGCCTTCTATTCATCAACAGTTCCCACGGAACCTTTGGCCACTACTGGCGGAACCAAATTTTTGGTTCCGTCAGATCCGTGGGTGTCTGAACTTGTTGGAACAGTATCTTGTACTTTAACGGCTAGTTTCTTAAAACTACTCAAGTCTCCTGATTTCATAAAACCTAATCCAGTTTTATCATGAGGTAGTTTTTGAATTTGCATTATCTCATCTGCTAAACTAATATTTTTATCAAACTTTTTAAACTTAGAGTTTTGTTTGATAAGTTCTTCCTGTATGGTCCTAAGTGTGTCTAATTCTAGTTTAAATTCTTGACACGAAGCACATATTTCTTTAACGGCTTTACCCTTTTCTAATCGTAAAGCTTTTTCTTTTAGCCAATGAACTTCGTTTTCTAAAAACTCCTTTTTGGTTTTTAAGAACTTATTTTTGTTTATGATTTTTAGGGTGATTTCACACAGTTTGTTATATTCTATTTCTAAGGTGTCATCATCAATAGAGGAGCAAGATGAGTCAGATTGTACCTCGTTAGAGTCATGAGCCATAAGAGCACCTTCGTCATTCTTTGGTTCTTCGTCATCATCTTCACTGTCACTCCAAGCACCACTAACAAAGGCTCGTTGAGTCTTTTTCTTGGGTGGCTTCGGACAATCTCCTATTAGGTGACTAGTATCCCCGCACCTAAAACACTTTCTATCTACTTTTCCTTTCTTACCATCACGGTCTTTCCGGAAGGATTTCTTTTCTTCTCAAGGTTGTCTTATAAACTTCCCTCGTCTCCTAAAGAACTTCTTGAAATCTCTTACGGTCATGGCATACTCTTCGTCTTCGCTACCTGAGCTAGACTCTTCATCACCACTTGACTCTACCCTAGCTATTAAGGCAATGGAGTTGAACTTTTCCTTTTTGCCTTTGACTATTTCTGAATCTTTTTCCATGACCATCTCATGAACTTTGAGATTTTCTATGAGCTCGTCAAGTGGCATGCATGCTTGAAAGATCCTTGTATTCTTCAATGGCCGTCACCTTTGCTCTCCACTTCAGATGAAGTGCTCTAAGAAAATTCCTGACAAAGTTCCTACTAGAAAAAGAATCGTCAAGTGCTTTAAGAGAAGTAACAATAGTATTAAACCTAGCAAAAGCACTATCAATGGTCTCATCTTCAAGGATAACAAATTGTTCATATTGTTGAACAAGAAGATCAATTTTGTTATCCTTTACTTGTGAGTTCCCTAGATGAGTGATAATTAAGGATTGCCAAATATCTTTAGCGGTTTTGCAAATAAAAACTTTTTCATATTCTTTCCTAGGTAAAGCATTATAAAGCATCATTTTAGCTTCATTATTTTTGGTAATTAAGTTCTTTTGCTCATCACTGTGACGAGTAAGGGAACTATCCTCATCCCGACCACTTGATATATCCTTAATTATAGGTTTATGGTCACCTTCTACAATGATGTACCATAAATCTATATCATTTGACTCCACATAAGTTTCAAAACGATTTTTCCAATATATAAAGCTATTTGCTTCAAATAGTGGTGGTCTTTGCATAGATTGCCCTTCTTTGTAGTTTTCAAAATCCATTGATCTTTTCAAGTTTTAAAATACAATATATTTTGAAAATCTTGAGTAACGTAGCTCTGATACCAATTGTGAAAAACTAGAAGGGGAGTTGAATAGTTTTTACCCTTTTTAAAATTAATTCGCTTTGAATACTTGACGTGATTTCAACTTAATGTAAACAAACAAACAATATAAGTAAAGTGAGTAAGGATAGAAACAATCAAACCACAACACGGATGTTTATAGTGGTTCGGTCTACAAGGACTCTCTTCCTTGCCCTACTCCACTCCTCGAGCCTCTAACTCGAGAGTTTTTCTTCACTAAGAAACAAGCTCCCTTCTAGGCGGAGAAAACATTTACACGTCGCTTACTCTTTTTCCGGTATAAAGTTAGATACTGAGTTCTATCTCGAGGTAGAACCAACCAAACGTCGCTTACACTTTTTCCAGTACTAAGCTAGATACCGAGTTCTTTACAAGGGTACAACCACTCCCGACACTCTATGTGTTTTGAGGACTAAAACACTAACCGATCACTACTGAATGTTTGGTATAACCATGATGTGTGAACTACAAATAAATCATACAGTTACTATTCTAACAGGTTTGCAACAGTATGTTGAACCTTGATGCTTGATCTCTTTGCTACAAAAGAAAGATCTCTACAAATGAAATGAATGAATGAATGGGTTAGTAAAGTAAGAAAGAATGTATATGCAATTTATGCTATGTGAGTGATGAGTGAACTTGAATGATCAGCTTGCTATGTATAGGCAAACTGATCAAACAGTGCACGGATTTGGCGGAACCAAATTCAGGGTTCCGCCCTTTATGCTGCTTGGGTCTGCCGGGACATGACAGCTAGATCTTAACATATCTTACCAAGATCTTACACAATCCAACTCATTGCTTGAAGATCTTTCCAAAATATTTTACTAAATCTACAAGATATCTAAATGATGTATGCCATGATGTCATGTATATTATTTTCATTTTAAGAATTAAAATGTAAATAATGTAAATGTATATATGTATGTAACATGTATCCTAGTGATCATGTAGCATGTATATGATGAGTTTTAAAAGCTTATTACTATAAATGTAAAAGACTTTAACTTATATTTATGCTTTGCTAAAGATAAACTTTATAATTGTCATTAACAAAATATAGCAAAGATCGTAAAATATAAATAACGTTTTTAGGACGATATTTGTATTAACAAATTCAACTATGCATTATCTTCATATGCCATCATGCATTAATTTAGGAACTAGTACTTCCTGTAACCATGCACTAAACCATACACGTTTAGATTATTGTGTTAATTAGTCTTCACATGTTTACCTTTAGTTGCTTAATATTAGGATATCACTGTTCATTCCCTTGCCTATTTATATGTACTAGTTTATGAAATGAAATATAGAAAAAAAGAATGAATTAGTTCAAGAGTTAGTTCTTAGTTTCGTTATAGTTTAGAAGGAGAATAACCATCTCGAATCGGTTTATATCAAATGGTGCTTTCATTGCTTCGTACTATGCCTCCAAAACGTAACACACCATCAATCGAAGAGTCCATGGCATCCATTGCCGAATCGTTATCCAAATTCGTTGCATCTCAAACCGTATTCACTACCCAACTCAACATTATCAGGGAAAACCAAAAACACACCTTAGCCTTCATCTCATCGATCTACCAAGCTAACCAACGAGCAACCAACACACCATCCATCACCACACCACAGACAGGCACACAACAAGTTATCACACCACCACCACTAAATACCGAGAAACCTGAAATCACCTCGAAAGACACTGTCACCCAAAACATCACTACTACCGTCAACATTACTACAACCATCACCAAGACCGACATCGAGGTCACCACCTATACTCATCCCGTGTTGTCACCAATAATCCAACGTGATGTGGTCACCTTCCATTCAACCAACATTCATCAAACCTACGACTTTTCCACAGTGGAGGACAAGTTAGAAGCCAAACGAGTTCTGTTTTCGCCCTCACTCTTCATCACCCTTGGTTTTTGATGTGCGAAGACATGTCATTCTGGTCACCAATGCTATCCACCAAAGTTTGTTTTTCTCCAAACCGAACCGAAACCACCTTGGAAATCACATGACACGCGGTACACCACCATGAGTATTGAGGACAAGACTTGTTTTGAGGCGCGGAGTATTGATACGTGCAAGAAGTTCAAGACCAAGTCTAAAAGGAAAATAACCATCTCGAATCGGTTTATATCAGTAGGCAGGCACTGAAGGATTGGGACAAAGCGGTGGTGAGTTTAGGAGATGAGTTGATGTCGATTTTATGTGAAGGATTGCGAGTAAAAAGTGACAAGTTGAAGGAGTTGACGTGTTTGGAATGGAGAGTAAGTGTATCCCATTACTACCCTCAGTGTCCACAGCCAGAGCTCACGTTCGGGCTAACTCCACACACCGATCCAGGGGTGTTAACCGTGCTGGTGCAAAATGAGGTTGGAGGATTATTGCATGTCAAATTTGGTGAAGACTGGGCTGCTGTCGAGGCAGTTCCTGGTGCCATTGTTATCAACATAAGTGATATGCCTCAGGTACTCCTATGTTTTCTGTCTTTGATTTTGTATTTTTAATGTTATTTATTAAAGGTGGCAATCTTAATGTATCCATTTATGATGTGTCGATCCACGTTATGCTTATCTTTAAATGCTCTACTTAAGTGCAACATAACTTGGGATGTGTTATAGAAGGCCCCCCTTTGATGTCTAATCATAGGGGATATTCCCTTTGTCCCCTTTGACTTTCAGTATAACACAGTTTTCTGTCAGTTTCTGTTCCGTATTTCTGACAGTTTTAAGCGTTTAACTTACTAAACTTTATATTTTCTGTTCCGCATTTTCAGGTTTATAGTTTTTTGATATAAACAAAATTATAAAAATATAAAAAAAATAAAAATAAATAAAAAAATAAAAAGTCAAAAAAACAGGGGGGGCTTGTATAACATTTTTTTGGGGGGGCTTGGATAACATGGCCCAACTTAGTAAATTACATAGGGATAATCTTAAAAAGATGTATCCAACTTGACACATGTTCGTTTGTTATGTACTGAGCAAATATTTTTCTTTTATTTAATATAAGAAAATTTGATTATTTGTATTGTGTGTATGGGCACGGGTAACTTTACCAGTAAGGATATACACAATGACACAATATAACAAATTAAAAGTTTATACAATTAATAGGTAAAAATATAGTTTGATGCAGACCAAAGGAATAAGAGTCAAGTTGAATACATTTTCAGGCCGTTATCTCAATTATATATAGCAAATGGCTCGAGAAGCTCGATACTAAATTGAGTGGAGTTCTTGTAAGTCCGAGTTTGTCTAAGTTTTAAAGTTTTTGTGCTCGAGATCAAACTCGATAAAACTTGAGTGGACAATCAAGTCGATTCGAGCCTGTATAACTGGATAAATGCTCGACTCTTATCAAACCCTAGCCAAATGTGTCGAAAGTCACCCAAAGTTATTTTTAATGAACAAATCCATCTATGCAGTTCTATTTAGAAAATTAGCATATTAAGGAATAAATGTAATAATTTACTACAAGCTATATTGATTTACGAAATTCTTCACGAATTTGGCCAAAATGTCTTTGAGATGAGCCTTCAGCCCACGCGACCCTTACTAAATCTTGACCGTAACATGTACCAGCTACCCAACTTGCCCCATTTTGCCACCTTTACTATTTACGATTCTCTCATGGGAATCATTATTATTAGTCAAAATAATATTTTTATATTAGTATATCCAATTTCGCAGATGATGTCAAACGGTGAATACAAAAGTGTGGAGCATAGGGTATTGGCAAACCCTGAAGAAGTTCCACGTGTATCAATTGCTGTATTTCTCAATCCAAGCACACGTAAGAAACTATACGGACCATTCCCAGAACTGATATCTGGTGAGAAACCCGCGGTTTACAAGGAGTTTACTTATTCTGACTTCATGAGAAGGTTTTTCACTAAAGAGCTTAATTGACGAAAAAAATATTAACCAGTTTCTACAGAATTGATAACACAAAGGGCCGATGTATTGTACCATTGAATGTAAAATATGAAGTGTATATGAAATTGCATAGAATATAAGACAGTGATACAATCTTTACATGAATTAAGATATATATGAAGAATTGGATAACCTAATAGGTCATTTTGGTCTGTGCTCTCATCTCCAACAATAACCAACCATTTTCTGATCCATTGCGCTAACTGAGTTGTGGCAAAGAGAGTACAACGTTCGTGATGCAACTACACGCCAATGACGATGGAACTGATATGATTACAAGAAATGATTGACATGTTTAAAAATATGTTTATTTCGTTTAAATTTTGACACGTTCCTCAAAAGATGATGTAAGTAGTGAAGCGTGCTCGATATGATTATAGAAAATATATAATCACAACAACGATTTAACTTTTTATACTGAGACAGCTAAAATTTGTTAAACGTGATTAAGGAAAAAATTTCTTTAGCTTAATTAAACCGCAATTTCTCGTGATGTCTCTATTTCTCCATTTTTAGAAACTATCTTCAACAATGTTTTCTTTCAAACATTTTTTTCTAATAATAATGTGCTCCAAAAACCTATATTTCAAAAAACGATTAACCCAACTTAATTTGTAACTATACACTACTTTACCTTCGATAGATTGTTATCTTTATGTAATTAACCTCTTGAAATGATAAATTATTTGTTTGAAGAGGTGTAAAGTGTTTCTTAATATTAATAAAAGTATTCAATAAAGAAAAATTTTCTACAATTATAGAGAAGTTAAAAAATATATATAAAATAAAAAATAAAATAAAATAAAAAATTGTGTGCATAATTCCTTCTTCAAAACTTCAGATTGATAAAATTACTTCAAATATAATTGATAGAAAATTTTTCAACAATTATAGAGAAGTTAAAATAAAAAAAATAAAAAAAAAAAAAAACATTTGTGTGCATAATCTCTTCTTCAAAACTTCAAATTGATATAAAAAGTTGCTTTAGAGCCAACATTGAAGATTTGGAGATGCCCTTGCAACTTGCAAGATTGTAAATTTGTAAGCACTTTGCCACTTTGTGCTACTTTCTATTCTAGTTGGGCCAAATTTGAGTCTCTAAAACCGAGCATATTAAAGGCCAACAAATGTTCAATACCTTCTTGGACCACCCCACAGAAGTCAACAACTACACAAGTTGGTGATAAACTCTAGGGCAAATGAAAAAAAAACAAAAAAACAAAACAAAACAAAAAAACAAAAACAAAAACAAAAACAAAAACAAACCAATATCGAACTAGACATTTTTTGTGATTGTGTGTAGCCAACTATTTTTTTCTTATTGTATATACTGAACTTTCAAATTTCGATCATCGTGTGTATTTTGTGACTATTTTACCCTTACTTTTTCTAAATTTTGAAAGGTAAAATGGTCATTTTACATGGCAGAATAGTCACAAAATGCACACAATGATCGAACTCTAAAAATTCAGTACACACAATAAGAAAAAAATAGTTGGATACACACAATCACAAAAAGTGTCAAATTCGATGAATTTTTTTATCATTTGCCCTAAACTCTATATATTAGATACAACATGGTGTTCCTAAAACCTTACCTTAAATCGCCAAATGTTGTTTTCATCAAACTAAGTTGACAAAATCAAATTAATATTCTATGAAAGTCTTGTCATATTGACTTTACTCTCAATCATCGACCTACCTTTAAATATCACTGGTACAGATATTGCCTATCGTCACACTGGAAATGCGTGACTATATGCATATAGTCACACACGTTTTTTTTGGTGTGTGTGACAAAAAGTCGCGCCACCGTAGGTATCATATGGTCACATTGTTTAGTTTGTGGCCGTTTTCATCGAAAAAGAGTGACCAAAACCCGAATATGTGTGACTAATTAGGCACAAGTTTTGTTGGATTCATCAGTATGTGTGACTATTTCCCATCCTATGGCCACACGAAAATATAATAAATGTGACGTTTGTGATGATTTAGTCACACATCGTGTGTTGTTTTTTTCGAGTTAGTCACATACAATTTAAAAAACAGTGGCCAAAAGTGTTAATAAGTGTGACCATATGCTGTTTAAAGTGAAGAAATGTGTACTATTGATCATCCAATGGTCACATGAATTCTTAGTTTGTGTGGCCTTTTGTAATATTTAGTCACACAAAGCATGTTTGCTTTGGGTATTTAGTCACATACAATTAAGCATAAAGTGGCCAAAAGTGTTAATAAGTGTGACCATATGCTGTTTTAAGTGAAGAAATGTGTATTTTGTGTGACTATTGATCATCCAATGGTCACATGAATTCTTAGTTTGTGTGGCCTTTTGTAATATTTAGTCACACAAAGCATGTTTGTTTTGGTTATTTAGTCACATACAATTAAGCATTAAGTGGCCAAAAGTGTTGATAAGTGTGACCATATGCTGTTTAAAGTGAAGAAATTTGTATTTTGTGTGACTATTGATCATCCAATGGCCACTTGAATTTTATGTTTGTGTGGCCTTTTATAATATTTAGTCACACAAAGCATGCTTGTTTTGGGTATTTAGTCACATACAATTAAGCATAAAGTGGCCAAAGTTGTTAATAAGTGTGACCATATGCTGTTTAAAGTGAAGAAATGTGTATTTTGCGTGACTATTATTCATCCAATAGTCACATGAATTTTTATTTTGTGTGGCCTTTGGTACTATTTAGTCACACATCAAATTAAACAAAGAGTGACCAATAATGTTGGAGCAGAGTTGCTACTGCTAGCAGTACTAAGGTAGTCCTGCTGAAGCAGAGTTACTGCTGCTAGTACTATGCTAGTGCTGCTGGAATGAGTAAATATATTATATATAAAACAATATTAAAAAACACAAGAAATTTCAAATTGAATTAAACTCGAATGTATATAACTGGACAGAATATACAATTGTAATGTCGTACTTAATTAATCAAATATCTAAAGACTTTTGAACCTTCACCCCCTTAGCAGTTTGCCTTAAGTCGTTAGCATATATATATTGTTTCTTCGGTGGTGCCTGTGGTACACATTTAGTCACATGGTTTGTTGGTGTAACCTGTAGTAAACAAAAGACGCTTCTATCAAACATTGAATTACATATGAATAATTATATATGTAGGTTGAAAAAACACATGTACGTACCACCTCTTCAAAAATAACTTGATCCTTTGGCCATGCAACGAAACTACCTTCAACATTCTTAACTATTTTTAACCCATTATTTGCTACGTCCGGTACGCATGCTGCATCAACTAACGATTCATCAATCGACACTTTGTAGCAATCACTTGGGAGTGGTCGGTTATGCAGCACTTGCTTTCCATGAGACTGGTATACGGTACCCAAAGCAACAATATTTGTTTGCTTTATAATCCACAGTTTGCACTTAAGTGTCTACAAAAAAAGAATTTTTATTTATATATCATAAATTATTTAAACAAAAGAATAACAAGAAACATGTTGAAATACATACTATTGGCAGTGCTTGTGTTAGAGACACATCTTGTTGCGATTGGGAATCTGGAGACCCGTTTCGTCGCTTCTTTTGCTTTGGCTTATTGGGTCCGACAATTTTAGCAAGTTCCTATATGTATATATAAAACACGTTACATTATTTAAACAAAAGAGTAATAAGAAACATGTTGAAATACATACTGTTGGCAGTGGTTGTGTTGGAGACGACACATTTTGTAGCGATTGGGAATCTGGAGACCCGTTTCGTCGTGACTTAAGGTTATGCTTAGGCCTGACAGTTTTAGCAGCAGGTTCCTATACGTATATATATAAAACACGGTACATTAGTCGATCATGTATGTAAAATTCAAAAATCAAAGGGCGATCTTTTATTACTATACTTACCATTGTTTCCGTTACCTTTTTAGAAGTTTCAAGGCCATTGGATTTCTCCTCAATTCCCGCATCTTTAGGACTTACAACACCACTTGTCTGAGTGCCATTGGAGTCACCTGCAATATTGTCAATGGCCATTGGAGTCACCTACAATATAAATTAAGAAATACAGTCACTCATCAGTTTATGTTCAATGCCTAGTATCATTAGCATCAGTGGTGTTAGCATTAGAAAATGAAATTGTTAACAACATAAAAATGGCTTACAACTGAGGCTATTGGCGATGGTTCAGTTGGCAGAGTTATATTCAACCCTTTATCATTCAACTGTTGCATAATTTGAGAAAGCATTATATTTGTGTTTTCCACCTCACCGGATAATTTATTGACCTGCACATCTTTTTAGGTCATCTCGGCGGACAATTTCTTGATCAATTTATCTTTTTCTTCACGCTCGCGTCTCTCATTATCCAGTTGAGTTTGAAGTAAGGCAATTTTTTCATTGGCTTCTTGTTTTCTTCGAGGAAGGCCAAAATACTCTTTGTATGTTACTGCACCTCCCACTCCTCTGGCATAACCGCCCTTTTCCTTACCAAATACAAATGTCATAGCATCAGTGCCATCATCAAAACCCGATGTTCCTTCCTTGATCTTGTCATCAGCTTCTTTCTGCACAAAAAATATAGGAAATGTTGGGATTAAAAGTCTTCTTGATGCTGTTAGAGTAACTGCTGGTATACAAGCTACTACTGCTAGTACACAGTTAAATGTTGCTGCTATATAAGCATAATAATAGAATTAGCAATCAAACTTACAAGTTCATCTCCCTTTGATTTAATATCATCATTTGGGTATTCGCCGTCTTTGTTTACCCTTCCTTTCACCCACATTACATCACGGGGGGGTTCTTCATCCGCTTCAATCTCTTTATTTTGGATCTAATAAACATCAAATGCATACCCATATAAAGTTAAACCAAGATAAATGAAAATATGAGGATGCTTACACTTGTACAGTTAAACCAAGATAATCGAAAATATGAGGGTATTAATGCAAATGTGCAAATTGGGCAATGTAAACAGATTCATTTCTCATACTGATCGTCTCTTAATTGGTAAAACAAACATTGTGTAATCTTACCATTTTCTCTTTGACATAAGCATATCCACCTCGTCCCATTTTATGCTGATAAATATTTTGGGAACGCGCCATTTTACCTTTCTCAGATTTCTCCTAAAAACACAAAATCATAAGGCGTTTAGATGCGGTAATGCTGCAAACTGAAAATAATAAAATGAAATATACACTTAATTAAAGATGACTAATTAAAACCTTGTATGCTTCGGTGGTCGTGTATTTAACATACTCGACCCAGTCTTCTGATTTCATTATTGTATTATACAAGTCCGGGACTTCATTCAGTTTGGAAGGTGTATTTAGGTTGGGCAAAATGTAGTTGAATTTGAGCTTCCTTCTGTAATTCCTTAGCATTTTACCAAGACGAATCATTATCAATTTTCTGTATTTGACGTCAACAACAAAAAATTTCTGAAAAGATTAACACAATGTTGTTAATTAGTTGCACATAATGTAACTGCATACATAAACTTATGTAGTACTGGGTTACAAAATAGTATATATGTACCAAGATTTCATCCCATAGTTTATCTCTTGATTCTTTATTCACCTTCTTCCAGTGTAGAATCTTCACACCTATCTGCTCACGAGCCACATCTCCTAAAAAACTCACAAACACTGCTCTGTTTTCCCCTGTTACCCTACCGAATGCATCGAAGGTTACCTTGAGCTTTATTGCACCAGGTTTGTCATGCTTCGCGCGAAACTTTACTAGCCTGGTTGAGCCCCTCTTAGCTAGTATCTCAGGTGTTTGGTTGGTTACAGGCTCATCTATATCTTCTTCATCAGAAGACTTTTCGGATTCATATTCTAAGGCGTTATCATCATGTACAATATGATCAAGAGGAAGCAAAGTATGGTTATCAACAATGGGTTCAGTTTCCATGACTCTTGAGCAACAAAGGGTAAAATAAAATGATTATGGCTTAGCTTGGAGAGTAATGGTGAGAGAAGATTTGATTTTTGTTTTTTATTTGCAGTCTTTTTTTTAAGGAGAGAAAAGAGGCTATACACCAAGAATATGAATCGTTTGTGATTCAAAAAATTTCGATCCAAAAATTTGCCTCCAAGTTGTAATTTGAAATTAACAATTGAATTATTTGAAAATTTTGCCTTTGAACCTGTTAATTAAAGCATAAACTTGAATAAATCAATTTTTTGGCTCCAAATTTTATAGAGTACTATCTTAATAATCGCAAATAATGTATCATACTGTGCAACCATCACATCAACAGTACAAACTACTACCCATTTAACAAACCAAAATACTTACATAATTACTAGTTATTGTACCCTTACTAATTACATTTACAAAACACAAATTACTAATTACCTTTTTGTTATTTGGTTTCATTGTTTGCGTGCTTGTGTTTGCCATAAGAATGTGTGGGTTGATTAGGGTTTATTGATTTTTGTGTGTGTTTACAAATGACCGGGTAAAGGGATTAATTGCTGGTTGAATATTGAATTTGTGGTTTGGTTTAACTACAGCTGACGTGGCAAGATTTGTTAAAAAAAAAAAAAAAAAAAAAAAAAAAAAAAAAAAAAAAACTAATGGTGATGACGTGGCGGTGAAATCCGGCTATAGCCGGTAAATAGGGATGGCAACGGTTCAGGTTCTGGGCGGGTTTTAGTATACCCATAACCGAACCCATTTATAATATACCCGTACCCGCCCCATATCCCACCGGATACCCGATTAATATTATCCATCGGTTTTTCGGGTTTCCCCGCGGGTATCAGTTATCCGTACGTAGTTGAATATTATATGGACAAAATTGGCGGTATTAAGATTAAGTCACGCTAAAATCCACCGAAAAAACAAAAGAAAATACTCTAACCACTCCCAACAATAACTCAGCTTTAAACTTTAACACAATGTCACGTCAGCTTTAACACACTCACCCTTAATTAACTGAGCTTTAGTTATACACAAGATGTTTAACGAATGAGCCGAGATGATATGGTTGTATACGAGATGTTTAACGAATGAGCCGAGATGATATGGTTGTATATATACGAGATGTTTAATGAATGAGCCGAGATAATATGGTTGTATACGAGATGTTTAACGAATGAGCCGAGATGATATGGTTATACACGAGATGTTTAACGAATGAGCCGAGATGATATGGTTGTATACGAGATGTTTAACGAATGAGCCGAGATGATATGGTTGTATATATACGAGATGTTTAACGAATGAGCCGAGATAATATGGTTGTATACGAGATGTTTAACGAATGAGCCGAGATGATATGGTTATACACGAGATGTTTAACGAATGAGCCGAGATGATATGGTTGTATACGAGATGTTTAACGAATGAGCCGAGATGATATGGTTGTATACGAGATGTTTAACGAATGAGCCGAGATAATATGGTTGTATACGAGATGTTTAACGAATGAGCCGAGATGATATGGTTATACACGAGATGTTTAACGAATTGAATGAGCCGAGATGATATGGTTGTATACGAGATGTTTAACGAATGAGCCGAGATTATATGTTTGTACATGATCAACACACCCAACAATAACTCACGCAACCTTTCGACCCTGTTTCATCATTTCTTAAAAGAGTTTAATTTCTAGACCAACCCTGATAGCTGGATGGTCTTGAGGCAACTCACGCAACCTTTCGACCTCTGGATCAGCACGATTATGCATCTGTAGCATAATACGAGTTATCTCACCTAGCAAATTGTTAATCAATTTGAGTTCTTTTTCTTGTTCATTGCGTAATCGGGTGAGGATAGCCTTTTGCGCCTCTGCTAGTTAATTTGTTAGCCACAGTGTTTGTGTTAAAATTAGTGATACTTGCGAGAGAGTTTTATAAGAAGTTGTGTGAGAAAACGAAGTGTTGTGAAAGTGGCTTTGATAGTGGAAAGCCGTTAAACTAGCCGTTGGAGGCTATTTTAAAAATCAGATTGAAAGTAAAAGTAACCGTACAAGTATTATTCAAATTCAAACGTAAAGTAACAGTACAACATATTAATAACGAGCGGGATATTTAAAATTTAAAATTTCAAATTCAAATTAAACAAAAGGGCGGGATATATTTAAAATTTATCAATTCAATTCAAATTCAATTCAATTTATAAATTGAAAATAAAGTATCAAATACAAATACATTAAACATGAAATAGAAATACATTAAATGTCAAATAAAAACTACGTTAACATAAACAACGATTGATTAACATAAACAACATACGATTAACATAAACAACGGACGATTAATAAAAACTATCATCTGAATCTGGGTAACCATCTTCAGAGGATTCGGAAGGTGTGAAAAAACCAGACTCCCACCTTTGCCTACGTTCTTCATCCTCCCTGGCTTGCCGCTCCAAACGATCAGCTTCCTCTTCTCTTTCAAGTGCTTCCATTTCCAGGAGGACTTGCATATCTGCTTCCTCTTGCCTAAGTTGTTCCTCAGTTAACCCAAACGGATTTGGGTCTTGGTTGGGAACCGGTTCATTTTCAGGTTGATTATTCACCGGAAAATTTTCCGGTTGGAAAACCGGAAAGATATGCTCGGGTGGAGTATGGAATTTTTCATTTTCGCTAGGTGGGCTTGGAAACTGTTGGCCAAAATCCTTTTGGCGAGGTGGGCTTGGAAATTGTTGGCCAAAATCCTTTTGGCGAGGTGGGCTTGGAAATTGTTGCCCGAAATCTTTTCTGGAAGACATCTTGAATTTGAGATGCTTGGACCTTGAGTATTTGAGAAGTTTGGAATGTGTTTCTGTTTGACTTGTGCTTCAGAAGCATTGGTATTTATAGGGTACAAATGCACACGTTTTATTAACGTGACTTTGAATTTTAATTGTTGGGGCTAACCTGCGTTAACGCAGCGTTAATATGTTGTACTTTATCTTACGTTTGAATTTGAATTTTAATTTGTTAAGGCTGAGTTATTGTTGGAAGTGGCCTAAATATACCCATACTTCTCAAACACATCTCACACACAAACGCATTCAGACTGCGATAGATATTAAAGCATGTATTTACATTAAACATGTACTAGAAAATATCAATTGCCCTAATGAAAAAGTCAATTAGTCATTAAAGTTAGCACACAAATTACATTAAACATCATTAATATAGAAAATATCAATTACCCTAATGAAAAAGTCAATTATTCAATCCAACACCAAACACACTTCTAGATCAACTACACTAGTCAAATCCAAACCAAACACAAACCAAATCTGATCAATATTATCCATCTGTTTACTTTTGGCGCCTCTCGATGGTCCCTCTTCCCGCCTAAAGTATTGGGAACCGTTCGTATACCTCTCTAGCTAGCCTATTTGTACAACTCGACATGGAAAACCGTTCATAATCAACCGTACCATATACAACTCCTTTGATATTTTCATTAGAAAATAAATTTCAAATTTCAATGGCTGACTCCTCTTCAACTCCTTCTTCCAACAAAAACAAACGCCCAAGGGATGATTCTCCTCCACCAATGCCTGAAAAATATAAAAAATTTGGCATATCCCAACATATTTGGGAGAAATGTAGTGAAGGCCAGTATGGTGTTGAAAACGCATTGTTAGAAATTCACAACAAGCGTATAAAGATGTATGAAGAAAGGAACAAGAAAGATTTAGAGGTCATTGAGGAGCATCAGAAGAAAATTGAGGAGAGGAACAAAAAAATAGAAGAAGAAAGAGAGAAAATAGTTGATGTTTACAGAAGTATTGAAGCTAGTAAATATGTATCTTAATGTATCTTTTCTTTATATATTTTGCCTATGTAAATGTAAACTTATTTTGACTTGGTTTAATATATGAATGCAGTTATTATTACAAGTTTATGATATTTGAATGTAGTTATTATTATTGTACTGCTAAGTAAACAATTGTACTGCTAGCGAAACGTTGTACTGCTGGGTATCCTTTTAGCAGTGGTTGGGAGTGCAGGGTAGTTTGTATCACTTTTTACTTAAAGGGTATAAACCCCCAATTGCTGCACACAATCACATTCACGCACACATTACTCTCTCTCTTCCACTCCCTAATCGAATTTTAATCGTCAAATTGCAAAACCCCCAAATCAAATCATAATGTCGAACCTAACTTTTACCGAACCTCATAATAATGTTGCCTTTTTAGAAAAATCCAATGAGTCTGTAGATTTTACTGAGATCATTGATTTCCTTAATGCAAACTATATTAAGTTTGCATTAACAGTAAAACCTACTATATATACTTCCAACATTATCCAGTTTTGGTCGTCTGCTAAGGTCAAAACTATTAAAGGGGAAGCACAAATCCAAGCCCTTGTAGATGGGCAGATGATTATCATTACAGAGGCGTCTATTCGAAGAGATCTTCTCCTAGATGATGCTAACGGAGTTAAGAATCTTCCAAATACTACAATCTTTGAAAAACTTGCACTGATGGGCTATGAGAGATATACAGATGCTTTAAAGTTCCAAAAATGTAATTTTTCTCCTCAGTGGAAATTCTTAATTCATACTGTCTTAGTGTGTCTAAGTCCAAAGACCACTGCATGGAATGAATTTAGCAGTAATTTAGCTTCTGCTATAATTTGTTTGGCTGAAAATACTCAAAAATTTAATTTCTCAAAATTAATTTTTGATAATATGGTTAAGAACTTGGATAGAAAATATTTGGCTAAATATTTTCTATATCCAAGGTTTTTGCAACTCTTTTTGGACAACCAATTTAAAAAAAAAAAAAAAAAAAAAAAAATCACAAAAATGTTTCTCTCCCACTCCCTGCCTTACCAAAAAGGTTTTTGCTAATATGAGGAGGGTTGGAAAAGATTTTTCAGGGAGAGTGACACCTTTGTTTCCAACAATGTTGGCACTAGCCCAAACCCAAATGGGTGAAGGTTCAGCAATCCCAGCTGGTACCCATCACACACCCACAGAACAACAACAACAGACCTATAAATGTAGGACTAACACCAAGAACACTGAGCTACCTCAGGCTAGTGGTTCTATACCAACTGTTGCAGATGAGGATGTCACTAGGGGGGAGAGTGACATGTTGGCAAGGGCTGCCACTACTGTGTCTAGCTTAGCAGCAGCAAAAGGACAGTGGTAACATCATTAAGACCCGAACCAAGACAACTTCTAATGAAGAAAGTTCCTCTGGAACTGATTCAGGTGGAGGTCCCAGTCACATGGAAACAATGGGGTTTCGGATGTTCATCCTAGGGGTGAGGCTGAACTTAACTTTTCCAGTGATCCACCTCTCGGGCTAGGTAACACAATCCGAAGTGGTGAGGATAGTCTGCAACTTTTGAATGAATTGAAGGATACCTGTGCCAAGCTGTCTGCAAAAATTGGTGATCTGCGAGCAATAGCTTCTTCCCAAGATGGAGTCATCAAAGCTCAAGGTGGGGAGATAAAGGCTTTGAAGAGAAGGGTTAGGTATTTAGAAGGAGTCAAAGGATCAAGAATTCCCAAACAAAAGGTTAAATCTTCTGAAGATTCTAAGGATGCTCCCAAACAGGGGGGGGGGGGAATGAAGGCAAAGTTTCAGGGGAGGATAAAGAGGGTGAAAGTATTTGTGAAGAGAGTGATCCAATGGAATTTCTAGTTGCTGATAACCAAGGGAATGAAGCGGTGATGGATAGGCGTTTGGGCAAGGTTACAACTGTTGATAGTGAGCCACCTATTCCTGCTAGTGACCCAGTTATTCCTGCTAGTGGTCCAGTTATTCCTGCTAGTGAGCCAGTTATTCCTGCTATTCCTACTATTGATAAGGTTAGTTCTCTATACTGAGACTGAAGTTAGTATTGCTGCTATTGATGTTAGTGCTACTGAGACTAAATTTATTCCTGCTATTGATAAGGTTACTGCTACTCAAGATGATGATGATAGAACTATGGCTCAAATATTAACAAAGATGAGGATTGCAAAACCTAAGAAGAAATTTAAGTTTCAGTCACCTAGTCAACAACAACAACAACAACCAATGATTACAGATGAAGAATTGACAAGACAAGTGGCTGATCTTGATGCTCAAGAAGCTGCTCAGATTCTTTCAGACAAGGAGTATGCAGAAAAATTACAAGCGCAAAAAAATGCAGAGTTAATAGCTTCATGGTTTGAGGAAAGGGCTCAGGTTGAAGTTGATTGTGAGTTTGCTAAAATAGTACATAAAGAAGAGCAAGATAAGTACTCAGTAGATGAAAAAGCCAGGATGCTGAAAGAAATTTTTGATGCAAAAAAGAAGTTGTTTGCAACACAAAGATATGCAGCTAAGAAGAACAAGCCACCCACTCAAAAACAAAGAAGAGATCTCATGTGCAAGTATTTTTTTATTTTTTTATTTATTTATTTTTTTGTTGCAAAGGTAAATTTATATTAATATCAACAACACCCAATATGTACATCATAAACATCTACTCATGTGCAGATATTTGAAGAATGTGGCCAGTTGGAAACTAAAGGATTTGAAATTCTTGGATGATAAAAGCATTGAAGAATTGTATGCAATTGCCAAGAGAAACAATGAACTCTTCTTGAATGACAGTTCAAAGAGAGCAGGTGAACAGTTGGAAATAGAAAGCAGTAAAAAGAGAAAACAAGAACAAACTAAGCAAGCTGTTGCTAAAGAACAAATGCAAGCTCACACTGAACTTGCAGTTGACTCTGTAGGAGAAGCCATGGATGCACAACCTTTAACTGTCAAACATCCCATTGTTGATTATAAATCTGGATCTCATGGGGAAATAATTTATTACGATATTAAGAGGCATGATGGTTCTTCTAGAAGGTTTGTAAGCTTTCTTCACATGGTTCATGATTTTGATAGACGAGATATGATAGCTCTATGGAAATTACTCAAACAAAGATTTGGTAATAAGACACCAGAACAAGCTTATGATAGAGAAGTCTGGAATTATTTGAAGGTAATGTTTGAACCAAATCATGAAGATGAATGTTGGAGAAGACTAACGCACAATACTGTTAAAGAATGGAAAATTTTTCAACGATGTGGAGTACATGCTTTAACTGTGAATGAGTTGATGATCTACAAGCTTGTAGAAAAGGATTACCCTTTAAAGTTTCACAAAGACATTCTACATCAGATGTTGCGTGGGAAGAAAATACTCAAGCTTCAGCTTAATTATGATAACATGGCATATGAACTGCTCAAGAAGATGGAAGAGTATCTAGGACCCAAGAACAAGAAATAGAATGTATAGTTATTACTACTAGAATGTATAGTTTGAATTAAACATGTAAAGTTATTACTGCTTATGAGATAAACATGTGTAGTTATTACTGCTAGAATGTATAGTTATTACTGCTAGAATGTATAGTCTGACAAAATATGCTTACATAAATGCTTACAATCGAGCCAAAACATTGATATTTTTAAATTTTTGACTATTGCATAAGTTATCAGAAATGTGTGACCATATGTATCGAATTGTGACTACACTTAAATAATGTGTGACAAAATTTGACTATTGCCTATAGTCACATGATTGTGCTACAATTAAATGTGTGACCATACACATTAGGAATTGGCAGGCAAACACACACTTAACTTTAGATACACATATTAACTTACGTGACTATTTGTATCGAATTTTGGTCACACTTAATCATGTATGCCTATGGTTTAGTGTGACCATATATGACATTTGGTCACACATCTCAAGTGTGTGACATATATTTGTCACTTTTAAATGCATATCGTGACTATGCTTCAAACTTACGTTTCAGTTGTCAGACATTTCAAATTCATATGTGGCTAAATTTTCAACAAAAACTAGCAGTCACGCTTAAATAATGTGTGACAAACTTGAGCATATGATTTAGCCACATACACAATTACTTCGTGTGACCATATATGGATTTTGGTCACACTTTTCAATTGCGTGACATATATTTGTCACATATGTATATATATAGTGTGACTAATGTTTCAACCTTATTTGTATCCGTCACACGTCCCAAATTATAAGTGACTAAAAAATCAAATTTTTTTTTACCAGATATGTATAGTCACGAAAATATTCAAATGTGTGGCTGTAGCCTCGGATGTAATTCCGAAATGGTCACACAAGTCGGATCAAGTGTGGCTGTTTATTTTATTCTGGTACATTTAGTCACATAAAAAGGCGACTGTGTGGCTGTTCGAAAAAAAGCATGTGTGACTAAATCCTATTTTTGTACTAGTGTATGGGGGCACTGTCCCAGTCGCTCGAAGTGTTAGGCTTTTGAAGACTCACTTTTGCGACTTTTTTGAAATAGTCTGAGCAACTTGCGACTTAATATGAAGGTGATATGTGGCCCCCAAAAAAGTCGCGCCCAATCATTAAAGTGGTACTTGTGTCATAGCCCACTATGTGTACTTTCTAAGCGATTTTTTTACAGCGACTTTTCATACTTTAAACGACCTTCTATTTTGTCTTTTTTTACCAAAAAAGTCAAACTTTGAAAATTTTTATTTTAATCTTTTTGCCCCTTCCCAATGTTGAGCAACCTAAGCGACTGACGGCTTGGTACTTTGAGCGACTTTTTCTACTTTTCACCTTTTTGTACTTGTGTCATTACTTTTGTACTTTTCACATTTTTTTACTTTTCACCTTTTTGTACTTTTCACATTTTTCAATTATTTTTTAAATACTTTTTAAAATACTTTATAAACACTTTTTTTATTTCAAAATCTTGAGTGATGTAAAAAAAAAAGATTTAAGCGATTATATTTTCTTTAAGCGACATAAAAAAGAATGTGTGAATGACGGCTACCCAGATCTTCATAAAAAAAACCCAGATCTTCTTCCAATTCATCCTCATATTCATCCTCTTCACTTCTCCCTCCTCATATTCATCCTCTTCACTTCTTTAATCTCAATTTATTACATCAATCACATCTTCTTTGTTTCAACTCCATTAACCCAACCATCTCAAACATAAAAAACAAACACCAGATGCAATCAAACATAAAAAACAAACACACAATCAAAATCCAAACATAGATCGAGAACAGATCAATCTAATCCAAAGATCCTACACAACACCAGATTCAAAACAAATCACCATCACCAATCATCAAGGGTTTTTGTACACAACACCAGATCCAAAGATCCTACACCACTGAACCCATCTTGTGAAGATCTTTGAGTGGCAGATCTTTGAAGATTTCATATTCAAAACAAATCACCATCACCAAGATTTGAGTGGCGGATCTTTGTTTTGAATCTAGTGTTACAAATCTCATTTGTTCGTATAACAAGGTGAGATAAACCACATTCGCAAGAGTACTATTTGAAATTGCTATTTTTGTAACAAAATGGAGCTTGATTTCATTTGTTTTTGACTTTGGATCAAAACCGGGTCAAGAAGATGACCCGTGAGAATATAGTTCATTACAAAGTTATCTTTGTCAAAATTGTTAAAAGTTATACTTGCAGGCTCTAAAGTTGTGTGTGAAATATTTTTTAAATTTCATGGCTCGTCAGTTTTGTAAATTTATATCATAAAAATGCAAGATTAGAATAAGAATTTATGTGTCAAATTGTAATATTTGATTTTACTTGTTCAAAGATCAATTAATCAATCCACTAAGATTAGTCAAAGTGTCTATTTATTCATTATTAGAACAGGTAATTTTAGAACGGGGATAATAATAGTCAAAGTAAAGAACGAGTGATTGATGTGAGTTTAGCTATATCTCTTAAATGAATCTTATCTTTCTTGACCAAATAATAGCCTTACGTTATTGAGTCTTTGTCTTCTCAATATACACTTAATCATCTTATCCAAGTTTCTTTTCAACTAGTTAAGATAATTCTCTTAAACAACATAATGAATATGAGGATGAATTGGATGAAGATTTGGGGTTTTGGATGAAGATTTAGGTTTTTTTTTATGAAGATCTGGGTAGCCGTCATTCGCACATTCTTTTTTTATGTCGTTTAAAGAAAATATAGTCGCTTAAAATTTTTTTTACGTCGCTCAAGAGATTGAAATAAAAAAGTGTTTATAAATTATTTTAAAAGTATTTAAAAAATAATTGAAAAAGGTGAAAAGTACAAAAAGGTGAAAAGTAAAAAAATGTGAAAAGTATAAAAGTAATAACACAAGTACAAAAAGGTGAAAAGTAAAAAAAAATCGCTCAAAGTACCAAGCCGTCAGTCGCTTAGCTTGCTCAACATTGTGAATGGGCAAAAAGATTAAAATAAAAATTTTCGAAGTTTGACTTTTTTGGTAGAAAAAAAACAAAATAAAATGTCGCTTAAGATATGAAAAGTCGCTGTAAAAAAATCGCTTAGAAAGTACATATATTGGGCTATGACACAAATATCACTTTAATGATTGGGTGCGACTTTTTTTGGTGCCACATGTCACTTTCATATTAAGTCGCAAGTCGCTCGGGCTATTTCAAGAAAGTCGCAAAAGTGAGTCCTCAAAAGCCTAACACTTCGAGCGACTGGGACGGTCTCGAAATTACCACCCCTTAAATATATGTATAATATCAATGCCTTAAAGTTCATTTAAGTTGATTGCTAAATAAAGGAAAGAATCTGAAGCCACCAACAATCAGAAACATCTGATTACAATAGCGTGTACGCACTTGTTAGTTCGGTTCAAGTCTACTTTGAAACACGTATGAGATAATATGTGGTACATAGATGTGTAAACAAGAAGGTGGTGAACTGGTGATCAAGAAACGGTGTACGTTTTTAAGTGAATGGTAGCAACAAAAGGAATAGTATAGATAAGGCAGTATCTCATTATACATATATATAAACACCAGGAGGTTTACGTACACGCGTCATCCTTTCACCTTACACATGTATATACGTGTCAATCAAAGAAGATCACAGATTACTTAATTCGTCTCATCCAACGTGCTATACATGCAAAAGTATACGTGTTCCCTTAGATGGTGACATAATTCACAATTCATAATAATCTCACACGTGCCTATCAAGTTGCATGGAAAGCAAATTATATTATACATATATATAAAGAGCAGGCACAGCTTGGGCTCGCGTTACGCGGCTGCCGAGAACAACCAACCCAAAACGGGTCCAAACAATACCAAATGCTACAAAATAAGATAAAATAGTTAGTAAAAATAAGCAAAATAGAAGGAAACGGGTTAACTCAATCGAGTCAAACAAGTTGACTCGGTGAGTCACCAAGTCACACGAGTCGCGGCTAAACTTTTAGATCCACACCAGGAGGTTTACATACACGTGTCATCCTTTCACCTTACACATGTATATACGTGTCAATCAAAGAAGATCACACATTACTTAATTCATCTCATCCAACGTGCTATACATGCAAAAGTATACGTGTTCCCTTAGATGGTGACATAATTCACAATTCATAATAATCTCACACGTGCCTATCAAGTTGCATGGAAAGAAAATTATATTATACATATATATAAAGAGTAGGCACAGCTTGGGCTCGCGTTACGCGGCTGCCGAGAACAACCAACCCAAAACGGGTCCAAACAATACCAAATGCTACAAAATAAGATAAAATAGTTAGAGGAAGGGGAGCGCGTGAGTGGTGTTACCGTCGAGAGAAAAAGAGGGGAATGACTGTGGTGGCGGTCCGGTGACAGTGATGGTGGGTGGCGCGTGAGTGGTGGTACGGGACGTTCCAATAAAAACGAATATAAATACATATAACTCTCTCGAAATCAATATATTTGGCAAATTCGATTCGTTTCGTGTTTTTTAGGTTGTGCCTGCTCGATAAAGGAATAATGCACGCGTTTACTGTGATTGGAATCAATTAGAACCAGGTAACGCATACCGAATCAAACATGTTTTCAATATGTGTTAATATTTTGTATGAAAACGCAAAACCTCCCGCAGCAACGCGCGGGTTAAAATATTTTGCATAATATATTTCGGCCCTTGCTTACTTTTTCAACTTAATAACACCAACAAAATTTAAGACGCCTTAGCAACAACAAACAATAAACACGAGAAAAAAAATATAATAATAATAAAAAAAAATAATAAAAAAAAGCGAAAAGATTGTAATGAACTTAATCACTATTAGATTGTTATTTGTTGTAAATTCATCTTCTTTCTGATGTACTAGAATCGGCTAAATGTATTCAAACATTCTACATGTAGATCGCTTCAGAATTAGTTCATCATACAAGCTTATGTTTTTGTTATGATGTTATTTCGGAATAATGGCATGTAACAAATAAGTGACAAAGTTGAATACACTATTCATTTTTCAATAAATGTTTGTCACAATACTCCCGTTGCAACGCACGGGTTACCTCGCTCGTTATATTATAAGGTAATAGCTCTAGAACTTAATATGCTATAATCATGCCACCTTATCACTTAAGAATTTGACACCTCAATAATCATTTAATTGTTTAAACATATACCTCTAGTACTAATACTCCCTCCGTCCCAATTTTATTGTCACGTTTTCCATTTCTGTCTGTCCCAAAATTATTGTCACATACCATAAATAGAAAGTGAATAGGTAGTGGAGTTTGTTAAAGTTTACTATATTAACCTTGATTGAAATTAATATTGCAAACTTTAAAGAAGTGGTAATTAATTGGTTAATGGTAAACTTGTCATTTGGCAAAAAAGTAAGAGAGAGAAAGCAGTGATAGTGACATTTTTCTAAAAGAATGTGTTTTTTGTTGTGTGACAATAATTTTGAGACGGAGGGAGTATGTTATTATGCATATGAAAACATATTATTTCAAAAAGAATTGTTTAATATAATAAATAGTTTTATTATCTCACAATATATTACAGATTATCTCACATATTGTAAGCAGGACTTGAACACACAACAAGGGGTACTATTAGAAAATAAACCCTTTTAAATAGTTTCCTATATCAATTATATATATATTTTACAAATAAAAAGATGCATGTCGACATAACCATCCAGTGCATTCTTTACTGCATGCTTAATTTGACAAAAGATCATTTGGAGCATATATTTACTATCGTCATATGGATGATTAGGGGTGGCAATTTCTAACCCGACACGAAACCCGATCTGAAATCGACACAAAAATTAACAGGTTCGGGTTGAGCTAAAAAGATTTCGGGTCAGGTTTGGGTCGACATATCTAACCCGTTTATTAAACAGGTCAGGTTCGGGTTGGGAATAAAATAAACGAGTCGACCCGCCAACCTGTTTAAGATTTTTTTTCTTAAATTAAAAATGATTTATATTTAATTATATGGGTTAAATGGGTTAAATGGGTTAAACGGGTCGACCCGCTAACCCGTTTAACCAGTTTAACTAGTGTAATGTGCTAACTTTTGTATATAAAATGGGTTAAATAGGTCAACCCGAAACCCTTTTAACATATTCAACCCGTGTAACCTATTTAACCCGTCAACCCAAGTATATATACGGGTTAAATGGGTCAGGTTCGGGTTACGTGTAAACAGGTTAGGGTTGACGTAGCTGACCCGATGATTTAAATGGGTCAGGTTCGGGTTGGGGTTTTCTGACCCGTCAACCTGACAACCCGAACCCGCCAACCCGAACCCGGATGATATATATTAGGGCAAATGACAAAAAAATACATCAAACTTGACACTTTTTGTGATTGTGTGTCGACAACTATTTTTTTTTCATTGTAACACAATTTTTTTTAATTTGTGTTATTGTATGTATCCACGTAAGCTAAACGTCGCATCGTTAGTCCTTTACACTAACAGCCGTTAGTAATTAACTTAAAATTCCGTTTTCTTACATTTTTATACGTTTTCATAGGTTTTCGTCCGTTTTCTTACGTTTTCGTCCGCTTTCTTACGTTTTCGTCTGTTTTTACACGTTTTCATCCGTTTTCATCCCCTTTTTTTACGTTTTTTTCTGTTTTTACATGTTTTCGTCCGTTTACATTCGTTTTTATACGTTTTCGTCCGTTTTTACATGTTTTCGTCTTTTTTTATATGTTTTCGTTCGTTTTTGCACGTTTTCTTACGTATTCGTCGGTTTTTACACGTTTTTGTCTATTTTTATATGTTTTCATTTGTTTTCGATCGTTTTTATACGTTTTTGTCTGTTTTTACACGTTTTCATCCGTTTTTATACGTTTTCGTTTGTTTTCATAAGTTTCCGTCCGTTTTACACATTTTTATCCATTTTTATTCGTTTTCGCTGTTTTAATACGTTTTCATTCGTTCTATTCGTTTTTTAAAAACAGAAAAAATTGTCTAAAAACGTATAAGGAAGAATGAAAACACGTGAAAACGTATAAAAATGGATGAAAACGCAAAAAACTGGATGAAAACGTAAAAAATATACTAAAATGAACGAAAACTTAGAAAAACGGACAAATACATATGAAAAGGCCAAAAAACGTAAGAAAACAGGCGAAAACGGATGAAAACGTATAAAAACGGATGAAAACGTAGAAAAGTAGACGAAAACGTGCAAAAACTAACAAAAACGTTTAAAAGTGGGCGAAAACGTATAAAAATGATCGAAAACGTGTAAAAACGGGCGAAAACATATAAAAAGGGATGAAAACGTATAAAAACCGACAAAAACGTGTAAAAACTGACGAAAACGTAAAAAAACGGACGAAATGACAAAAACGTGCAAAAACTGACGAAAACATAAAAAAAGGGACGAAAACGTAAGATAACGGACGAAAACGTGTAAAAACTTATAAAACCGGATAAAAACGTAAGAAAACGGACGAAAATGTGTAAAAACGGACGAAAATGTGTGAAAACAGACGAAAACGTATGAAAATATATATAAACGTAAGAAAATGAATATGCAAGCTATTTACTAACGGCTGTTTGTATAAAGGACTAATGATGCGATGTTTAGCTTACGTGGATACATACAATAACAAAAAGTGTTAAGTTTTGTGTTACAATGAAGAAAAAAAATAGTTAGGCTACACACAATCACAAAAAGTGTCGAGTTGGATCCATTTTTTTTTTCATTTGCCCTATATATTATTCTTTTAAAATAATAGTTTGAAAATACCAACTTTCTTCATCCATTCTTTATTTTCTTTAAACCAAAAATGAAAGATTTCGGTGTTAGTATTACTATAAGAAATAAACCTGATATTAACTCTAACTACAAAGAATAAATAAGGTGTTGTAAGTGGGTTGTGCTTAGCACAAGTAAGAAATTAACTAGTTATCTTATTAATCCATCATGTATTTATATATAGAGTTGTATACAAGGATATGCGAGGTGTGCCACCGCACATAGCCTCAAAGTTTTAGAAGCCTCAAAATATATTTCCTTTATATAGTTGTGGCATCAAAATTCATTTACAACATCCAAATATTGACGATATATGAAATGTTGTTCTAAATATTTGTTAAACTTACTTTAAGTGGGCGAGAGTGATGAAAAACTAACAAAAACTAAACTTAGATCTTTAAAAAAATATTTCTAATCATTATTTTTAGTTATTATATAAGCGATTTTGACATTTTGCACATGACCTCTGCTAGCACAACTACGACACTGTTTATATATAACATTAAAAGTTTGGCTTTAATAAAAAAGTTGTGAGTTACTGTTTGGGTCGGCGTGTTAGAAAAATGGGAGTTTTGATCTTTATTAAAATTTGATCGACATCCAAACACCTCTTTTTCAAATATCATTAAGTCGCACATAAAAATAAACGTTACGAACTTGAACACGGAAATGGTAACTTTCATTTATATATGTTGTGTATAATTGTTTAATCAGCTTTAATGGAACAGCAATACTTGCATAAATATAGTTACATGTGAGAAAGAAGTGTCGAACTCATATTCATGTCTCTTTATTGAACCCCATTATAAAACCCTACATCATTCTCTTTTTATTATTCAGTTTCCTTCATATATCTTTCTCTTAACAAATTAACACCTATCCTCGTCACCCGTTTACAAGTATTTTAAGCATAATAGTTAAGCAAAACCGTTGCCAAATGGCTGCAAAATCCGGGATTGAAGGTATTATATTGATCTTAGTTTACATTCGCTTTCGTACTTTTAGTTAAATTTGGATGTTAATAGCTAGTTTTAGTTAAATTTGGATATTTATAGCTCGTTTATGATATATAAACAATATGACTATATGAATGCAGCAATCGACAATGACCAAAATGTGCTGCGATTGCACGCTGCCTTCTTTGATCGTAACAATGATGGTGTTGTTTACCCTTGGGAAACTTACAAAGGTTGGTTTAAGTTGCTTACAACTCTCTTAGTCATATCTATAAACTACTTATTAATTCGATAACTGATTTAAATTTTTTTATATATCTCTTAAATTTTGAATGTTGTTTCTGTATTATAGGAATGCGAGCAATTGGTGGTGGTTTTCTCTTATCTTTAGCAGCTGCAATCTTTATTAATCTCGGTCTTAGTGGCCTTACCCGTCCGGTTTGTACTTGATCTATAGAAATATTTGTGTAAATATATTGATACGAACCCATCCCATACTAGGTCGCATCAAGCCAAAAAGCTAGGTGTAGAACTCAGGGACATCTAGACTTTATAAGCCACCAACCAATCTCATAGTTGGCCAATGTGGGATCGTAACATATATGTTTTCAAGTGTTTCATAATTCGTATGGTTAATATATTTATGTATCGTATTCAAATTAGTTGTTACATGTGTGTATATATACTGTAAAAACAAGCATTTTCCCTACATACTATTATTTCTCAACACATTAGGTAGATAATTAGTGAAAGTAGTGTTTAATACAATTGTTAAACGACCCCAAAATAATTCATATGACGTCAAGAAAATGGTGTAATAAGATTGCCAAAGTTGTTTTTGGTTTTAACAGGGAAAGTGGTTTCCTAATCTGCTCTTCCCAATCGTGATCCAAAACATAACCTTGGCAAAGCATGGTAGCGACTCTGACACCTACGACACTAGTGGAAGGTATCTCTTCGAATATATTCACTCGGCATCTAAATTTTTCTCACACATTGATTAGAAGTCACTTAAGACACTTACATTTCATGTTTAAGGTTTGTTCCTTCCAAGTTTGAGGAGATATTCAGCAAGTATGCACACACGAATCCAGACTACTTGACAAAAGACGAACTAAATGAATTTATCAAAGGAAACCGCGAACCTAAGGGCAACTTTGGACAGTAAACACACGACTCTAGCATTTTAAATCATCGATCATTTTGTTTATTGAACTTATGTTTTATGAATTTGTAACATATTATATAGGATCGCAGCCCTTGGAGAATGGAACATTTTGTATGTCATTGGCAAGGACAAAGACGGATTATTGCAGAAGGGAACCATTAGAGGCGTATTCGATGGAAGCTTGTTCGTAAAACTTGAGGAAAAGAATAATTTATCTAAGAAGAAACACATGTATGATCTATGCATGATACATATTCCTTTAACAACATGGGTTTTAACATATGTTTATGAAGTATACTACGTGAAATAATTTGGGTTATTATATCAAGGGCCGGAATAACTAGAGGGTCCGTGTCACAGAACCCGATAAAATTTTGCTTCGTAATGTTAATTTTCATAAAAGACACCGAATTTTCAGAAATACATCTAGTCACAATGCATTGTGTTTTCAGTTATTGCTTAGTTAGTCCTTAAATAGGTCAAATATGAACTTAATTTTCACTAAACTCAATTATTTTAACTGAAAAATCGTACTTCGTTGTTATTTTTTCTGTATACTAAACTTTAAAAAATTTGTGTACCCGGTCATTTTTAGTTATGGTTCCGTTCCCGATTATATCTATTTATTTTTCTCATTGTTGTTGCAGTGCTAATACAGAAAGCAGCTGATGAAAGTGTTACTTGATTGGATTTTAAGGAGTGTTGATGCTTCAGAAGAAAAAAATGTGTGGAGTGCGGATGCGTGTGTATATTTATTAAATAGGTTATAGGTATTTTATATATGTATGCAACGAGTCGTTTAGTCAGCGCATTACCGCAGAGTTTTCGTGTTGGCTTCAATGATATTAAATTATGTATTTGTGTGTATTTGAATATTTTTTTTAACATTTTTTCATAGTAATTTATATAAGGCTATATGTTTAGCCCATGTGTATAGGTTCTTGTGAAGCCCATTGTATAAGTCCATATGTGATATGTTTATTGTGTAACAAACTAAGGTGAGATCCATAACAAACAAAAAAAATCTAAAGAACAAATAAGCACATCCTAGCTTTCCATTTTGATTTCATACAACGGTATAGATAAAAAAAAAAAAAAAAAAAAAAATGAGGGCAAAATTGGCATTTTAGCTCATTTAATATAAAAACCCACTTTCCACCTTTTTTTAAAAAACAACATATCTTGCAAACGGTAAATCTTCAAGCTACAAAAAATACACCATCGCGACGAGAATTAAATCATATTTCTATAGATATGCACTTTTATATACTTTCGACGAACTTTTTTTTCAAAATTTCCGTCCAGAAAAATCCCACGGGATTCGTAAAAAAATCACTTGTGATTTGTTATTTTTTTTAAATCAGAAGTGATTTGTAAAAATGAGTAAATCACTGTTTTTGAGTTTTATACTTTTATGTCACAGCTTTTTAAGGGTAGATGTTTTTTTATATGATTGTTGAAATGAGCTCTTTGAATCTCTTTATTAAAAAGTTGTATGTTGTTATACAGAATCCCATGTGATTCTCTCTGATCCCTTAGGATTCATATAGAATCTCATGGGATTCTGTATGAATCACATGTGTAATCTTTATGAATTACAGGTGATTCATCAAAGAATCTCATGGGATTCTATATGAATCACAAGGGATCAGAGAGAATCACATGGGATTCTGTATAAATCCCATGGGATTTTCATTTTGCTTTATATAAACTGTAAGTACAAAATCACATGAGATTCTGTATGAATCTCAAGGGATTCTGTATGAAATCACATGGGATTCTGTATGATTTATCTTGTCGATAAATCACAAAGGATTCTGTATGAAATCACATGTGGTTCATAATGAATCCCATGGGATTCAGCATGAGTCAGATGTGAATCCCATGTGATTCATTTGAATCCATGTGATTAACTATGAATCCCATGAGATTGACTAATGAATCACATGGGATTCATAATGAATTACATGGTATACAGCCACTATCTTTTGTCCACCAGCAAAAACTTTTGTCCACATGTCTCACAAATGACTTTGACTCCAAATCTCAACACCATCTCCAACAAACACTCTCACACAAAAATCCATCACTCCCAGCACCTATTTACTACTCACCACTTTATTAACAATCTAGAAAAATATTAAAACTAAACATTCCAAAAAAAAAAAAAAAGTCTATTTATTAACCTACATTACAAAACTAACTCCAGACAAAGAAACTAAAAACATTAAACTAAACAAAAGTACTTGAAGAAGAAGACGACTTTTCATCTCTTGGTGACATCATCGTAAACAACGGTAGCAACCGGGGCAGCTCCGTTTCACCTCTCGGAGACTTATGCAAATAAAACCCTCCTTCCTTAATAGCTTTCTCTTCAGCTTCATGATCCAAACAAAACGGGTCGGGTAAAAGCGGCGTCACCGGACTCA
The DNA here is from genome assembly GCA_021014915.2 of Artemisia tridentata subsp. tridentata. Classification (NCBI taxonomy): domain Eukaryota; kingdom Viridiplantae; phylum Streptophyta; class Magnoliopsida; order Asterales; family Asteraceae; genus Artemisia; species Artemisia tridentata. The sequence goes on from CP139506.1 coordinate 62,154,229, forward strand.
AAACCAACGCCGGAAAATCAAGAACACTCGGTGACAAAACTTCCGGCGAGAGCACACCACCTCCGGAGCTGGTTAACGGGCTGATCTTGAAGCTTTTTGAAATGGGTCTTCGTTCGTATAGCTTTGTTGAGGGTTTCTTGAAATGGGTTCTGGTTACTGTGTCGGCGGGTTGGTTGTTTTCCGGTTAAGAGCTGGACTACTTGTTTGAAGGAAGATGGGTCGTTTGAATGAAGGTTGTTGGGTTGCATGAGTTGTTTGGGTCGTTGATGGTGATCGGATTTAGTGGTGGAGATTGGTGGTAGACGGTGGTTGAAGGACGGTGATTCGTGAAACACCCCCTAATTTGGTTTTGTGGCAGCGGAAAGTAATTAGGTGTTACACTGAGGATCGAAGTCAAAATTTTCAGAAAACGGCTTGAAAAGGCGTTTTGAAAGTTATATGTCATTCAAAATAATAGTTTTGGTACAAAGGTTGAAATATCTTATTTGAAAATCCCACAAAAGTATAGTAATTTGGAAAGAATGACATATTTGATTTTCACACCATTTAAGTTATCAGAGTATTTAATGCCCGCTCCGTGTCTTGTCCTGCTCCGTTGATTACCTGAGATAAACATGCTTAAAACGTCAACACAATGGTTGGTGAGTTCGTGGAGTTTGATAGAAAATAACTTTCTTTTAAGGAATTCAAGAGTTGATAGTTGAAATAAATACTAGTACTTCTTGAAGTAACTAGCAAGTTTGCGATTTGGTGAAAATCCACGAGTAAATCATTTATGAACTCAGATGATCATAAGTTTTCAAGTTTAAATGAAAATGAGTTACGTTGTTATATGCTTGCAATGAAATAATGATTTTACTTTTAAAAGTAACAATATGCCAAGCATTGAGTTGTCTTTATCATAAAATACAACTAGTCACATAGGATAACAGTTAAGTTCCAAGTACATGATACATATTTCAATCACATAGTGAAAACAATAGTTTAAAGTCTGATGTCAATCAGTGTGGAGTGGTCGTATCTAAATACAGCTGTATCTGAATATATATAAGAAGACATATATACTCATAAGGTTATATTGCTCTAAGCCTCATGACGCGCAAAACGTTAACAAAAGTACCGTAAAACGGCGAAAGTCACATCAGGGTTACTGATGGTTTTGCCCTAAGTAATAGGTGATTGCCTCATCCTATTATGTGTCAAATATAGTGTATCGCGACTAAATACGACTAGCCATCCGGCATTCCATCCAGTATTTAGTGGGATAGGTCGTCAGCCTTTACAGGTTTCGAAGCTGTCCACTATATTCGCGCTCACCGCAGTGATTAATGGCTCATGATCGAGGGACTTTATGGCAATATAGTTAAACTTAGGCAATATAGGGTTCGGGTTTTCATAGAATATGCGTACTTTAGTTTTGGCAATTATTTCCAGTTGAAATGTAGAAATATCATAGTAAAGTTCAACAGTACATTCAGTTGTTATATGAATGCATAAAATGAGTCTCAGTATCTTGTCACAACAAGTAGTTCGAAAATGTTATCTTTCAAATATAGCATTTAAGCTAAGCAAGCAGTTTGCAAATATAACGAGTATATATCCCCGTCAAAAGGGTGGTTCAAAACATGTAAAACATAGTTGAGGATTTTGGATAAATCATGAGAGTTTTCAGTGTGTGAAAATACTTAAAACAGTTGAAGCATGTATCTCCCCCAAAAGAGTTATTAAAAACAAGTATTAAATGTAGGGGCCACGACTCACCTGGAGTGTATCTGACAAGATAGAATTATAAGATCTATGGAAACGATCACGGAAACGTCTTCAATACGAGACCTGAATATGAGGGATGTCTAAGTATTCGATTTATAACTAACGATGAGTGTGAAATGAGAAATCGTACAACGATTTGATGATGTGAGTGTGATATGCTTAAAATGCCTCAAGTTAAGAAAATATAATATCATATATGATATTATCTTGATTCTTATGTCACTTGACTCAAAATATCATCTCCTCGTAATATAATGAAATGATATGCAAGTGAAATCGTTTAATAAATAACGAAAATTAAATATATGTAATCAAAATGTATAAAATGCATGTGAAGTGATGGAATGATGAAAAGTGGAAAATGAAATAAGAATGTCAAGTGAAAAATAGTTGGTCCTTGTCCTTTCCCAGATTTACACTTTTTACCCTAACTGTGTTTGCGTTACGTCGTTAGTCCTTTGTTAAATATAAAGTCCAATAATAGTCCAAAAATAGTCCAAATGTCCATGTAAGGCTTGAAGTTAATTCAAAGATCAATTTAGGTCCTCTGTAAACTGTTTTCACAGCTTCAGTCCATATGTTTCACAGTTTGGCAGTTTTAGTCCTTCCAGTTAAATCGCGTCACATTTTTAGTCCAAAAGTGTCAAAATGGTAAGGAAATGGTGGGCGTGTTTTTATAAGTTATTTTTAAGATATATGAAGCTTATTTCACTAGCTTATTCGATCAGTAGCTTATTTATATACTAAATGGGCCCTTAACGAGTTACAAAGTTAAGCCCAATATTGTTTCTAGTTGTTTTTCAAAATGGTTTATGCGATTAGCTTGGGCTAGTTTTAAAGGGTCGAAACATGATTATTTTTGTAAGAGGTTTATACGAAAAATGTAACTAGTAGTAAGGTCTTTTGGGTCGTATAAAAATAAGACGTGGTCGTTTAGTTGGTTTGTGAGTTTTTGAGTCATTTACTAGGCGGCTTGGCTGTTTTAAATAAGCAAAATGTTTAGTAAAAATCTTAAGTGTATGCTAGTTACCAGTTTTTACGTGTGATGCTTTGGCAATTTTTAAGAGTCGTAGTTCAATTATTTTCACAAGATGTTTATACGAAAATGGTAGTTGGTTGTGTTGTGAAATGGGTCGTATAAAAATAACGTGTAGTGGTTATATTGGATGTCGAGTTATGTGGTTATTTACTAAGCGGCTCGGGCTGTTTTGAATGTACAAAGCACTCAGAATGTGTTTAGTGTTTTTCCAGTTTTTGTTATAGCGTGTGATATAAATTGTTTACTTGTTCGATGATTGCATGAAATGCGATGCTTATGCATGAGAGTGAAGTGTGAATGATCTCTAAATTCTCCTTAGTGGCTACATGTCACATCTTTTGGTTATCATGAATCCAAAAACAATATGCGAACAGGAAAAATACGTTCGAGTGAAATACCAAAAAAGTGATGCAATGCATGTATTTCTAACGTGCACTAGAATGGTTTTTAACTTGTTCTCAGTGAGGGTTATGAACAAGTGGGTTTCATGCAATCTACTCGAAGAACATATACGACTTTTGCAAAATAAAAGATATGTTCAAATGATACAAGTAAAACAATGCATGCATGAGTTGTGATCGTGAGAGATGAAAGAAAAAGGATTATTAAACACTTACTACACCTTATAAAAGGTGGTGGAGAGGCAACGAGGATCGAATGGAACGCAGGAATTAGGATAGCAAGCCTTGGCGAGCTCCAATACGTTTCACGTATTTATCTCCTACTCGATTTGCTTCCTTTGTGAGACAAGAGTTGCTTGGGTCTTTAGAGTATTTAGTGAGAATGAAAGGTGTATGAATTGGGCAGTGAAGGCTTGCTAGAAACGAGTGGGTTTTATAGAGGTAACTACACAATGTTTTGACTATATTACCCTCAAGGTTAATCATGTCTCTTTATTGTACAGTGGCAGAAATATTCGCATGCTTCTGGTTCTAGCAATCATTGGAAGTTATGGAGAATTTATAGAACTTTGTCTCTAGTCGATGGATTATATATATTCGGTTGATATTTTCGATTGAGTATGAAAGTATCTAACTGAGTGAATGAGTGAATGTTTAGCTAAATAAGAATTCACTGACAATATAAAGACTTTAAGGGCATGAATGAGAGTAAAAGAGATCAAATGGAAATTGAGTTACTCCTTTTATGTCGACATGTAAATTTGGTGTGTAAACGAATTGGGTTTTATGTCGAGCTCGATATTCTTAACATTGAACACTCCTAACAAATCACAAGTGATCAAATAAAATTTTGAAATGGGGTTAAAACAAACTCGGATAAAAACGGATGAGTTTGCAAAAATATATATGGTTTGATTTGATGAAAATGGGACAAACACTTTGGCTCATTTAAACATATCAAATGTTAATATCTCGAGCTAATATTTGACGTCCTATTTGTTGGCTGGGAGAGTAAATAAGAGGCACAATAATATATACTAGTCGTGTTCGAGAATCGAAGAATACAAAGGCGTTTTGGAGGTGATTGGCTGGTCGAGTTTTTACATAAGCTCACAAGTTAAAAGTTTAAATTGGTAGTGGGCTTGGATTAGTGGGCTGGTGGAGCTTGAAATGGGCCGAATTTTTAGACAGCCCGCTTGGTTTTGCATTTGTAGAATTAGTATGTAATTAGTGTTAATTAAGTGTGATAATTACGGGTAATTAGGAAGAGTGCATATATTTTTGTGTAGAGATTTATCATTATCAACTATTATTATTTGTGAAGTTTCGAATTTAATGAGAATGGAATCCCGTGATTTAATCGTGTTTCGAGTAAATGTTGCTATTTAATATATATCACGAAACATAACGTGGCAACGATAGCAATAAGAGAAAAGTTTAAATTTCCTCGTAAAAATGGGATTTATCGGACAGTAAGTTGAGATTATCTTTAATCAGTGAGATTTATTACGATGGATTTTTGCGGGATCTCACAGTATCCACCCCTAATTTTGAACTTCGTCCCGAAGTTCAGTCCGTGATAGGTGTTGAAAATGTAGTATTCTGAGTTGAGAGTTTATGGAGAATGTTGTCGAGAGATTTTCATTTGAATATCGAGGAAACGGGGTCCAATTTGATTTATTCGTACCGGACGAATTAAATTTGAATGTTAGATAAACTAATGCATTCATAGGCTATGAATAGTGAAAGTAACGGTCGAGAGTAGGAAGTTTTTTTTTTTTTTTTTTTTTTTTTTAACACTTAATGTTCAGTGTTCTAGCGGTCGAGACTAGTGGATTTTTAATGGTAGTGATTTTGAAACTTAATGATCGTGAATAGTAAAATAACGGATACTTTTCCCTTTTTATACCCTATTTACTTTCCCCTTTTTCCTTCTCCACTTTACCTTTTCACTTCATCTCTCCCAAAATAAATATGCCGCCGTTCGCCATAGTTTTAGCAGCCATGTTCATCGTCTTCGCCGCCGTTTGTTTGGCTCTTCTTCCCGGCGAAGATTCCGGCCATTTGATCGGATACTTGTTGGTTATCGTACCCCTCACAATCCTAGCCATTTTTGTGGATAAATTTTGGGGGTGAGGGTCTCGCGTAGTGTTGTTAGAATGTACCTTTGTTGTGTGTCGATGTAATCTTTAATAAATGTAGAATGAAATCTCGTTCGCCTTTAGGTTTAGTTATTGTTTTTAATGGTTCGCTTTTATCTGTCTTCCAGAATAATCAGGGTACTTCATCCTATGGTGGCGCTTGCTATTGCTGGGTTGGTGGTGGTTTTTGTTGCTATGGCGGGCCAACCTATTGAAGACTCTATGCCTTTTATTGTGTTCATTGTACTATTAGCACTTCCGATGTTAATCATCTCGCTATGTATTAACTTCCATGGGTTCTAATAAAATTTATGTTATTTGTGTTTTCCTCATTTTGTTGTGAATTCTTATAGTTTCTAATTTCGTACTTTCCTCGATTTCTTATAATAAGGTAATGGGTAATAAGTGTAGATCTTACTGGGGTTCGGTTAAAAGTGAGGTTTATGAACAATTTATTTTGTCTCGAAATTTTGTTTTTGGAATGAAAATTGTTATTAAAAACCTTGAAAAGATAGTTGTTCCATTTATAACATGATTCTTCCTAAATTATACATAGGTAGCTAGGCTATGTATAATTGAGGACCAAATGATGTGATGCTTGGTTCTGTCATTATGATATTTATGTTCCTTCAAAGAGTTTTATATGGTTCAATTATCATGGTTTCGTCACAAAGTCAGACACCCTTTGATTATTTTCAAAAGAATTATAAAGTTTTTGTTCATATTCCGAGGATAAGTCAGGAATTTCTAAAGTGATATTTGGATACTCTTGGTATATACTTAGGTTTTTGGTGAGGATTTCTTACAAAATGGTATCGACTTATGGTTTGGTCAAAATGGAGTTAATTAAATCCTTAGGGTAATATCAGTGTATTGTTACATAATGATTATGAGTAGAGAGGTGGAATAGAAATTGAAATAGACGTAGATTATAATCATGGAAATATTACAAGGTAGAGTTCTCATACGGTAGAAGGATAACTGTTACACTTAGGTTACATCCATCGTACCTAAGGTAAATACAAACGGAAATATAACTTAGATAGTTCTAGACTAGAGTTTATTTATTTTACAGCAGGAATCCATTCATCTGCTTAACATAGAGGTCATTCTTCGACACGGTTGAGATTCTTTGACGAGTTCTTATTCCCTTGTACAATTCTTGGGCTCCCAATGGGCTTTGTAGTTCGGGCAATGACTCTTGTAATGATCCATTTCACCACATTCATGGCATTTTATGGATGATGGTTGATCATTTCCTTCTATGGCTTTGCAATCTCTTGTCTTGTGGCCTGTTTTTTGGCACCTTCCGCATTTAGAAATGCAATGTCCAGTGTGATGCAACTTACATCTTAGGCACAGAGGTTGCTTTCCATGGTAGTTGTCTCTTTTAGTAGAAGTGGTGACGCAGTTTCTTCCAACTTCTGATTTGGGCCTTTGCTGGCGAAGATAGTTAATGCGGTCTTGTAGATGATTGCGGATGCAAACATCATTGTGGAACTCACATTCGTTGAGGATAAAGGATCTTTTCTCCTCAAGTTTTCGCTTTTGGTTATTTTTCTTAAGTGCAATATCTTGCCTAATTCTTTGGGCACATGTGCGTATAGGTTTAGTTATTCTTCTTGAATCCTTTAGGTAAATTGGCTTACACCTCATGAAACTTTCATGGTTATGCTTACAAGGTATAGCCTTCTTTCTTTCTTGTCTTGTCATGTTATTGTTACTTGGGTGAACTATTGTAGTCACTTCATGTACCACTGTAACGATATTGTTTTCAAATTCCTCGATGGTTTTAGGAGTCATGGTTGTTGTGGGTACTACGCTGTTTATGCTGTCCATTTCCTATGAGCATCACAAGAAATGTTGATTTAGTATTCACTTTATCGTTAGAATTATTCAAATAACAAGGTATTTGCATATTATTGCTAACAACGTGATCTTAATACAAAATCAAAACTAACTGAGGATCATAGAGATACGATGTGTCTGGGTAACATCGTAAAATAATTATCTCTTGACATGGGATTGCTAAGGAACAAACGAATTTATCAAAAGCTGAAGTTCATCAACTTTCTCTTCATTCATCAAGTTCTCTTTTGAAGATTTGCTCTTGGACTTCTAGGGTTTATTGTTTAGTCGTGGTATATTTGATGTACAATCACTGTTACAATCATCAATATGGACATAACTCTAATAACTTGTTTGATCAAAACAACCAACACAAGGTCTTTTATTAATGTCTCATTGATTCACGTAGAGTCATTTGTTTACCTAAGAGAGTAACAAATGGTGAGGTTTTTGCATGGCTCTTTGCACTTATAGCACTATCATAGAGCTTGGTGGAATTGAATTTGTTTATCACAGAGAGATATAATGGAAAAAAAAAAGTCTGCCATAGATTAAAAGTCGATTACAAGTTCTGAGAGTTACAGAATTATTGAGAAATACACGGAATACTTAACCAAAAATATTTAGTTTATTGAGTACAACAACTATACTTAAGATTAGTTACGTCTCTGACGTAGACGTCTAACTTCTGCCTCAAGATCCAGTTGTGCAGCTTCCATGGCTGAGAAACGTTCCTGGCTTGCATTCATCTGATTAGCCAACATGTTTTCCAAGGCTGCAATCTTTTGGCCTTGGGTTCTTGCTGTGTCTCTAGCTAACCATAATGCTCTTTCAATGTCCTCAATCCTAATGTGTGTTTTAGTATGGCCTCTACCCAAACAGCAGGTTCTGGCATCCAAGTTTCTAAGTTCTTTTTCATAATTGTCCTTCATGTTACCAACATTTACTCCTAGATCAAACACTTCTCGTCTTTCAGCATCTGTCCTCTTAAACAGGGTATCAATGTTACGGTCATACCATTCGAATCGTAATGGTTGTAACTCTTTTAGCTGTTCAGAGTGAGTGTCTAGTATGCTGGTGTGTTGGTGAAGGCGAATCCATATGGAGTCACAGGTGTCTACATTGTAGTCGGGAGAATTGGGTGAGGATACATTCTCTGGGATATCTGGCATGGGGAAATCTGAGATATCAGGCAAAGGAGAATTTAGCTCGATCTCCTTCCAAGTCATCTCTTGGTGTGAACTCTGTCCAGATTCAAATGTTGGTTGACCACCAATCAAATCTTCATCTGAATAGGATTCGGTTGCTCTCCTAAGTTCCTGACGTGGAGGTGAGTAAGTAGGTGATGACGGAGGTGATTTCTGAGTGTGTTCTATGTCAGGCTGGGGTTGTGACATTTGTACACAAGGATCTTCAGTATCTGGTGCAATTTGGTAGGTAGATGACGCATGTGTAGTAGGAGGGATAGTCTTGGTGATATCGACTAGTTTGGAAGACATGGTACTGTAGCAACAGTAATTAAGAATATTCATACGTTTAAGGTGTAACATTGAGTGTAAAATAATACGGTGTGTAATGTGTGAAGAGTAAACATTAAGCATGTAAAGATTAGTACAAAACAATCTTAGTAGGTAATATATTGAGCACGACAGTCTGCAGACACGGAGGGCGTAAAATGGTATGGTGTAAAATCATTTATTTTGAAAGTGTAGTTATAGTTCAATGTTTGAAAACATTTGATTCTCTATAACCTGTGGCTCTGATGCCAATCTGTAACACCCCCTAATTTAGTTTTGTGGCAGCGGAAAGTAATTAGGTGTTACACTGAGGATCGAAGTCAAAATTTTCAGAAAACGGCTTGAAAAGGCGTTTTGAAAGTTATATGTCATTCAAAATAATAGTTTTGGTACAAAGGTTGAAATATCTTATTTGAAAATCCCACAAAAGTATAGTAATTTGGAAAGAATGACATATTTGATTTTCACACCATTTAAGTTATCAGAGTATTTAATGCCCGCTCCGTGTCTTGTCCTGCTCCGTTGATTACCTGAGATAAACATGCTTAAAACGTCAACACAATGGTTGGTGAGTTCGTGGAGTTTGATAGAAAATAACTTTCTTTCAATGAATTCAAGAGTTGATAGTTGAAATAAATACTAGTACTTCTTGAAGTAACTAGCAAGTTTGCGATTTAGTGAAAATCCACGAGTAAATCATTTATGAACTCAGATGATCATAAGTTTTCAAGTTTAAATGAAAATGAGTTACGTTGTTATATGCTTGCAATGAAATAATGATTTTACTTTTAAAAGTAACAATATGCCAAGCATTGAGTTGTCTTTATCATAAAATACAACTAGTCACATAGGATAACAGTTAAGTTCCAAGTACATGATACATATTTCAATCACATAGTGAAAACAATAGTTTAAAGTCTGATGTCAATCAGTGTGGAGTGGTCGTATCTAAATACAGCTGTATCCGAATATATATAAGAATACATATATATTCATAAGGTTATATTGCTCTAAGCCTCATGACGCGCAAAACGTTAACAAAAGTACCGTAAAACGGCGAAAGTCACATCAGGGTTACTGATGGTTTTGCCCTAAGTAATAGGTGATTGCCTCATCCTATTATGTGTCAAATATAGTATCGCGACTAAATACGACTAGCCATCCGGCATTCCATCCAGTATTTAGTGGGATAGGTCGTCAGCCTTTACAGGTTTCGAAGCTGTCCACTATATTCACGCTCACCGCAGTGATTAATGGCTCATGATCGAGGGACTTTATGGCAATATAGTTAAACTTAGGCAATATAGGGTTCGGGTTTTCATAGAATATGCGTACTTTAGTTTTGGCAATTATTTCCAGTTGAAATGTAGAAATATCATAGTAAAGTTCAACAGTACATTCAGTTGTTATATGAATGCATAAAATGAGTCTCAGTATCTTGTCACAACAAGTAGTTTGAAAATGTTATCTTTCAAATATAGCATTTAAGCTAAGCAAGCAGTTTGCAAATATAACGAGTATATATCCCCGTCAAAAGGGTGGTTCAAAACATGTAAAACATAGTTGAGGATTTTGGATAAATCATGAGAGTTTTCAGAGTATGAAAATACTTAAAACAGTTGAAGCATGTATCTCCCCCAAAAGAGTTATTAAAAACAAGTATTAAAAGTAGGGGCCACGACTCACCTGGAGTGTATCTGACAAGATAGAATTATAAGATCTATGGAAACGATCACGGAAACGTCTTCAATACGAGACCTGAATATGAGGGATGTCTAAGTATTCGATTTATAACTAACGATGAGTGTGAAATGAGAAATCGTACAACGATTTGATGATGTGAGTGTGATATGCTTAAAATGCCTCAAGTTAAGAAAATATAATATCATATATGATATTATCTTGATTCTTATGTCACTTGACTCAAAATATCATCTCCTCGTAATATAATGAAATGATATGCAAGTGAAATCGTTTAATAAATAACGAAAATTAAATATATGTAATCAAAATGTATAAAATGCATGTGAAGTGATGGAATGATGAAAAGTGGAAAATGAAATAAGAATGTCAAGTGAAAAATAGTTGGTCCTTGTCCTTTCCCAGATTTACACTTTTTACCCTAACTGTGTTTGCGTTACGTCGTTAGTCCTTTGTTAAATATAAAGTTCAATAATAGTCCAAAAATAGTCCAAATGTCCATGTAAGGCTTGAAGTTAATTCAAAGATCAATTTAGGTCCTCTGTAAACTGTTTTCACAGCTTCAGTCCATATGTTTCACAGTTTGGCAGTTTTAGTCCTTCCAGTTAAATCGCGTCACATTTTTAGTCCAAAAGTGTCAAAATGGTAAGGAAATGGTGGGCGTGTTTTTATAAGTTATTTTTAAGATATATGAAGCTTATTTCACTAGCTTATTCGATCAGTAGCTTATTTATATACTAAATGGGCCCTTAACGAGTTACAAAGTTAAGCCCAATATTGTTTCTAGTTGTTTTTCAAAATGGTTTATGCGATTAGCTTGGGCTAGTTTTAAAGGGTCGAAACATGATTATTTTTGTAATAGGTTTATACGAAAAATGTAACGAGTAGTAAGGTCTTTTGGGTTGTATAAAAAATAAGATGTGGTCGTTAAGTTGGTTTTTGAGTCATTTACTAGGCGACTTGGCTGTTTTAAATAAGCAAAATGTTTAGTAAAAATCTTAAGTGTATGCTAGTTACCAGTTTTTACGTGTGATGCTTTGGCAATTTTTAAGAGTCGTAGTTCAATTATTTTCACAAGATGTATATACGAAAATGGTAGTTGGTTGTGTTGTGAAATGGGTCGTATAAAAATAACGTGTAGTGGTTATATTGGATGTCGAGTTATGTGGTTATTTACTAAGCGGCTCGGGCTGTTTTGAATGTACAAAGCACTCAGAATGTGTTTAGTGTTTTTCCAGTTTTTGTTATAGCGTGTGATATAAAATGTTTACTTGTTCGATGATTGCATGAAATGCGATGCTTATGCATGAGAGTGAAGTGTGAATGATCTCTAAATTCTCCTTAGTGGCTACATGTCACATCTTTTGGTTATCATGAATCCAAAAACAATATGCGAACAGGAAAAATACGTTCGAGTGAAATACCAAAGAAGTGATGCAATGCATGTATTTCTAACGTGCACTAGAATGGTTTTTAACTTGTTCTCAGTGAGGGTTATGAACAAGTGGGTTTCATGCAATCTACTCGAATAAAAGAACATATACGACTTTTGCAAAATAAAAGATATGTTCGAATGATACAAGTAAAACAATGCATGCATGAGTTGTGATCGTGAGAGATGAAAGAAAAAGGATTATTAAACACTTACTACACCTTAGAAAAGGTGGTGGAGAGGCAACGAGGATCGAATGGAACGCAGGAATGAGGATAGCAAGCCTTGGCGAGCTCCAATACGTTTCACGTATTTATCTCCTACTCGATTTGCTTCCTTTGTGAGACAAGAGTTGCTTGGGTCTTTAGAGTATTTAGTGAGAATGAAAGGTGTATGAATTGGGCAGTGAAGGGTTGCTAGAAATGAGTGGGTTTTATAGAGGTAAACTACACAATGTTTTGACTAGATTACCCTCAAGTTTAATCATGTCTCTTTACTGTACAGTGGCAGAAATATTCGCATGCTTCTGGTTCTAGCAATCATTGGAAGTTATGGAGAATTTGTAGAACTTTGTCTCTAGTCGATGGATTATATATATTCGGTTGATATTTTCGATTGAGTATGAAAGTATCTAACCGAGTGAATGAGTGAATGTTTAGCTAAATAAGAATTCACTGACAATATAAAGACTTTAAGGGCATGAAGGAGAGTAAAAGAGATTAAATGGAAATTGAGTTACTCCTTTTGTGTCGACATGTAAATTTGGTGTGTAAACGAATTGGGTTTAATGTCGAGCTCGATATTCTTAACATTGAACACTCCTAACAAATCACAAGTGATCAAATAAAATGTTGAAATGGGATTAAAACAAACTCGGATAAAAACGGATGAGTTTGCAAAAATATATATGGTTCGATTTGATGAAAATGGGACAAACACTTTGGCTCATTTAAACATATCAAATGTTAATATCTCGAGCTAATATTTGACGTCCTATTTGTTGGCTGGGAGAGTAAATAAGAGGCACAATAATATATACTAGTCGTGTTCGAGAATCGAAGAATACAAAGGCGTTTTGGAGGTGATTGGCTGGTCGAGTTTTACATAAACTCACAAGTTAAAAGTTTAAATTGGTAGTGGGCTTGGATTAGTGGGCTGGTGGAGCTTGAAATGGGCCGAATTTTTAGACAGCCCGCTTGGTTTTGCATTTGTAGAATTAGTATGTAATTAGTGTTAATTAAGTGTGATAATTACGGGTAATTAGGAAGAGTGCATATATTTTTGTGTAGAGATTTATCATTATCAACTATTATTATTTGTGAAGTTTCGAATTTAATGAGAATGGAATCCCGTGATTTAATCGTGTTTCGAGTAAATGTTGCTATTTAATATATATCACGAAACATAACGTGGCAACGATAGCAATAAGAGAAAAGTTTAAATTTCCTCGTAAAACTGGGATTTATCGGACAGTAAGTTGAGATTATCTTTAATTAGTGAGATTTATTACGATGGATTTTTGCGGGTTCTCACAATTCGAAATTACTCGAGATGTCGCCGAAAAATAACGACGTGGATCACGACGGAAAATGATGCCGAAGACTTTCATCAGTAGCTGGAAACTTTAGTTGGTGAGAGTGAATGAGAGTGTGAGTGAAACTTTAGTTGGTGAGAGTAACTGATGTGTTTTTTAGTGATGTTACAAAAGTGTCATTCAATAATTAATTATATTAATCTAGACCTTTAGATTTAAAATAGATGGATGGTTGAGATGCAACGGTTTGTTCTTTGGTTTTTTTTGGTTTCGTATTGAACTTTCCTCTAATATTCATACAATATACTAAAACCGAACGTCGGTAATATTCATACAATATACTAAAACCGAACGTCGGTGGAATATCATATTGAAACGCTGGGAATATAGTATTGAAAAAACATTTGGCCCATTAACGGGCTACTGTTAGCCCAAAACTGATCCGTGTTGGAGTAGATAACGGACACCGCCTCACCGTTTCTCTCTTTCTCAGTCTTATCAAAAACCACCGCCTCACCGCCTCTCTCTTTCTCATTCTTATCAAAAAACACATTAATCGAGTACCAGACAAAAAAAAAAGAGAAAAAAAGACGTAATTGTTAATCCTCATAGCCGACCAACAGAACGACGATGATGTGTCTGGGTTGAAGTAAGCTTTTAGTCTACTTGATAAAGATGGAGATGGTAAGCTGTTTTCGATTTAACTTTATTTGTTAAGATAAAACTATAAGGCTAAATCACAGAATAGAATTTTTGGTTTTCATTTGTAGTTGTGACAGGTTGAATCGTGGTCTATATATAGCTGTTTTAAAATTGAATTCTTTTTTAGTTTATGATAGGTTAACACGTTATGTGATAAGCCAAATGAGATATTCATGGAAGAAAGTGATGTTCAGGTATTCACTATATAGCTTTTCTTTGTTGGATATATTATATCTAAATACTATAGCACGTGTTTGGTGGCAATAAACAATAACCCAACGAATAAAATATTCAATTTTTTGGGTCTGTTTTGTCATAACTTATTGCACTAACACTTCTGTTGTTAGGTACTCTAAACCTATGACTTACTATTTTTTATTGGTTGCAGGCTTGCCAGGTGGGCCGGTCGTTCTACACTTTCAATCAGGGGTTATCCGGAACGATGCAGGTAGTTATGCACCTATTTTGTTCGGATGAACTTATTATCCCAGCTTATGAGCTTATTTGATTTTGCTTATCGCTTAGGGTAATTTTGTTGTTTTGTTAGGGGGTGTTCGGATGAATTCATTTTCTTAGGTTATCAGCTTATTTGATTTTGCTTGAAGAGTCGCAAGCTGATATTGTTGTTCTCCTCAGGAAGGTGACTTTTCGTTATAAAATATTTGGTACTTCGCGGTTACCTTTTTGTTTTGTATATTTGCAGTAACGTCGTCCGCGTGTATCTTGCATTAAAAAATGTTTACGAGGTCTGAAAACATGTTTTATCTAAGGTAAATGTTCGCCTTTTCATTTACGGATCATCCTTCAGCACATGCTATTTGGGCTTATTTTTTCATTTTAAGGTATACTTAATATGTTTGAACTTTAAACTTTAATGTGTTTTATTTATTGGTTTACCATTTGTATATGTAAATTGTACAGTAAATACTTTTTGTGATATATGGAAGTGATGAAAGTATTGGTGTGTATACTGGTTGCGTCACCCTTGGCCTTATGGCCTGTTTGTGTTGTTGTGGGTAGTATACTTGGTGGCTTAGCTTATGGCTTTCTTGCTCCGGTTTTCGGCACTTTTAAAGTTGTTGGTGAAGGATATACCGATAACTTTCGCCATTGTCTGATAGTAAGTATATTAGATAATGCTGTAGATGTGGTAAAATGACAGGATGGGCGGATAAGAGAACGGGTCATTTTTTAGTATGGGTCAAAATGTATTTGACAATTTACATATAATATTGATATTAAAAAAATTGTTATGACAATGACAATTTACATATAATATTGATATAAAATGAGCGCTTTTTATGCAGCTTGAATACACTTTGGGTGACTTTCAACTTATTTAAATACAACCCAAATTAACCCTCTAACAGAATAAAATTGCCATCACTAAAAATGTTTCGAGTTGTGTTTTTTTCTCTATTTGTTTAGTTTATTATATTAAATATTTATGAAATGTCGTTAACAGGACGGAACATGGGATACTATCAAGTGGAGTTTGACTTTTGTTACGGACTTAACGGATGTATGTTTGTATTCATACTTCTCAATTCTTGATGATCTACGGAAACAAGACCCTCCAGGGGGAGAATTGAGATAAAGTTAGATACATTTCTTTCTTAAAGCTGAAAACATGGGTCACTTAGGCTTGATTTCATGTTGTTAGACCCGTTTCCCGGGTATTGGGACCCCACCCTAGATGAAGTTGACCCGAGCCTAAGTATGTTTGACTAAGAGTATGTGGTTGTCTAAGGGCAAATGATTATAGTGTTAAGTGTTAGTCTCTTATAGCCTAGATGCGGCGCATCTAGGAAGTTACATGCGGCGTATGGTAGAAAAGGAAAGTAGAACCGACTTGTTATAGTCCATGCGCCGTATTGAAGAAGTAGATACGGCGTATATAAGGGGTAGCATGGATGCGGCGCATCTAAAATATAGATGCGGCGCATCGACCTTAAATAAGCAGAAATGACAGAATTGCCCTTGTAGCTAGAATCTTCCCCATTTATCTATAAGTTTCCACACTCTCCTGTAAAAGAGAGTGTGTTTCCTGTAAATGTCGAACCAAGGAGAAAAGGAGGGAAAATAGAGCTAGGTGATGGCTTATGATGGAGAAGATAAAGGATCCATGTTTATGATCTTTCTTAGCTTTGATTATCAAGTAAGTAATCCCTCTCAAGTTAGTGATTTAAGTGGGAAATCATCATATGATGTGGGTATGATCATATGATGATTTGATTAGCAAGATGATTATGTTTTGATGGGTTTTGATAACCCTTGTTATGTTATTATTTGTTATGTTGTTAAGTTTTTATTATTTATGAAGGATGGTGATGATGATGATGGATCATTGTGATGATAATGTTCTTGATGTGTTGTGTAGCTTGGTTTGAGGTAAGTAAAATGATGATAGCATATGTTATATGAATTTCTATCATATTGTGTTATGTATGTTTATGTTGAGAAGATGAGCTTGGTTATGTTTATGTGATGCCATGGTTATGGCTTATATGATGAGATGATGCTATGGGATATGTTTATGTTATGTGTTAGATGAGACTTGAGTATGTAAACCCTGATGTAAGTGTTTATGTATATGATGCATTATGTGGTTTGAAGTATAATGGTATGTTATAGTCGTTTTACTTACTAAGCGTTATCGCTTACGGTTTAGTTGTCTAACCGTTTTGTAGGTCCTTATGTTTATGGAAGACGTGGAATAAGGAGTATGGTTCATGTATGCGTTTGGTAGATGGAATTGGTAAGAGAATAGAGCTAGGTAGGATACCGAGCTCAAGTGTATGAGTTTGTACCCCCGCGAGTCAAGTGTCATTTTGTAATGAGTAAACAAGTGTCAAAATGTATGTCAGTAGTCGTATGACGATTGGGTGGTCAAATGGTGTATCAAAGTGTAGTTTATATGTTTATGGTCAACGTTAAAGGAGCGTTTGGCATAAGCTTGTTTATACCCATTTTGAGTAGTAAACGGGTCAAGTGTTATCGTAACATGTTTGATGTGTTAAATGAATGATTTCTGTAATGTTTATAGAGTGGAAAAGGTGTCAAAGTGTATTTTGTGGTGTGTTGAGTTTATGCAGGTTTTCCTGCTGATGTTCTGTCTCAATCGGTCGATGCGGCGTATCTAACATAATTGATGCGGCGTATCATAAGTTTAAGGTGATGCGACGTATTTAATATATCAGATGCGTCATATTAGAAGCTTAAGGAGATGCGGCGTATCATTTCAGGTTGATACGGCGCATGGCCTCTCAACTTTGATACGGCGTATCCCTTAAAAGGGATGCGGCGTATCGATGGTCACAGAAGAGTTGTGTGGTTGTGATATAAATACATTGCAAATGTTTTCGAAAGGTTTATTAGTATATGTTCTTGTAAGAATTTTTAAAGGGATTAAATGTTATAAGTTATGGTTATTAAATGGAGAATTTGTATGAGTCCGTTTTAGTCAAATGTTTCCGCGTAAAAAGTCAAAGTTTTTAGTATAAGTGGGCACGGGGTGTTACAAATTGGTATCAGAGCTTCGGTTTAAGTGAATTAGGTTTCCACTTAGGGTTGCCTAGTCTTAAACCACTCGTAGAAGCCCTGGACGTAAGTGTTAGATTGCGCGGAAATTATTTGCTATGTGTTAGACGGAATATGTTTTATGATAGTTGAGCCTTTTGATGATTAGTGATGTATGCTTGTGTTAGTGTTGTTGTGTTTGAGATACAAGTCCATGGGGACTTGAGATGTTAGATCATTAGTTGGCCGAGCACCTCGGTTAGTGCCGGTGTTGGTATTGCGATTATGTGAGGTAAGTCCGTGGTGACTTGAGATGTTAGATCATTAGATAGCCGTGCACCTCGGTTGGTGCCGGTAATTTTTATTGTGATCATGAAAATGTATAGTAGAGCCATGGTGATGGCATGCGAGTAGAAATGCTAAGAGGTATTAGAGACGGGTTAGTAAGTGAACTAAGGTTTATGATGCCTTAGCTATAAAATGGGCTATTGTTTGTGGTGAGTTAGAAGGTCGATGCTTAGACATTGCTTGGTTATGCAATGTGATATATGAGCCATAGACTTTATGTTTTGATTTATGTTATGAATGTTTTAACACTTGCCGGATAAGTGTTAAGTCTATTGTGTGAATGCTTATGTGATGATAAGTTTATGGTAGGTTATTGAATGTCTAAGATTTATATGAAGTGCTTGAGAGCACGTTTGTATTGAAGGGTATGAGTTGAGATAGATGCCTTAGAATGTGTGTGTTATGTGTTGACCTAGTTGTGGCCGGTAAAGCTAAAAAGGAAATATTGATATGTGAGAAGAGTTAAGAAGCATGCTAATAATTTGAAAAAGCATAAATGCTTAAAAAATTTAGATAAGAAAGAAGTGAATAGCGAAGTATGTTTATAGCTTGATGTTTTGAGAAGCGTGAGTTCTTATATGCTAAACTAAATGAGAAAGTTAAAGTGAAAAGTTAAGAAGTGATGAGAACATGTTACATATAAAACATGATAAATTGAAAAAGTGCTAGCGATATATGGTAAAGTATGATGAGTCAAAGTGACGAATAAAATATAGATTGCGCTAGAAGTCATAGGTGACTTGAAGTGCGCTAGAAAGAGTTGTAAAAACATGAATGTGATCATGTTAATATATTTGAATATGTAAGATGAAATTAAAGAAAGTGTTACAGAATAAACCTATGTAAGGTTTGTATGCATACAAGTTGAATAAACTAAATAAAGTGACAGTATGAAGTAAGAATATGGTCAACAAGGGTTGACGGGTGATAGTAAGAGTGTGTTGTAAGAACACGTAGAGATGTATAAGTTGTAATGAATAAGCATTACATATAAATTGTCTAAATAAAAATGGCACATAGTTAGTGTATGAGTCAACTTAGGGTTGACGGGTGAAAGATAAGTGGCATTGTGAAAATGCGATGATAATAAATGTGCAAGTGTTATATAGAAACTTGCCTAGATGGTAGTAAATGTGATAGTGAATGTTTAAATTGCGTAAGGCAATGGAAATTGAATAGATGATAGTGTGTGTCTAATTATAAAAGTGCATGAAAGATAAAATGAGTAGATATGATAAGACAGATATAGCCTGGATCCAATGCTTTAGTTTTGGCATCCTTTGGGATGGCCTAGCTTGCCTTTTATGGCATGATTGTTAGCTTGCCTTCACCGGCATGGTTTGCCTATATCCTTGGCATGATGTTAAGGTGTCTACATGGCACGATGTTAAGGTGTCTTTATGGCACGATGTTAAGGTGTCTTAGGGCACGATGTTAAGGTGTCTTTCTGACACGATGTTAAGGTGTCTTTATGGCACGAGGTTAAGTTGCCTTCTATGGCATGATGTTAGCTTGCCTTATGGCATGGTTGTTAGCTTTCCTTATGGCATGGTTGTTAGCTTGCCTTATGGCATGGATGAAAGTTAGAGAGATTGGATCCAAGGCCAGAAAAGATGGAAAGTAGATAAGTACGAGTGTTAGGTCGGAAGCGTATAAGTAGGATGGTTTATGGTTTCTTGATATAAATGGATTGGGACGCCTTTTCATTTGAATGAAGAAATTGTAAATCACCGAACCATGAATTTGTATTTCTTGATTTACATAGATCGGGACGCCTTTTTATGTGAATGAAGAATTACAAAAGAGTGGGCTTATGTGTAACCGATATGACATGAGTACGGATAGTGATATGAGATAGTAAAAACTAAAACCGGTTAGACGTCATAAGAAAAGATAAATACGAATAAAACTTCTAGTGGCGTTAAAATAATGTGTGAAACCCTAAGTTAGACGTCTAAATTGAATTATGTTTTAATTTGATAAGTTAAATTGTGAGCATTTCCAGAAATTTGATAAGAAAGTATGCTTAAGTGTTGTGTGTGTTAGATTTTTAAAGGTGCCGTTTGTATGGTACCTTTTGTATTTTGAGATAAGTTGCCGGTTTTTAGTATAGATGCGTATTTGGTATTATGAGGAATGTGAGATTTGCCGGATATATGATATTAGGTCATGATCAGTGCATTGTTGAATGCCGTGCTATAGTGTGGAAGTGTGACTCATATAGAGTCACAGTAGTAGATTTTCCCGGATGACAAGTAGTTGTTTCGGGAAATCTTAGAAAAGTTTATGATGAGAAGTGTGCTTTTAGCGGATTATGAGTTGTGTTTATGTCTAGTAAGAGTAGAATTTGCAAGATCATGTAGATCGTTGCAAGGAATTGGCCTAGAAAGCACGAGAATAAGGACTTGTATATGTTGTGAAGTTAGTTTTGGATAGTTTTTGACGAGAGATTTCGGGGACGAAATCTAAATAAGGGGGTAGAATTGTTAGACCCGTTTCCCGGGTATTGGGACCCCACCCTAGATGAAGTTGACCCGAGCCTAAGTATGTTTGACTAAGAGCATGTGGTTGTCTAAGGGCAAATGATTATAGTGATAAGTGTTAGTCTGTTATAGCCTAGATGCGGCGCATCTAGGAAGTTACATGCGGCGTATGGTAGAAAAGGAAAGTAGAACCGACTTGTTATAGTCCATGCGCCGTATTGAAGAAGTAGATACGGTGTATATAAGGGGTTGCATGGATGCGGCGCATCTAAAATATAGATGCGGCGCATCGACCTTAAATAAGCAGAAATGACAGAATTGCCCTTGTAGCTAGAATCTTCCCCATTTATCTATAAGTTTCCACACTCTCCTGTAAAAGAGAGTGTGTTTCCTGTAAATGTCGAACCAAGGAGAAAAGGAGGGAAAATAGAGCTAGGTGATGGCTTATGATGGAGAAGATAAAGGATCCATGTTTATGATCTTTCTTAGCTTTGATTATCCAGTAAGTAATCCCTCTCAAGTTAGTGATTTAAGTGGGAAATCATCATATGATGTGGGTATGATCATATGATGATTTGATTAGCAAGATGATTATGTTTTGATGGGTTTTGATAACCCTTGTTATGTTATTATTTGTTATGTTGTTAGGTTTTTTATTATTTATGAAGGATGGTGATGATGATGATGGATCATTGTGATGATGATGTTCTTGATGTGTTGTGTAGTTTGGTTTGAGGTAAGTAAAATGATGATAGCATATGTTATATGAATTTCTATCATATTGTGTTATGTATGTTTATGTTGAGAAGATGAGCTTGGTTGATGTTTATGTGATGCCATGGTTATGGCTTATATGATGAGATGATGCTATGGGATATGTTAATGTTATGTGTTAGATGAGACTTGAGTATGTAAGCCCTGATGTAAGTGTTTATGTATATGATGCATTATGAGGTTTGAAGTATAATGGTATGTTATAGTCGTTTTACTTACTAAGCGTTATCGCTTACGGTTTAGTTGTCTAACCGTTTTGTAGGTCCTTGTGTTTATGGAAGACGTGGAATAAGGAGTATGGTTCATGTATGCGTTTGGTAGATGGAATTGGTAAGAGAATAGAGCTAGGTAGGATACCGAGCTCAAGTGTATGAGTTTGTACCCCCGCGAGTCAAGTGTCATTTTGTAATGAGTAAACAAGTGTCAAAATGTATGTCAGTAGTCGTATGACGATTGGGTGGTCAAATGGTGTATCAAAGTGTAGTTTATATGTTTATGGTCAACGTTAAAGGAGCGTTTGGCATAAGCTTGTTTATACCCATTTTGAGTAGTAAACGGGTCAAGTGTTATCGTAACATGTTTGATGTGTTAAATGAATGATTTCTGTAATGTTTATAGAGTGGAAAAGGTGTCAAAGTGTATTTTGTGGTGTGTTGAGTTTATGCAGGTTTTCCTGCTGATGTTCTGTCTCAATCGGTCGATGCGGCGTATCCAACATAATTGATGCGGCGTATCATAAGTTTAAGGTGATGCGGCGTATTTAATATATCAGATGCGTCGTATTAGAAGCTTAAGGAGATGCGGCGTATCATTTCAGGTTGATACGGCGCATGGCCTCTCAGCTTTGATACGGCGTATCCCTTAAAAGGGATGCGGCGTATTGATGGTCACAGAAAAGTTGTGTGGTTGTGATATAAATACATTGCAAATGTTTTCGAAAGGTTTATTAGTATATGTTCTTGTAAGAATTTTTAAAGGGATTAAATGTTATAAGTTATGGTTATTAAATGGAGAATTTGTATGAGTCCGTTTTAGTCAAATGTTTCCGCGTAAAAAGTCAAAGTTTTTAGTATAAGTGGGCACGGGGTGTTACTTAGGCTTGATTACATGTTGTATAGCTCATTTTTGCGTTGTCGTGTAGGGTGGTTTATGTTACTGTGGCCATTTTGGTGGGTTTCCTAGGGTTCGTGGTTGACTTTCCGGTGATCACAGTTCTTGCAACCATGAAAAGCAAATACATGTTGCTAAAGGGATGGCACCGTCTATTTCATGATTGAATAGGTCGAGAAGGCCCATTTTTGGAGAGTATATGTGTCCCATTTGCAGGTTTCGCAATTTTATTATGGCCTTTCTGCCTAGCATTTTTCTCAGTTTTTATGCAGCTGTTGTTGCCTATCAGGTCAATATTTACATTGAATTATATATCTTATAGTTGAATTTTAGAGCCAAGCTTTTCAGTTTTCGATAACGTGATACATCTTGAAAAAGTTTGTCCTGAATCTTTAGTAAAACCTGTCTGAACTTTATTCACTCTATATATTAAAACCGACCGTCGGTGGTATTATAATATTATACCTTTCGATTAAAAAATTATAAAATGTTAGCCCATGAAATGCCCAACTTTTAGTCCCGATATGGTCACCGCCTCTCATGATATATCTCGAAGATAGCTACAACAAACCGCCTTAACATCTCCATCCTCTGTGACGACCACGAAAAAAAACCAGTTTAATTCCGGATTTTTATGTACTAACGTCACCTTCCACTACACAAATCAAGAACAAAAGATGTAGATCTGTGCCGATTTCTTTTTGTTTACCCTCTTTTTGTCACCTCCCGTATCCTTGATTGTGGTTGTAGCCGGCGTCGGCGTTTCGTGTCCTGAGTCTGCAAACCCACTTCCAAGAACAGGTAAGTAAGAAAATTTGATTTATGGGTTTTTGTTCTTGGTTAGACTATGATGTTCAGTTGAAGAGACTTTATGATATTGACAGAGTTCTGATATTTCGATTATACCAAAAGTACATGGATCAAGGTTTGTCCGTTATTCAGATTGACTTTTTACTTCGGTTGTTTCGTTTTTTAATTCGTATGAATTTCACTTTGCTCATATATTTTTAAATTCTAGCTTTTCCTTTGGCAAGAGCCATGAACAAGTGAAGAAATTCATGACACTGTCTGTACAAGATACAAATTCCTTATATTTGACAAGGTAATCTTTTATGGTTTTATGTTGTTGCAAATTCCTCTTTATTTAATATTTAGCGACTGATAAAAATTAACAGACACTTGGGGAAAAACTATTGGTGATTTTATCTTCAATATTGTCAAAAAAAAAAAAAAAAAAAAAAAAACACACACACACACACGAACAATATACTTACTGATGAAGATCGTTTTGGTTTTACTGTGTGGCCGCTCATAGTTTTGTTTTAATTTATTAACCACATATTTTTCGCAGTGGCAATAGCGTCACTCTCAGCCTCTGGAATGAAATGGCAACTAAGTTTGAGCTACAGCTGGCCATATCTAGACTGTTTTGGTGCTCCCGAGGTGATTGGCAAGGTAAATCAGGAAATATCTTCCATTATTATTTAACTACTGATTCATTATAGAGTTATAACTAACAATATATTGTCATCAACCTCATTGTAACAGATTGGAACCGATATTGAAGACTTTAACTGCTCCTGGTTAGTTGTCAAAGCATTGGAACTCGCCAATGAGAAACAAAAGAAAACCCTACATGTAAGCAACTAACCACTACTTCTACATGTGCAACCATACGTACATAAAATATATGCACTCACAAATAAAATAGATGCATACATGCACAAGAACACCCATACATGGACAAATTTTATGTGCAATTGGCATAATTTGGGTATTGCAAACAGAAATGTAGGGATGACAATTTCGACCCATGGTTGATTTGCGATATATTTTTATATCTATCATGTCAAATGTGGGAGAAGTCGTCCAAAAGTATTTTTTACTCCTAAATCATTTTATACAAAACAATTAGACTGTTATTAAAATAAGTTTATTTGTATTTAAATAATTAATGAGCTGTAAAAAAGGTAAAATCTTGGGCGAGAGTGTTTATGATCGGTCATCCTGACGCAACTTGATGCGTGCAAATGCATTGACAACTAATTTTGCTCATAACCTATATGTTTGCTTACATGCAGGAGAACTATGGGAAAAAAGAGCCCGCGTCTGTTGCTAAAGTTAAGGAAGTATACCACACTCTCAAGCTTCAGGTTTTTTGACTTTTTCTTGAAAACCATAGACTTCATCTACACGTGTTCTTATTATCATGGTATATATGTAGGATGTATTCGAGGATTACGAGGCAACAAGTTACAAGAAGCTGATCACATCGATTGAAAATCACCCAAGCAAAGCAGTCCAAGCGGTGTTGAAATCCTTCTTGGGTAAAATCTACAAGAGGCAAAAGTAGATGTATTGTACCAACTGATTTACGATTTGAGTCTCAAGAGTGGAAAATCATTCGCATTCTCCTGATATTGCACGAGTCACACGCGATTTTAAATCGCGAACTGTGATTTTGTCAAAAAGCATCCTTTTTATTTACATGCAGCACCCCAAAATATTTTTCAGCCCATGCTAATCTGCTACATATAAACATTTACATTGCTATGCTAACAATGGAGAAGAAAAGGTTGGTTGAAGAGTTGACTTGCACAAAGTCAAAGTTGCAGTTGCATGACAGAATATTTTCATTTTGATTGTGATTTTGTTAGTCATTTGTATTGTATTTGGTATGAACTTAGGTAACTGATGTACTTTGATGATTAGCAGTAGCATAGGATGTAGTTATCTGTGTTTATTAGTGTATTTTAATGGATTTCGACTCCATAAAGTCAAACTTTTGTATGGCATAATAAAAAAATTTGCAGTTTTCAATAGTGTACTTATCTGTGTTTATTATTGGCACTTGCAGTCAGTTATGATCTCATTTTATGATACTTGGAGTCATACAGTTTATGATCTCAGTTATGTGTCCCAGTTATGATCACAGTTTATCATCACAGTTTTTTGTACACTTGAAGTTTATAATCAAAGTTCATGTATGATAACTATTGACTTTTAGAAAGTCAATTATGATCTCAGTTTAAGAACACTTTTGAAGTCATACATATTAAGGATACATAAAAGGGACAACTTCATAGCATAAATTTGACTTTTACCAAGTCAATTAACTTCATTAAACATGAAAATTGACTATAGAAAGCCAAATACCATAGTTCAGTTCCACAAATATTCCTAGATCAGTTCCATACATCATGGTGTTGCAAGTTTTTGAATGCCCAAACTAATACACAAAAGAGGGCATCTAAAAATTACTTAAAAGCCAAATGCCCAAAATGTTATACAAAATAGGGCATCTAAAGTTACTTCAAAATTTAACACAGTTAGTGAACAAAATACTACACAAAATCTATACTAAGTTATGTTCAAAGCATTGTTTGGTGAGCTTCCTTCACCATGAATTCGTTTTCACTATTTGACACAAAAAATCACTTATACTTAAATGAAAACAAATAATAAATCTAAGAAATAGCCCCGCCGCAACGCGGCGGAATCGTGTTCCTCGTTCTTCTAACATTTTTGCATAACTCTATTTTTGAGGTCATTATGATGTGTTATTATCCCTGTGTTTCGCATGGCCGGGTTCATGGGTCTGAGGCAACCGGCATTTAATTACTCCCGATGTGCTTCTCTATGGCTGCTCAAATCATCATTGTACATGTATTTAAGAGACCTTTCTATCAAATCTCACTCATATCTAATCTCACCCAAAACACAAAACACACACATACACACACAAAGATAATGGCTCGTTTGGTTCGCTGTGATGAATTAGCAGCCGCTTCTAAGTCGACTTTTTTGAAGGATATGATGTTACTGCACTTTGAAAGGGTGGTGGCCGCTGATATGGCCGTTGAAACGGAGCTTAGGAGGGCTTGTCAGGAGGTGATCGATCGTGCTAATGGGACGCAGGATTTGATTATGGAGCTAGAGAAGCTCCGTGGCTCTATCCCTGCTGTGGAAATTAAAGTGTAGCTTTTCTGAAAGAAGCCCAGGATCATGATATGGATAAGGCTAGGAGGTTGTTGATAATGGTTACCGAGGTGCATCTCCGGGTTCGTGAGAAGTTATTTTTTGTTACCAAGTTGAAGGAGTTGTAGATTGGTTGTGGGTTGATGGTTGGGGAAATGGTTTTTGGGTGTTGGTGTTTGGGTTTGTTTAGGTTTGTTTCCTTGTACATAGTTTGTGTATAATGGGGTTTGTGAACTTGATGTTTGCAAGTTTAATTACGAATGGAATGTCTATTTTGCATATATTAATGTTGTTGTGTTTATTTTCTTATTATTAGTTTTGTTTGATTTGATTAATTTGATCATAGATAGACGATGCTCCTGTATATATGATTATAAAATTAATGTTTTGGGTGTGCTATATTGGAGTGAAACTCATAATAGTTGCTTGTGACATTGCTAGTGTGAGTTTTTTATTAGTTCAACAGGCTGATCATACTTGAAAATATACATTTGTACATGTAGGAATGTTAGGAAATTGTCTTTTGTTAATGGGGTTTTCAGAGTCTGGTATATAGAGTGTGCATATTCGGGTGATGAAAACATGGAGCAAAGGGATCATGGGGAAAGTTGTTAGCATTCTCGGATATTAGGATTTTTTGTATTAAAGGTCGTTTGGACTGAAATAATGATTTCATTTGGGGGAAGGGTGTCCAGAAATATCACTAAGACTATGCATAATGGGGGCGTTGTTGCCCATTTTTCCTCGAACAGCGCTCCAACAGCGCCCCCTCCTCCAAAACGTAGGGGCGCTGTTGGCCAATTTTTCCTCCATCCGGTGGTGCTGACAGCGCCTTCTCTTTTGCTACTTCCCATGAAATATGAACGTTGCTAAACGTTCGGATTGCCAGGCATTTCATTTTTATTTTTTAACCATCAAATTTTTATAAATTTTACACTATAAAACTCTCATCAAACCCTCGTTTTTACTCATTATTCTCTCATCTTTATACATTCCTCTCATTTTTTATAAACACATTTCCTCATCTTTAGACATTTCCATCAAACCACCATGAATCCCAACCGTCCAACTCGCCCACAAAATTACACATACCCCGAATACGTTCGTCTTCGTCGTGTTAACGAGTTTAACGAGGGTGGGTATTCAAACCAAGAACTTCTAGATATCATCTCGCATTTGCCACCAAATATGCAAACCGGGTTTCAAAACTACGGTTTCGGTAACCAAAATTACGGGTTCAACTCGTATACCCAACAAAACGTTTCACAATTCCCGTCACAATTCAACACGTCTCCACAATTTCGCCCGCAATTCCCTTTGCAACAACAATTCCCTTTGCAACAAAACTCGGTAGATGTTGAATCTAACTAGAGTGTCCCGGATAGTCCTCTAAGCGTTACCCGATCGAAGGGTAAGCAAACCACCACCGCCGAACCGTCTCAAAAAACAAGACGGGCGCACACAAAAAACCCGAGGGCGAGCCAAGAGCTAAGATGACGCGTATGCCGTGGAATGACCACAAGTTGATGTGCTTGGCACGTGCGTGGGTAGAAATTGCGACGGATCCAAAAGCCGGTATTATGTTTAACTTATTATTTTTAAGTTATTATGTTTTTTTTTACGTTATTATGTTTTTTTACGTTATTTTTTTTACGTTATTATTTTTTTTAAGTTATTATTTTTTTTACGTTATTTTTTTTAAGTTATTATTTTTTTTTACGTTATTTTTTTTAACTTATTATGTTTATTTGTCTATTTTGTAGCGGATTATCAACAGGGAAATGTACTTTGGGCTCGAATTCGAGAAGCATTTTTTACCGCAATGGGTGTCAGACACGATTATCGTACGCCGGACATGATTCGGGGGAAGTAGACCGACCTCAACAAGGCGTGTCAATTCTTTAACGGTTGCTACAACCGGAAAAGGAATATGCCAGTACCAAGCGGTGAAAGTTTGTTGACGTGGATTTACGAGGCCGCCGACAAGGAATACAAGGCGGTTAAGTCGCAATCATTCCAACACAAGGCGGTATGGGAGTACCTTCACACCCATCAAAAATGGATCGAGCAACCCTCTTTGGAAATTCGTACAACGAGACCGTCAAAACGGTCTAAAACCGATTCGTCATCCGCCCCCGAAAGCCAATCGTCCGATGCTCACACGTTGAACCTAAACGACGAGGCGGAAGAAGACGAGACTGTGTATGTCGAGCCGCCAAGGCCCCCGGTAGGCGAAGTGCCGAAGGAAAAGGGGTTTCCTCATCCTCCTCCACCGCCACCGACAACGCGTTGAGCCAAATTGCGGATCAACTAGCTAGGCTAGGGGATGAGGCTCAAAAGCGTCGTGAGCTTAAAGAAAAAAGATACAACGACCAAGCAACGCTAATCAAAAGGAAAGATTTGGAGCAATTGCGACGAAGTACCGATGGGATGACCGACGAGGAACTAGCTATTAACGAACAAATCAACGAAGCAATCAAAAGAAAGTATGGTTTGTAGTGTTTTTTATGTAATATTTAGTATGAAATTGTATGACCTTTTTTTTTTTTTTTTTTTTTTTTTTTTTTTTTTTTTTTTAATTATGTAATATTTTAGGGTTTATTTTAATGAAATTGTCTTTTTATTTATATTATTTAGTTTTTTTATAAGTTTTTAGTGATTTAAAAAAATAAAAAAAGAAAAGAAAATGAATGACAAGTGTCAAACAACCCCCCACTCACCACTACACCATTTTTTCAACAAAGCCCCACAATACCCTCACATGCCACGTGTCAAATAACTCACACCCTCTCTTACGCACCACTACACATACTCTAAGGGGGTGGGTTGGGGGGGGGGGGTGTGGTTGATTGAATATTTTTTCAACAAAAGTGTATAAGATTTTTATACGTTATAAGAATTCTTTTTGACCGCCTTTTGTCTTGTATGTAAATTCAGATACTATAGATTAAGGAGAATTACTAATAACATTAACAGATATTTCATTATGTTACTTTTATGGATATAAATTAGTAGATGTATATTAGGATCGAACTCGAGACCACGTAATTGCACACTTTACGTATGAAGAATTAATGGTTAATAATTTAATATAAAAAGTTATATTTAATTATTAATAAACACAGAACGTATAACAACCGTTAGTAATTAACGAAAATTGACTAACGATCGTTAAATAATAAAAGGAAGGACTATAGATGGAATTAAAGGTCAAGAGGCTTCTAGAATTCCCCTAAGGGGTGAGGGCTGATCGGTTAGGATTTGGGTATCCTAATCCTATACCAACTTGTCTTCCAAGTTTTCCAAACGTATAAATAGAGGGCCAAGGGTCATTGTTTTGTAACTTTTGTGCACACACAATACCTAAAACCTTTTCATTCTATTTGTTTTGTTTTGGCCGATCGGATCTAAACCCTCTAAAGGGTCGATCGATTTTTTTCTAAACCAAAAAAAAAATTGATTTGCGTTTACTTTTACTAGCATAACATTAATTTGGTATTAGTACATGTGTACAAGAACGTGGTACTAACACACTATTGTTAGCATCTTGGATTGAATTGTAAAATGGTAAGGGACAATTCTTATAATCCATATAAACCCTAATTAGGGTCCATCGAATTAATTGCTTCTTGAAGATTGCAAAAAGGTACGCATACTATTTATTATTCAGTTAATTATTTACATGTTATTTGATCTTACGCTTCCGCAATACTTGATGTTTATTTGTTTAATTATGTATGTCATGTTATTAAATTCCAACAGTGGCATCATGAGCCTTGTATAATGTGTAATTAATTACCGAAACACGTAAAAAATGAATACTTGCTATGTGTTAATTATATATGTCGAATTTTAGGGTTCAAAAATTCGAAACCCTAGTTTTTTTTTTCTTTTTTTTGGTGGTGGGGGGCGATTGCCTCTAAAATTAAAAAATAAATAAATAAATACAAAAAAAAATATAAAATATAAAATAAAAAAAAATTGGTTTGTTGTTTAATTGAATTAGAAACCCTAGGATTGCATATGATATAATTATGTGTTAATTGTATGCGATCTTGCGACTTGTTCAATAATTGTTATATGGAATCCATGATGAAATGTGCATGTTTTGTCATGGAATCATTATGAATTAATTGTTAAGTTTTTATTTCACATGTATTGTTTTGATAAATCTTGAATTGGTGAAAACCTCAATAGAATTAATTAATCAATTATGTGCAATATGACATATTTTTAGCTATGGTTTACGCAATCGATACGTCGATGCATATGGTTCACTTGCCTTTGTAAGTGAGAGCCATAGTTAATATATGTGTAATTTAACCTAGAACTGATTATTAATAGGTTTTATCGAATAAGTTTGCATGTGGCTACTTGTTTACATATTAATTGTTAGTTAAGTGAGTGTTTATTTTTTATTATTACTTTTTTGTTTATTTTTTGTTTGACATGTTGTAAACAAAAGGATAATTTTGAATAAAAAAATAAACCGGATTAAATAATGGTGAAACTTGATTTGTGTATAAATTATGAATCTTGCAAGGTCTCATATACCGATAGTGGTTCGCTTCGCACGGTAATTCGCTCCCAGGCGAGACTAGCAAGTTTTATAATTTATGACATGCTTTTAAGAGTCAAAACTATAGCTTTTAGTTGATTGATGCATTTCAAATAGTAAGAAAGGCTCACCCAACTTGACAAACTGTGTGAGGGGTATAAGGAGGGTACGCATTAAATTGTGACCTTAAAGAAACGGGTTTTTAATGGCTTTAAGCTAACATTTGTTTCTCCGCTCCTTTGTGCGTCAAATTGGAGCTACCTAGTACGACTATTTTATATGTACAAAATCACCTAAAGGGTGAATTGACCTCAATTCCACGCGCCACTTTGTGGTAATTATTCGAATAACTTGGGTCTTTTGACTCATGCAGTAGTACGATATAGTGGGCGATAATTGTAGGTAATTCTTTTATTGGTTCATCCAATACCTCAATTAAAACTTGGTTAATTTGATCTTACTGAAATTGGTTAATAAAAAGGTTTTTATTAAAACATATGATACGAAGTTTTATGCATGCTTTTTCGTACATATTTTTTATTATACACATCAAAACTAGTACCCTTAAAATTTAAGTTAATGCCATCGAATTAAAAGAACACTTGAAGTTGCAATTTACGTTATGTGAGAACTTAGCTAGATTGCAATGGAAAGGTAAATCTTCATGTTGTGTGAGAGCTCAACTGGACACATTTGCAGTTTTTTAAATTAGACGACTTAATTAAGTTGTTTAGTGAGAGCTATAACTCAAGGCATTAGATGGGGTTAAACAGGCTTACATTGCAACTAGATTTGGTAATGTAAATCCCATTATGATCTAGGAATTGGAAATTGTTTGCCAATTATTGTTCGACAGATTACCTTATTTTATACTTTCATTACTAGCAGATCAACTGATGTAATGGAACTATGTTAATTTGGGTCCTAGTTTCAAGAAAATTCTATGGTTATATGAATATTTCCTTGGGTGTTTTATTTTCTTGAAAAATTGTATTATCGAAAATACTAATATTTGAACTTTTTTTTGTAGAAATGGCTCAAAACGATAACACTACTTTGAGTTAAGCATTCAAAACTTTCTTTGAGCGAGAAAAAATGACTGGCTCAAAAAATTTCAATGATTGGTTTCGATCACTCAGGATTGTCTTGCAAGTGGCTGAGAAACTGGAATATTTGTATAAGCCTTGTCCTGCTGAACCTGCTGCTAATGCATCTGATGTGGAAAAAGCAGAGTGGAAAGTTGAATATAAGAAACATAATGCTATGGCTTGCATGATGCTGGGAATGATGACACCTGCTTTACAAAAGCAGTTTGATTTTTTTTTTCCCTTGTGACATGCTCAACGAACTCAGACGTATGTTTGAGAAACCTCAAGCTGTTGAAATTTATGATTTGATCGATGCTCTTCACAGCTGTAAGCAAGAGATGGTAAACCTGTAAGTGCACATGTGTTGGAAATGAAATGTTACATGAACCAATTGGAGGCACTTGGCAAACCCTATGCAGTAGATATTGCTGTTAACTTAATCAATAGATCCCTGAATATGGAATTTAGTGGTTTTGTGCGCAACTTCAATATGCACTGCGTGGGGAAGACAGTGAGTGAATTGCACACATTGCTCATTGACTACGAGAAAGGATTACCACAGAAGGCTCCTACGCCCCAAGTACTTGCTATTCAGGGCGGTAGGATTAACAAGCCAAAACCGCAAACTAACAAGAAAGGTAAAGGTAAAGCTAATAAGGGTAAACAAGTTATGGCCTATCAACCTGAACCTAAGAAATATCCTCCTAAGAAGAAAGAGAATCCCAAGAAGGATCAAGCTTGCCACTATTGTCATGTAGTGGGTCACTAGAAGAGGAACTGTCCTCTTTATCTTGAAGAGTTGCGAGCAAATAAGAACAAGAAGTCTGGGCAGGTCGCCAGCACTTCAGGTAACTTATTTATGATTGAATTATTTACTCTAAATCATAAAATTAATTCCTGGGTATATGATACTGGATGTGGTATTCACATTTGTAATACACTTCAGGGGTTTAGAGTCGAAAGGAAGCTTGTCTATAGGGAGCAATATCTGCACGTGGGCAATGAAGCACCTGCAGCTATTGAAGCCATAGGAGTGTTTAATTTAGTTTTGCCTTCTGGCTTAGTACTGTCGTCAAACAATTGTTATTATGTACCTTCTATTATTAGAGGTGTTGTTTCCTTTTCTTTATTGTTGGATCTTGGTTTTATTTACACTATCACTAGTAATGGAATTTTTGTTTCTTTAAATGGTATTTTTATTTTATTTTAATGCTATTGCTGTGAATGGTGTGTTTGAGATTGACATGTTTGATAATGTATCTAATAAAAATAATTCAATTTTAGCATTAGTAAGAGAATTAAGTCAGACTTGAATTCTTCTTACCTTTGGCACTGTAGACTTGCTCATATAGGCAAGACTCGCATGGAAATGCTACAACACGATGGGCTTTTGAAAAGTATCAATGATGAATCATTTGATAAATGTGAGTCATGTATATCTGGGAAGATGACAAAGAAGCCTTTTCATAATCGTATGGAAAGGGCTTCTGATCTACTTGGTTTGATACATACTGATGTGTGTGGACCACTTAGACATGTGTCAAGAAGAGGTGCTAGCTACTTCTTAACCTTTACAGATGATTTCAGCCGTTATGGTTATGTCTACTTGCTTAAACATAAACATGAGGTGTTTGAAACATTTAAGGTTTTCAAAGCAGAAGTAGAATTGCAACTAGGAAAAAAGATTAAAGCTCTTCGATCCGATAGAGGCGGTGAATGGAATTGTCCAGCATCTCACATCTCCATATACTCCATAACAAAATGGTGTATCTGAGAGAAGAAATCGTACATTTTTAAACATGGTGCGATCAATGTTTAATCTTACAACTCTTCCTTTATCTTTTTGGGATTATGCTTTAGAATCTGCTGTTCGTATTCTAAATATGGTTCCCACCAAGAAGGTTGATAAGACACTATATGAAATATGGAATGGTAAAGCTCCTAACTTGTCTTATTTAAAGGTATGGGGTTGCGAGGCGTATATTAGACGTGACTCAGCAAATAAACTCCAACAGAGATCTATAAAGTGTATCTTTGTAGGATACCCAAAGGAAACAATGGGTGACTACTTTTACTACCCACCTGAAAATAAAGTAATTGTTGCTAGGTATGGAGACTTTCTTGAAAAGGATCTCATATCTCAAGAATTCAGTGGGTGAATTTATGATCTGGAAGATGATCATGAAGATGCATTACCTTCTGAAAACACTAGCGAACTTCCTATGGAACCTGAAAGTCTTGGTCCTACACCTGAAGTTGTTCCCATTCGCAAGTTTGCAAGGACTGTACGTGCTCCTGAATGTCTATGTCTTAACGTAGAAGTTCAGGAAACTATATTAAGGGATCTTGGAGAACCTGCTAATTATAGGGTTGCCATGAATGATCCTGAAAAGGAAAAATGGGTAGTAGCAATGAATGGGGAAATGAAATCCATGAGAGATAACGAAGTCTGAATTGAAGTAGACCTTCCTCCTAATGCTAAAGTCGTTGGAAGTAAGTGGCTCTTCAAGAAGAAAACTGACATGGATGGTAATGCACACACCTATAAGACTCGTCTAGCAGCTAAAGGCTTTACTCAAACCTATGGGGTTGACTACGAGGAGACATTTCTCCTATAGCAGACATTAGGGCTATTAGGATTCTCATAGCTATGGCAGCGTACTATGATTATGAGATTTGACAGATGTGTAACAATTTACAATTTTAATGTCATTATTTAACTATTTAATGTACTTTATATTTTTATTTTAAGTAAATTCACTTTTACAGATAACTAGATAGGTTATTCCGCATACGTCGTTAAACGTAAATTTAACTCGAGCCGACACCTAACAAAACTCAGTATAATTATTTTTATACATTTTGGTTCCTCACAATCATATTCTAAAACATTCCATTTTTACTTTTCTATTTTTACTTAAACTTTTTACATTTCGTGTTTTGCGTATTTTCAGTCTACGTTTGCAATTTCTAAACAACAATTAATCACCTAACAAGCCCAATGATCACCTACGATATTAAAATAGGTTATGTTGTCAAGCTTTAATATTTTTATAAGTTTTACATTTTTCGGTTGCTCAGTTTTAAGTTTCGTGACTT
Organism: Artemisia tridentata subsp. tridentata; assembly: GCA_021014915.2. NCBI lineage: Eukaryota > Viridiplantae > Streptophyta > Magnoliopsida > Asterales > Asteraceae > Artemisia > Artemisia tridentata. The sequence goes on from CP139506.1 coordinate 62,189,271, forward strand.
AAAGGCTTAACATTAGTAATTACCGGGATCAAACTATACCCACTAATCACTAAACCAATAATATTAAAACAAGATAAACACTATTTTGCCACCTTAGTACCCCTTTGCCACGTTTAGCAAACATAATACACACTTGTCAAGTGAAATCTGAGTAGTATTACTATTACATATATATTAGACATAATTAAATATATATATTCATTTTTTTTAACATCAAAACTTTGCATCTTACTTGGTGTTGTTTCTTTTGCCGTAAGATACACCAACACAAACAACAATTCCATAAAAAATGTTACCAAGTTTCTTGCTCAAAGATTGTAGGTCTAGTTCCTAGTTAAAGATCTCTAGTTACTTTCTACCAAAAATCACCATTAAACAACATCATAACCTCATCTTTTCCATTGGTTTTTCTTGGAAGCTTGTTGTTGTGGTGATTTAAATCTAGTGTTCTTGATCTTGATTTTCTTGTGTTTCCATTCCACACTTGTAAGGAACCACTTCATACTCTCCTTTTCAAATCTGATGAAATTTGTACTTTATGTATTTTTTTTGTTTCATATGCTTGTTGTATTAATTTATGAATTGTACATAACTTATAATACCAAAAACTTTGATTGGGACTAAGTTTGCAAAGAACATTTGGACCAGGGACTGTTTTCGTAATTACTACACTTAAACAATACACTTTGGGACTAAGGTAAAATATAGGCCTGTAGATCTAACTATTAGCTTCGATTTGTCGGGTGGTTGGTCGTGAGACGATACTCGATGAATTGATTAGAAAATAAACGGTAAAGGTTGTTGGAAAACGCACACCTGATTTGAGTGGCTAAAAAGTCTAAAATTTGTATTGAACCCTCTGTTGCACAAAACATAAAAGTTGTAAGTAACACTTTAACTTGAACTCAGCCGAAGACCCCGCATAAAAAGGAGTTACGGAACTCAACTTATCGCAAAAACGGTAGGACTGTTAGGTGCTGTCCTAGATCAAACTTGACATATTAGGGTAAAATGGTAATTTCACTTAAGTTATATAATTTTCAGAGCAGTGGGACCCAAAAATCTGATTAGTACACTTAAATACCTTTCCGCGAATATAAAATTTGAAGCTTAACTCCTTATTGTTTGGAAGAAACCATATTCTTAATATCAAATATAAACTTTTTATCAAAAACCACACTTTATATAAAAACTAATTAATTTATCAAAACTAGTTTCAAAATGGTCCCACATATTTTATAAAACTTATAAACATTTAAAATAATGATTATAATTATTTTGTAACCTAAAAATTTATAAATTATTAATTTCTACAAACACTTATTAATTAATTTACTACAAGTGGTAGGACCCACTTTAAGAAAATAAACTCACTAATTTTCTATAGATCAATTTAACCACATATTAACACATTAGAATATTTGGACTGTAAAAATAACATAAAACCCGAACCTCGGACATCTTATATATTAAGGCTCGTAACACTATCCTAACTTGTCAATTTTAGTCTCTGTCACTTTATAAACCTTAAAAACTCTATGTACAATTACATAATTGATATAATAAATATATAAACCTTACTTGCATTCATATTCTTTTATTTTAAAACCTAAGACGCAACATATTATTTTTAGGTTGCTCGTAGGACTTTTCGGTTTACCCGTCACTTTATTTACATCTTGCTATTCACTTTTGTTTACGGTGAGTTCATAGCCCCACTTTAACTCTTTAAACTGTTTATAAACCCACTGGGGAGATACATGCTATTTTACAATTTGGACACATGTGCTTTAAACTGTATGCTTACCAGAAAGTATTATTGCATAGGTGCCTTTGTTGCCAGAAATAAGTCCCTAACATCATGAACCATTAATTACAAACTGAGTAAACGCTAATATTATGAATATGCATATTGGGCTTGACGAGCCTGTCCGGGTGAGTAGCGCTCACTTTATAACTGTAGGTCAAACGGACACATAATATTGAGAAATTAGGTAACATGGCAAATTACCTTTTAGGGCATTATTAATATCATTCTATGATATTAGTTAACGTTTGAGTTCTTGAGCTTAGTGCAATACTTACTATTTACCCATAATTGTATCCGTTGCAATTATTGCTTTAAACTCTGAAATCTTGTGGTCCATTAATTATTTATAAACCTGTGAATTTCACTCAACCTTTGTATTAACTTTTAGAATGTTTTATCTCATGTCTTAGGGTTTTTGCCAAGTAGGAAGTCGCACAGAGAATGTTTTGAGGCTTGCATAATTTTATCATTCGATAAACCTTTATAAACTTTTATGTTTACGTGTTATGCAAATTAAAACTATTTGGGACCTCTTGTAACTCTGATGTTTTATTACGATCGAATGATAAACTTTTAAAAACGTTTCATTTAGAGTCGTTTTCTATGATTATGACTGTTGTACTAATAAGTAGCACCCAAATGATATTACATTCCGCTGCGATATTTTTGGGGTGTTACAGATTGGCACCAGAGCCATGGTTATAGAGAACCAGGTCGCATTTTTAGACCTAGACTATAACCGCTTTTTATATTTTAGCTACTTTACTTTGCATTGCCTTACACACTCCGTGCGCTTACACTTCACGAACACTTATTCTATACACGATTACACTTGTCAATATAAATAATATTTATATACACATGTAGTATTTATAAAAAGGACATTTATATATACTTGATTTACTTTCGATCGCCATTTCTTTATATAAAAGATTATTTATATAAACTTTTACTAAATTTGACCTCATATGCCAATTGTAGGGCATTATGTCAGTACCAGCTTCCCCAGTTCACTTACTCGATCCCTTACGAGAGATTCCCGACCTTGCACCACCCGTTCCCGAACAGGGATTTGACCCTGATGATGCCTTCCACCCAGAGGAGCACCAGGACATGTGACAAGGTTATGCTATAGTATGATATCGGTTTATGTAAGCCAAAATTTTCCATCTTATATTCATGTGTGTTGTGATTGTATCTACACATGTTGTGATTATATATTATGGTTGTCGTGATTCACCCTTATTATGATTGACTCTTATCGTGACTTATTCCGATCTCATCATGGTTGAGTTAATCTCGTTGTATTATGTACTTCTCCATCCAATGAATTCTCTATCTTTTGTTGCTGCCATGTTATTATAACTCTTGTCTATTTCACTCCCCATTTCTTCACCATCTTTTCAACCGCTTTACGAAGATACATTACTACCATATTCTAAATTAATTTACTTATAACATGTAAAATATTTGGGTGATACCCTATAGGCTCCTACATTCTATAAAATGGTTTGCTAAGTACCATATAAATATGTTTTGTTACCACCTAGCTCATAACTATTCTACAACAATTTTAGTCTTCGTCTTATAAACTATATTACCCATTTAAAAACTGTTTTGGCCACCATTTTGTAAACACCTTACAGACGGTTTTGCTATTATCTTGTGAAACCATTACTATCACCTTATAAACCATTTCGCTAAAAAGAAAAATTTTATACACTGTTTGTCACTATCCCATCAATCATTTTGTCACTTTCTTACTAACTACTTTACCACATAATAAACCGCTTTGTCATTATTTTTCAACTATTTGTATTCATATTATAAACCAGTCACCTTGCTACCCCCTAATAAAATAATAAACCGTATCGCTATGAACACACAAACTGTTTTCAAATATCCTACAAACCATTTTGTCGTTGTCCTATGAATTGTCCTACCACTATATCATAAAAATCAAATTTGTAACCTTACTACTATCTTATAAACAATGAATTGTTTTCCTATTGCCCCAAAAACTAATTCACAAATTAATTTACAAACTATATTATTAGCATAAACCGATTCGCTACCTGACTACTATTTCATAAACCAACAAATGACTTCACTAGCATTTTGTAAACTATGTTACAATTATCCTACAAGTTTTACTAACACCTTATAAACTATTTTACTCCCCTATGGACTGCTTTAGCCACTGTCTATTAAAGCAATAAAATTGCGTTATTATTACTTTATAAACTATTTCACCGTTACTTCACAAATTATTCTACGATCACCCCCTGAACTATTTACTTCCTTGAAAAATATTTTATGTTATAACCTTGCAAACAGAAGGACCGATATTTTTCTAATAACTAAACTCAGTTTTGCATCGTTGAACCTTAATTATACAAAGCCTGATCACCTATGTATAATTCAGGTAGGATCATGCTATGCTAGAAATGGTTGCCTTAAATTTTATCAAAGTCAAATTTTCTATTTCCATTCTCGAGAAATCACAAACTCACGTGAGTAGACAAAAGAAGTGCAACTTATGGGTATGCATACTAGTAAACACAGTAACCAGATAAACTTCTACCTAACCATGTCACATAAATTCAGCCTTGTCTCGCATCACGTTCCAATTCGAGAGGTCAAGTTACTCCACTAACCATCAAAGGGCAACCTACCAACAAACGTAGCCACAATCAATGGGATTACCTACGATTATGACCATAAGAATTCATACAAAACTTAACCTTATGACATCTCGCTTTACTTCACATCTTCCGATTTTAAAAATTCCACCGTCAAGCAAACAATCTCTGAATTCGATAACTACCGAATGACTCATAACCCCAAGGGTGACTAGGACATACCTTCACTTAAAAAAAAAGAAAGAAAAAAATGATGTCAGTCATGATGACAATTACATTCAGCCCCTTAATCGAAAATCGTACCTTCCACATTGAACACTAAGGACACTACTGAATCAACCAACTGATTGCTAGTAACAATCAACACCATTCTTTAATACTTTACCTTTCGCGTTAAGTATTAAGTGTACCAACGAACTAGCCATCTGACTACTAATAGGAACCGATGTCATCTTTCGAGGTTGCACCCTACACCTACTAGATACCCATAAGACATCGAACTAGTGCCCACAAAACTTGAGGCTTAGACATTTTTTTTAGTATGGCCTGGTTACTCAAATACCACAATCATCTACGATGAGAAACTCATCCGCGTACCTTATGGTAATAAGATCTTAACAATACGAGGAGGATCCCTCGATGGAAGTAAACAATGAAGGGACCGATAAAACTTTTGACAAGGGTTAGGAACATACAATGGGTTGACTTATAACCTAACGAAATTCTTAAGACCTTACGGAGCAACCCAAGCAACTATCTTTGGGACAATTGCCTAATCCTTCAACTAATTCTTTGAGAATATTAGCTTGACTGGGACGTAAGAGTGATCTAAAACACCGTTGCTCACTAAACCAAACCTTAGAGCTGAATCAAGCATCTCTATCCACGACTAGGAATAACAATACACCATGACTTGACACTATTCCGTCAATGTACAATTCACCCTCTCCACACCGTATAATGAGATTTTCCCTTGTAAGTAATGGATACCTTGGGTTGGACTATCAATGTACAACCACCCTTACGACGTTGTGTCCTATAGGAGTTCTAGATTATTCAGCCTCAAAATTCTGTTTTGATATGACCTCACTCCACACTAAGATTCCAAGAAGTCTCAACATGCCGAACGGCCGTTGTACACAACTTTCATTTGTGGCCAAGGAAAACACCTCATGACTAAATTTCAGACCACTAGCACAACAACATAAGTCATGGTGCATCCCAATACTGCCCATGTGAATTAAGTACCATATCTGTAAACTTCACCCAACATTTAGCCACCAAACACTACTAAGCATTGGAAACTAGACTCTGTCCTTAAACCTTTGAAAGCTTATATAGGTATGCATACCCGACTATACCTATTTCCCTAATGTTTTCACTCTTAAAGAACTTATATAGGGCATTTATATTAACCATAAAAATCATTGTGATTTTTCTTAAATACTTATTCTAACAAGTTAAAAATTTTCTAGTCAAACCTTACCAAACTTTTGTATGTTAACAAATGGCTAAACATTGATTTTTGTGAAATTGTCTTATTTACACCATATTTAAAAATTCATTCTACTAAACTTTAAATTTTTAAAGGTCACATTATTTTACCCGACTATTAACCTCAAACAAAGAAATTGTGTCTCTTGAATTATTGAGTTGGTCAAATTCGTGTAAACGCTTACTCAAATAAAAATCTTGGACAAATTTTTTATCAATGCCTCTAAGCTAGAGAACGCACAATCCCATAACAAATCTTAGGATCAAACCTTGAAAACAACCATACACTTACATACTACTTGACCTGCCTAAGATTGAGAATAGCATGTGTGACTAATTTTAGTAATAGTTGGGAAAATCAATTGGCATTAATCGAATCCTCCTACGACCACAAGTTATCACACCAATATCAAGGCAGTGCCACTTGAAGCACTTTATGGTCGGAAGTGCCGATCACCTATTTGTTGGGCTAAATTTTGAGATATCTAACTCACTGGTCCAGAAATCATTCGTGAAACGACCGAGAAGATCGTACAAATCAGGAACATACTGCAAGCTGCAAGAGATCGGCAGAAGAGTTATGCCGATGTACTACGCAAACCTTTGGAGTTTAATGTGGGAGACATAGTTAAGTTCAAAGTTTCGCCAAGAAAGGGCATGATTCGTTTTGGGAAGCGTGGGAAACTAAGACCACGTTACATCGAGCCATTCAAGATCCTAGCTAGGACTGGCCTAGTAGCGTACAAGTTAGAACTAATAGAAGAACTTTAAGAAATTTAAAACACCTTTCACGTTTCAAATATGAAGAAATGTTTGTCAGATGAGAGTCTTGTCATTCAATTGGATGAGCTTTGAATTGATGACAAACTACACTTTATAGAATAACCTATAGAAATCATGGACCGAGAGGTCAAGCGGCTGAAGCAGAGCAGTATCCCTATTGTCAAGAATCGTTGGAACTCTCGACGAGAAACAGAATACACTTGGGAAAGAGAAGACTAGATGCGTCAGAAATATCCGCACTTTTTCACTAACACAACCATCGACATCTAACTCGAACGGAATCTCGAGACGGGATTCCCTTTAAGGATTAGGTACTGTAACAATTCACAATTTTAATGTCATTATTAAACTATTTAATGTACTTTATATTTTTATTTTAAGTAAATTCACTTTTACAGATAACTAGATAGGTTATTCCGCATACGTCGTTAAACGTACATTTAACTCGAGCCGACACCTAACAATGCTCAGTATAATTATTTTTATACATTTTGGTTCCTTACAATCATATTCTAAAATATTCCATTTTTACTTTTCTATTTTTACTTAAACATTGTACATTTCGCGTTTTGCGCATTTTCAGTCTACGTTTGCAATTTCTAAACAACAATTAATCACCCAACAAGCCCAAGGATCACCTACAATATTAAAATAGGTTATGTTGTCAAGCTTTAATATTTTTAAAAGTTTTACATTTTTACGTTGCTCAATTTTAAGTTTCGTGACTTAAGGGCTTAACATTAGTAATTACCGGGATCAAACTATACCCACTAATCACTAAACTAATAATATTAAAACAAGATAAACACTATATTGCCACCTTAGTACACAAACAACAATTCCATAAAAAATGTTACCAAGTTTCTTGCTCAAAGATTGTAGGTCTAGTTCCTAGTTAAAGATCTCTAGTTATTTTCTACCAAAAATCACCATTAAACAACATCATAACCTCATCTTTTCCATTGGTTTTTCTTGGAAGCTTGTTGTTGTGGTGATTTAGATCTAGTGTTCTTGATCTTGATTTTCTTGTGTTTCCATTCCACACTTGTAAGGAACCACTTCATACTCTCCTTTTCAAATATGATGACATTTGTATTTTATGTATTTTTCTTGTTTCATATGCTTGTTGAATTAATTTATGCATTGTACATAACTTATAATACCAAAAACTATGATTGGGACTAAGTTTCAAAGTCCATTTGGACCAGAGATTGTTTTCATAATTACTGCACTTAATCAGTACAATTTGAGACTTAGGTAAAAATATAGGCTTGTAGATCTATCTCTTAGCTTCGATTTTTCAGGTGGTTGGTCGTTAGACGATACCCGATGAATTAACTATAGAAAATAAACGACAAAGGTTGTCAGAAAACGCACACCAGATTTGAGTTGCTAAAAAGTCTAAAAATTTGTATTGAACCCTCTGTTGCACAAAACATAAAAGTTGTAGGTAACACTTTAACTTGAACTTAGCCGAAGACCCCGCATAAAAAGAAGTTACGGAACTCAACTTATCGCAAAAATAGTGGGACTGTTAGGTGCTATCCCGGATCAGACTTGATATATTAGGGTAAAATGGTAATTTTACTTAAGTTACATAATTTTCAGAGCAGTGGGACCCCAAAATCTGATTAATACACTTAAATAACTTTTCGAGAATATAAAATTTGAAGCTTAACTCCTTACGGTTTGGAAGAAACGATATTCTTAATATCAAATATAAACTTTTTATCAAAAACCGCACTTTATTTAAAAATTAATTAATTTATCAAAACTAGTTTGAAAATGGTCCTACATATTTTATAAAACTTATAAACATTAAAAATAACGATTATAATTATTTTGTAACATAAAAATTTATAAATTATAAATTTCTACAAACACTTATTAGTTAATTTACTACAAGTGGTCGGACCCGCTTTTAGAAAATAAACTCACTAAATTTTTATAGATCAATTTAACCACGTATTAACACATTAGAATATTTGGAATGTAAAAATAACATAAAACCCGAACCTCGGACAACTTATATATTAAGGCTCGTAACACTTTTATAACTTATCAATTTTAGTTCATGTCACTTTATAAACCTTAAAAACTCTATGTACAATTGCATAATTGATATAATAAATATATAAAACTTTCTTGCATTCATATTCTATTATTTTATAACCTAAGATGCAACATATTATTTTTAGGTTGCTAGTAGGACTTCTCAGTTTACCCGTCACTTTATTTATATCTTGTTATTCTCTTTTGTTTACGGTGAGTTCATAGCCCCACTTTAACTCTTTAAACTGTTTATAAACCCATTGGGGGAGATACATGCTATTTTACAATTTGGACACAAGTGCTTTAAACTGTATGCTTACCAGAAAGTATTATTGCCTAGGTACCTTTGTTGCCAGAAATAAGTCCCTAATATCATGAACCATTAATTATATGGCGCAGCCTGAGGGGTTTGTGAATCCACAATTTCCAAACCGTGTATGCAAACTTCAAAGATCCATTTATGGATTGAAGCAAGCATCAAGGCAATGGAATAAGAGATTTGATGAAGAAATCAAAAGGTTTGGGGTTACTCAGAATCTTGATGAGCCATGTGTATATCACAAAGCTAGTGGGAGTGATGTTACTTTCCTTATCCTATATGTCGATGACGTATTAATTATGGGAAAAGACATTTAAAGTTTGCAAAATGTTAAGGCATATATTGGAAAGTGTTTTTCTATGAAGGATTTAGGGGAAGCTGCATACATTCTGGGAATGAAGAACTACAAAGATAGATCACAGCGGTTAATTAGATTAAGTCAGAGCGCTTACATTGACAAAATATTGAAGAGATTTAATATGCAAAATTCTAAGAAAGGATATTTGCCAATGGAAGTAAAGCATGGCTTATGTAGCAAAATGTGTGCTTTAACACCTGCAGAGGTGGCATGCATGAGTAAAGTTACTTATGCTTCGGCTGTAGGATCTATCATGTATGCGGTTAGATGCACAAGGCCAGATGTGGCGTTCGCTCAAAATATCACCAGTCGATATCAACATAACCCAGGTGAATGTCACTGGATTGTTGTTAAACATATTCTCAAGTATCTAAGAAATACAAAAGACATGTTTTTAGTGTATGGTGGAAATCCAGCTGCAAAACTTGATGTTACAGGTTTCTGCGATGCTTCCTGGCACTGTGATAAAGATGATACGAATTCTCAGATGGGTTATGTCTTTGTTATAAATGGAGGAGCAGTAGACTGGAAAAGCAAGAAGCAGAGTACAATTGCGATGTCTGCAACAGAAGCTGAATACATAGCTGCTTCAGAAGCTGCAATGGAGGCTGTTTGGACTTTGGATTATGAAATTCATTTAAGGGCTTGGTGTTATGCCTTCAATTTAAACAACTATTAATATGTATTGCGACAATTCTGCTACAATCATATTTGCCAATGAACCTGGAGTCATGAAGGGCACCAGACATTTTCTACGGAAGTATCACTATGTTCGGGATCAAGTCCGCGAAGGTGAAATTAGTCTACTGAAAGTTCACACAGATGACAACTTAGCTGATCCTTTCACTAAGGCTTTAGCTAAAGAAAAACTTATTGAACTTGCCAATGGCATTGGACTTCGTTTAGCTAGTAGTTTCATGCATGACTGTGATTAGTATTTGGATAAAGGATATTGTAAACATTTATTATCTTTTAATGAAATAAAGTATTTGTTATGTTTATTTTTCATTCTTTAATAATTGTGTCATATATTTACATGTTTAAATCCGTGAATAATTTAGTTATTCTAAATCGTCCGTTGTCAATTAATGATTTGGGAATATCATTAAACTAAGACAAATCTGAGTTTTGGTAAAATATACTTGAAAATATATTGAAAATGTGTTGACATACCAAATTCACATGATATTCTATGAATTGAATATAGGACTTATCCCAAACTATATGATTATACTTTATGGATATTGTTATTGAGTAAATCATGAATAGTTATCCCAGACTTGAGATACCAGATAACTGTCATAGATGTAGTGCATTTCTGTGGAACAATTTAATGATATACGTAACTTGTAGTTATAAGGATTGTTTTCAGAAGTGTTACAAAGTTCATGGGTATTGCTTGTAGTCAATAAAGAATTTGTTCCTTCAAATTCATTTTGGAGTTTAATACTACTAGGCCCCTCGTGGGGTTGACAAGCTGTTTGCGTGGCCACGCCCAAGATCTTTCTAGAATATGTTCAGAAGATTTGGTATTCTTGTTCAATCACTAACAACGAGAAACACAATAGTTAAATAAGGAATGACTTAAGATCCATATCCTTATTTAATATTCCATCTGTCCCAAAATTATTGTCTCCTATTAAAGGTCTTTCTTTCTTAACTTTGACTATAAATATTTTTGTTTTTGTTATACAATACTTAATGAAAATTATACCACTGAAAATTCATTTAAAACTCAATCCGTTCATATATTTTGTATCAAGTATTATATAATATAAACAAAAATACTTAAGGGCAAAGTTTAAAAGTAAGGACAAAAAAAGTCAATAGGGGACAATAATTTTGGGACGGAGGGAGTATGGTATTAGAAAAAAAAGGATAATAATGATGATGAATCATCAAAAGGTTTTTTCAGGAGACCTTACTCGAGTTGTACTAGAGGCATTGGCGTATTGCTAGACGCTAACCAATGTGATTACACTATTAAGATATGTCCAAGTGGGAGCCATTAGTTTTATGGACATAAATTAGTAGATGTATGTTAGGAACGAACTCGAGACCGCGGAATTGCACACTTTACGTATGAAGAATTAATGCTTAATAATTTAATATAAAAAGTTATATTTAATTATTAATAAACACAAAACGTATAACGACCGCTAGTAATTAACGAAAATAAACTAACGACCGTTAAATAATAAAATGAATGACTATAGATGGAATTAAAGGTCAAGAGGCTTCTAGAATTTCCCTAAGGGGTGAGGCCCGATCGGTTAGGATTAGGGTATCCTAATCCTACACCAACGGTTAGGATTTTGTAACTTTTGTGCACACACAATACCTAAAATTAACCTTTTCCTTCTCTTTGTTTTTGTTTTGGCCGATCGGATCTAAACCCTCTAAAGAGTCGATCGATTTTTTTCCAAACCAAAAGAAATCGTTTTGCGTTTACTTTTACTAGCATAACATTAATTTTTTATTAGTACGTGTGTACAAGAACGTGATACTAATACACTATTGTTAGTATTTTGGATTGAATTGTAAAACGGTAAGAGACAATTCTTATAATCCATATAAACCCTAATTAGAGTTCATCAAATTAATTGCTTGTTGAAGATTGCAAAAAGGTACGCATACTATTTATTATTCGGTTAATTATTTACATGTTATTTGATCTTACGCTTCCGCAATACTTGATGTTTATGTGTTTAATTATGTATGACATGTCATTAAATTTTAACACATTATATGTTCTAAAGTTGTTGATAGCTTGCAGAAGTAATAATACTTACTGCTGCGCCTAAGTGCACTTGTAACCCTGTCCAAAATGTGCACTTTTAGTACTACTAAAGTTATATACTCCGTAACATTTAAAGCTGTTTATAGCTTGCAAAATTATGATAACTAACTTTTGTGCGTAAGTGCATTTTGCAACGTTTTCCAAAACATGGACTTTCAATACTACTAAGCGCCTAATGCAATTATATGGTAGAAGAGCAGACTTGATCGCATATTTACAATTCCTGCATTTGTTTTTTGTTACAAAACATGCCATGTTGTAGTGGATGAGTTGTAGCAAAAGTGTGGAAGTGATGGAGAAACCTGTGACAGATAGTTTTAAATGATTATTATTAAGGATACATCAGGTAGATTATGGCATAATTAAGCAGTCTTAGTGAAAGTAGTGTTTAATACAATTGCTAAACCCAAAAATAATTCATATGATGTCAAGAAAATGGTGTAATAAGATTGCCAAAGTTGTTTTTGGTTTTAACTGGGAAAGTGGTTTTCCTAATCTGCTCTTCCCAATCGAGATCCAAAACATAACCTTCGCAAAGCATGGTAGCGACTCTGACACCTACGACACTAGTGGAAAGGTATCTCTTCGAATATATTCACTCGCCATCTAAATTTTTCTCACATATTGATTAGAAGTCACTTAAGACACTTACATTTCATGTTTAAGGTTTGTTCCTTCCAAGTTTGAGGAGATATTCAGCAAGTATGCACGCACGAATCCAGACTACTTGACAAAAGACGAACTAAATGAATTTATCAAAGGAAACCGTGAACCCAAGGACTATTTTGGACAGTAAAAACACACGACTCTATCATTTTAAATCATCGTTCATTTTATTTATTGAACATATGTTATATGAACTTGTAACATATATTATATAGGATCGCGGCCCTTGGAGAATGGAACTTGTTGTATACGATGGAAGCTTGTTTGTAAGACTTGAGGAAACGAATAATTTATCTAAGAAGAAACACATGTGAACTCTATGCATGATATATGTCCCTTTATTAACATTTTGGGTTATAACATGAGTGAAAGCTAAAGATACGCAACATATTTTTCCAAATAAACAGATCTACGCAATGTACTTTGTAAATTGTCAAAGATACGCAACATATTTTAAAATAATCTTCCATCTAGCTAACATGACATTTACTAGTAGGTTAACAGGTTACCCAAGATTAAAAGTTACACCGTTGGTCCCCAAACTGGACCAAATTCGCACATTTGATCTTATTTTGGTAACGCTCGTTAAAATAATTTTTAAAAAACATTTTAATTTTTTTTCTTAAAATCTATACAACAAAGCTTGTTATGTTTGTGGTAGTTTTGAATATTTGCAGGATAATTGTTATTACTATCAAAAAACTATGTGGAACTATGCTCATAGGGTGAATCACTAAAGTTTTGCTAAAAATCTCACCCCTTTGCTAAAAGAAACATAGTTCCAAGAGCAGTACAAATTAGGTCTAGTTTAGTATCAGTTAATACTGCCAAGCAAAATATTTCTAAACCAGCAATATTGATTAATACTGCTAGATCAGTTAGTGCTGCTTCCACAAAAAGAACAGTGAATGGTGCTAAGTCAATGTCACCGTTTTCAAAAGGAGCACATTCAACTGAAAAGAGGCCCATTCAAAGTAATACAATTGTTAATGCTACTAAGGCAAAAGCAGTAGTTAATACTGCTAAGCCAAAAGCAGTGATTGATACTGTTTGGGGTGATCATTTTTATGCTGTTAAGGCCTCAGCTTGTTGGGTCTGAAAACCAAAAGTTAAAGTTTTAGATCATGTTTCCAGACACAGCAGTGCATCAATAGTTTTAAAGAAATATAATTATATTGATGCACAAGTAAGAAACGGATTTTCTTACTTTGTAAAAGAGCTTAAGTTTAATCTCTTTAGTGTCTCACAAATGTATGACAAAAAGAGCAGTGTTCTTTTTACTGACACTGAGTGTTTTGTCTTGTCTCCTGACTTTAAGTTAACAGATAAAAGTCATGTTTTACTTAAAGTTCCTAGAACAGACATCATATACATTGTTTATTTAAAGAACATGGTTCCCAAAGGAGGTCTGACTTGTCTTTTTGCAAAGATCACATCTGATGAATCTAAGCTTTGGCATAGAAGGCTTGGACACTTAAATTTCAAAACAATGAATAAATTGGTTAAGAGAAACCTTGTTAGAGGTTTACCTTCTAAAGTATTTGAAAATAATGAAACCTGTGTTGCTTGTCAGAAGGGAAGGCAACACAGAGCTTCTTGTAAGACTAAGGCAGTGAACTCAATAAATCAGCCTTTACATATGTTGCACATGGATTTATTTAGACCAACATTTGTGAAAAGTTTAATGAAAAAGATGTATTGCCTAGTTGTCACAGATGATTTTAGCAGGTTTACATGGGTTTTCTTTTTAGCAACTAAGGATGAAACCAGTGGCATTCTTAAGACTTTCATAACCAGGATAGAAAACCTAGTTAATCATAAGGTTAAGGTGATAAGATGTAACAATGGATCTGAATTCAAGAATAGGGATATGAATCAGTTTTGTGAGATGAAGGGTATTATGAGACAATATAGTGTAGCTAGGACTCCTCAACAGAATGGTGTTGCTGAGAGGAGAAATAGGACACTAATTGAGGCTGCTAGAACAATGTTAGATGATTATAAGTTACATGCTACCTTTTGGGCAGAAGTAGTTAATACTGCTTGCTATCTGCAAAATAGAAGTTTATTAGTTAAGCCTCATAACAAGACCCCTTATGAACTTTTACATGGTAGAACACCAATGTTAAGCTTTTTAAGACCATTTGGGTGTCCTGTTACTATCCTCAATACCACAGATCACTTAGGCAAGTTTGATGGAAAGGCTGATGAAGGTTTCTTTGTTGGATACTCATTGAATATCAAAGCTTTTAGAGTGTTCAATAGTAGAACCAGGAAAGTGGAATAGAACTTGCACATTAGGTTTAGTGAGTGTACACCTAATGTTGCAGGTAGTGGACTAGACTGGCTGTTTGATATTGATGCCCTAACCAAAACAATGAATTATGAGCCAGTTGCTGCAGGTACACAGTCTAATGAGTTTGCAGGTACAAAAGCTAATACTGATGCAGGTACACAAGCTAGAAAGGAGACAGAATCTGCACAAAAGTACATTTTGTTACCTATATGGATTGTTGATCCACTTATTTCAACCCAAGATCCAAAGAGTTCACAAGAAGATGATCAAGATGAAGATCCAAAAGATGATAAAGAAGATGGTGTTAAATATTTAAATGAGGAAAAAAAGTAGAATGATGAATCTCCAAGAAAAGAAACTGAAGAACAAGTACAGGATGATAATGTTAGCAGTTCTAATGATTTAATGCCGCTAATGATGGTAACAGCACTAACAGCACTGACAACGATAAAACTGTTAATACTACTGACAAAAAGGCATTGCTGTTGATGAAAATGAATATCCAATTGATCCAAACATGAAAATATCTATGTTGATACTGATGATGAAGAAGTTGGTGCAGAGGCTGACATAAACAACATGGATGATACTATCCTTGTCAGTCCTATTCCAACTACCAGAATTCATAAGCATCATCCTCAAGAACAAATCATTGGAGATGTGAAGTCAGCTGTTCAAACAAGAAGAATGACAAAAGATTTGAAGAACAAGGTTTCTTTGCTAGATCCCTTAATCAAAGAAACATTCATAAAGACCTTCAAAACTGTTTGTTTACTTGTAGAACCCAATAATGCACATAAAGCATTACAGGATCCAAGCTGGGTGGAGGCTATGTTGGAAGAGCTTTTACAATTTAAGCTACAAGAAGTTTTGACTCTGGTAGATTTACCATATAGGAAAAGAGCTATTGGTACTAAATGGGTTTTCAAATATAAAAAGGATGAAAGAGGCATTGTGGTAAGAAATAAGGCAAGGTTGGTGGCTCAGGGATACACTCAAGAAGAAGGGATTGACTATGATGATGTCTTTTCCCCAGTTGCAAGAATTGAAGCTATAAGGTTGTTCTTGGCTTATGCTTCATACAAAGATTTTGTGGTGTATCAGTTGGATGTGAAAAGTGCTTTTCTTTATGGGACAATTGAAGAAGAGGTATATGTCTCTCAACCACCTGGATTTGAAGATCCTGACTTTCCTGATAAGGTATACAAGGTGGAAAAAGCACTTTATGGTTTACATCAAGCTCCCAGAACTTGGTATGACTGATGCGTGGGTTTTGCAACCTTACAACAGGTTTTACCTCTCGAGGGATCTCAAGAGGCTTACAACCCCACCAGGCAGTGTACCTGACCGATGTAGTATAGTGTAGTGGTAAGTACGGGGGATTGATCGTTCTCCACAGGGAATAGTATTCGTTAGGTGTGAAAGACTACTCTAATTAGGTCTAAGGGTTGAGGAAGATTCTTTTTATGTTTTTATATTTTTATGAAAGCAAGTAAAATCTCGGTTTTGAAAGAGTGGGCGGAATTAGTTGCTAGTCAACTAACCTAAAATTACTACGGATGCAAATAAAATAAAATAACAAAAATGAAAATGTGGTGAGAAACTTATGTGTAGAGAAATGTGTTTACTTAGATTTCCTTACTCCCTAACTATCTTTTACCGGTTAATTAGTGTGTATTAGTCGCGTGGATGACGGGTGTATTCCTTAATACTATTCGTGGGGTGGCGTACTTACTTCCCCAACTCTACAAGCTCCTACTTCACTCCTATGTCGAGCCGGCTAGGAAGCTCCTAACATGGGATCACTAGAATTCGCTTGTGCATTAAATACAACCATAAAAACCTTTAGTACGCATTTGGTTCATGTTTCTTAAGACGTTCAAGCAAGTTACCGAATAGGAAGTTAGCCAGTTTTCTTAAGCCTAACATAGATAAACAATCATCCAATACAACTAATAACACACTAACAACCAATAATCAATAGCTAGGTTTCATTAGATCTAAGCAAACACAAGATAAATTTAGCCTAACATGTTAATCAAAAGACAAGAATAAGATAAAATCAAACAACACATAGACATATTGAATGATTAATTGATAACTTATCTTCAATGTAACATGGAAGATCTCAAGGCAAAAAGCCTTGAAAAAGAAGCTGAATTCGTCTTAGGGTTTTCTCCCAAAATTCCACACACTAAGCTCTCTCCTATGACAAAAAATTAGAAAACTATATATAGATTTTTGGATCTGACGGCGTCACCTTATGGATTGTGACGCCGTCACCTCGCCGCTTCTAGGGTTCCCGGATGACCTTCTTGACGCCGTCCCTCTTTAGCTCTTCCAAAATCCATTCTGGCTTATCAAGGCTTGACGCCGTCGAACCTTAAACGTGACGCCGTCCCCTTTTGATTTAAGCCGTGACGCCCTTGATCAAGTTAAAGCGTGACGCCGTCAGAATTTACATGCTATTTTCACTGGCTTATCATGAGTAAATTTCACGTCCACTTTTTCTTGCCAAGGCATGACGCCGTCTAGAGTAAATTGTGACGCCGTCAAAGGTAACTTTTAGCCGATTTTTGAGACTTTGTCGTTTTCTTCACTTTTATGCTCCAAAAACGTCCAAAATGCCTCCTTTTCCAGATTTCTCCTCAAAAGTACCTAAAATGACAAAAGGAACGATTTAGGGCGATATTTGATCAAATAAATACGATTTAGGGCTTAAATGACCCCTTAAAAGCGGTACACTTTTCGCTTCATCAAATACCCTTACACTTGAGATTTGCTTGTCCTCAAGCAAATGCGCTTTTATTCTAATCAAAATACAAGTTAGGGGTCATTTAATGCAAACATAAAAGTAATTACAACAAATAATCGTTCCACTTCAATCATAATAAGCACGGAGATTACAAACTAGCACCTCACAAGTAGTGTTTAGATACTCACATCTCTCAAGTGTCATCAAAATAAATCTCATAAATGAAAACGGATAATATCTCTCACTACCTGTCATAGCAAATAGATTACCATAGGCTTGGGAAAGGATCGATAACCTCCTCCACTAGGCGTAAGCACCAAATATAAACTATCAAAGAGGGCTTTTAAATGGGTTATAACGTTAGGTGTAGGGAAAAGGAAAACACGGTTTTGTTGGATAAAGGATGTTTTACTGGTGGCTAGTTAAAGATCTTGATCAATTACATGTACTATACAATGTTGCTAAGCCAAGACTAGACTCGATATTAAGCTAGAAACGAAATAACAAAAACAAAAACAAACATAAAACAAACGTAAAATGAAACGGGATGGTAGTCCGTATGTTTTTTTTTTCTATTTTTTCATTTTCTCTTTTTTTTTTTTTTTTTTTTTTTTTTTTTTTTTTTTTTTTTTTTTGACATACACTCTTGCCCTACCATCCAAAATAATACATCATAAGGGCATTGCATTCCCCTTACACTTGAACTTTTACATAACTTTACAAATACTAATCTAATGACTCGAATTAAGATAATTGAAAAACTTGGGATACTTTTAAAACATTTAGCACATATGGGGGTAATAAATGATGTTCTTCCCCATTACTCCATTACACTAGTACTTTACCCATGAGTCCCAAACGTCCCAAAACAATATGTACAAGGATATGACTCGACTTAGCAACCATGTAATCAACTAGATAATTAACTTGGGTTTAAACAAATGTTGTAACAATAATGCACTAAAAATGAGTGCATACAAGGTAGGCTAAGGCGATTTGGGTGTACATTTTAGTGGGGTGTAACAAATTCTTCCTTTAAGTAAAATGCTTAAAGGTCGAAACGAAAAGATAGGCTCTGAGGGGTGTACTAGGGGTATCGTGTACTAAAAATGAGTACAACGCAAAGGGTGTGGGAGAATTACTTGACCAATGTAGCCAATGTAATTATAACAAAAACACAGGTGTAAAACAATGGGTTAATCCTAATGCCTCTTATCATGTAGTAAATCTAACTACACGAATGTAGTCTCACTTGTGGCCTCGGAATGGTCCTAACGCAAGTTCTAGAATCTAAGTGCTACCGGTACACACATCATAGCATAAATGCTTTTCCTACCAATTCTAGGGGCGAACCTCACATATTTGGGGTGGAAAATTTTTTAGTGGTACGGTTTTTGTGCTAGTCATATAACTCCTATCCATGAGACGCTCATTAAGATCAAAGTTTCACTCCTAAGTGTTGTAAAAAATTTTAAATTTGGCACTAAAATTACCTTAACAAGTATTTCTCTCAGTTTTATTACACATCTACTATTAAACAAACAAAAATCAAGCGCAATTGTATTCTCTAAAATCGTACTTTTACCCTCCCCTTACACTTAAGATGAACATTGTCCCCAATGTTCAAATAACAAGATGTAAAAGTAAATAAGGTAAAAGAATGAAATCAAATACTCCCCTGATTCGCTCGGTGGATAATGAAATTACACGGTTAGATTTTCCTCCAAAGTAATGTAGAAGCTCCATGACTAATGCATCGCCACAAGCTTGATTCAAAACATTTCCTTGTCCAAAATAACCTGTTAAACCTGAGAAAACAAACACAAAAACCTGCATAACATCGGCGGGATAAAATCTATATATAAGGATATAATGCTTGTGGAATGATAATTTTGCAGATTCCTGGAGATTATAAGTTGGAGATTTAATAAAAACTTTTTTTTTAAAACAAAACTTTCAAAAATTTCTGAAAATTAAATCTGACGCCGTCAGGTTATAACCCCTGACGCCGTCAGAAATGACCTGACAAAAATTTTCATTTTAAGTTTCCGGAAAATTTCTGGAAAAACCTTTACCTTACTTCCTGGAAATCTTGCAAAACATCATTATGACTCGATACAAGCATTTGACTCAAACAAATACTAATATGTATGTTAATTTATTATTATTACGATTCATGTTCATTTGTGTTCTAATAAACTGATTTAGATTTCCCTTACACTTAACTTTTGCAAAATACCTTTATATGTAGTTAAGACGAAGTTAAAAACAAAATAAAGCATTTTCACAATTTAGTTTTGAACATGAATCAATAATAATAAAAATTAAACATACATACGGAAGCAAATGAAATCAAACAAACAAATAAATAAACATACAAAGCAAATAAAGCTTGGGTTGCCTCCCAAAAAGCGCTTGTTTTTGTTCGAGTCACGAGCCTGACTCTACCCTTATTTAACGGAAATAAGGGAGGTTTTCCCTACACTTAGGGTTAAGTGCGGGTGATAGTAGCGATACACACCAGCTCGGTAGGAGTATGCCACGTGAGGAAAGATTGGTGGATGAATTATATGCTCAAAGGGGTGTGCTCCTTTCATCATAACCTTACCTAGTTCACTTTGGTCAATGGGTGAGTTAAAGTGTTCTCCTAAAAAGGGATCATTTTCTAACAACTTCGAGAGACTCCTAATTGAGAATCCATCTTGACCCAATAGACCCGGTTTAAACCCATAATGTTTCTTGTGATCAATCACGAATGGGTGATGTAGACATGTAAGGTCATTTTTCACTCCTATATTGTCTTCCTCACTACAAGGCTTAATGTCTACTACCTTAAACTTAAGACTACCCGGACTATATGTTTTGATGGGTGGATCGGGACCTAATTCAATTCCTAAATTTTCATCCAAGGATGGAAGATTAGGTAACGGTTTTGGTTGAGGCTCCGGCTCATCAAAACTAGGAACTTCCATAGAACTAAAAGAAAGGTTGTGATCACTAAAAGCATTCAAACCTATTTCTTCTAGTTGTGTTTGGTCAAAGGGCTCTACCTCTATTGGGGTTCCTATAGTCTCCTCAACTTCTTCCGGGTAAGTCACCGGCGGTGTGTGTGCCTCAAATGATGGTAGGACTTGTGGGGTACTTGGTAGGCTTATGTTACTTACCTCATCATTCCTTGTGTCAAGACCACCTATATCCTCATCATGTGTTTTATTAGAATCTAACCCTAACATTTTCCCTAGTATCTCAAGTGCTTCTCTAGGCATCTCAACTTCTATATCCGAATCATAAGGATCATCCTCAATATTCTGACTGCTATATTCAAATTGCCCAAAAGATTCATCATGTGTTTCTTGAGATTCATCGTCATCGATCATAAAACCTAGGTCTTTTTGATCAATGTGATCATGCTCGGCTAGATCCTCCATCACATCAAGATAACCTATGTGTTTGTTTTGTACTATGGCATTACATGACAACCACTTAGGTATCTCAACACTAATGTATTCATCCCCAAACAAACTTGTTTCATGATCCAGGAAATTTATATTCAATTGACTTGTACTAACGTATGTTGGGTTGTCTACCCTATAATAATATTGGGCACAATCTTCTATGGCATCCCATGCTTCTTCAGCACTTAATTCCCTAAAGTCCCCATTGGCAAAATCCTCAATGCGCATTTGGTCATATTGGCCAACACGATAGTAAAAGGTTCGGGTTAGGGATGCTAAAGCGAAACTATGATGAGAGAATTTTCGGAGTAAATTTCTAAAACGAGTCCATGCATCATATATGGGTTCATCTCGATATTGTTTGAAATTCGAGATGTCAATAGGGTAGAATGGCCTTTGTGGTTGGTGGTATGGTGGATTCGCGTACTCCATAATGGTGAACGGAAGAGTCAATGGAAATTACGAACAAACACACAAAGAAAAAGATACACTAAAGAAAACCTAGAAAAATAAAATAAAAATCTCACTAGAAAGGAATCTAGTGAGTAGACCTATAAAATAAAAATTCAACCTAAACAATAACTATTCCCCGGCAGCGGCGCCAAAAACTTGATGCGTGGGTTTTGCAACCTTACAACAGGTTTTACCTCTCGAGGGATCTCAAGAGGCTTACAACCCCACCAGGCAGTGTACCTGACCGATGTAGTATAGTGTAGTGGTAAGTACGGGGGATTGATCGTTCTCTACAGGGAATAGTGTTCGTTAGGTGTGAAAGACTACTCTAATTAGGTCTAAGGGTTGAGGAAGATTCTTTTTATGTTTTTATATTTTTATGAAAGCAAGTAAAATCTCGGTTTTGAAAGAGTGGGCGGAATTAGTTGCTAGTCAACTAACCCAAAATTACTACGGATGCAAATAAAATAAAATAACAAAAATGAAAATGTGGTGAGAAACTTATGTGTAGAGAAATGTGTTTACTTAGATTTCCTTACTCCCTAACTATCTTTTACCGGTTAATTAGTGTGTATTAGTCGCGTGGATGACGGGTGTATTCCTTAATACTATTCGTGGGGTGGCGTACTTACTTCCCCAACTCTACAAGCTCCTACTTCACTCCTATGTCGAGCCGGCTAGGAAGCTCCTAACATGGGATCACTAGAATTCGCTTGTGCATTAAATACAACCATAAAAACCTTTAGTACGCATTTGGTTCACGTTTCTTAAGACGTTCAAGCAAGTTACCGAATAGGAAGTTAGCCAGTTTTCTTAAGCCTAACATTGATAAACAATCATCCAATACAACTAATAACACACTAACAACCAATAATCAATAGCTAGGTTTCATTAGATCTAAGCAAACACAAGATAAATTTAGCCTAACATGTTAATCAAAAGACAAGAATAAGATAAAATCAAACAACACATAGACATATTGAATGATTAATTGATAACTTATCTTCAATGTAACATGGAAGATCTCAAGGCAAAAAGCCTTGAAAAAGAAGCTGAATTCGTCTTAGGGTTTTCTCCCAAAATTCCACACACTAAGCTCTCTCCTATGACAAAAAATTAGAAAACTATATATAGATTTTTGGATCTGACGGCGTCACCTTATGGATTGTGACGCCGTCACCTCGCCGCTTCTAGGGTTCCCGGATGACCTTCTTGACGCCGTCCCTCTTTAGCTCTTCCAAAATCCATTCTGGCTTATCAAGGCTTGACGCCGTCGAACCTTAAACGTGACGCCGTCCCCTTTTGATTTAAGCCGTGACGCCCTTGATCAAGTTAAAGCGTGACGCCGTCAGAATTTACATGCTATTTTCACTGGCTTATCATGAGTAAATTTCACGTCCACTTTTTCTTGCCAAGGCATGACGCCGTCTAGAGTAAATTGTGACGCCGTCAAAGGTAACTTTTAGCCGATTTTTGAGACTTTGTCGTTTTCTTCACTTTTATGCTCCAAAAACGTCCAAAATGCCTCCTTTTCCAGATTTCTCCTCAAAAGTACCTAAAATGACAAAAGGAACGATTTAGGGCGATATTTGATCAAATAAATACGATTTAGGGCTTAAATGACCCTTAAAAGCGGTACACTTTTCGCTTCATCAAGCTCCCAGAACTTGGTATGACACATTGTCAACATACCTATTGGGCAATGGTTTTAGTAGAGGGAAGATTAACAAGACCTTGTTTATCAGAAGACACAAAGATGATATTCTGCTAGTTCAAGTTAATGTTGATGATATTATCTTTGGATCAACAAACAAGGAGTTATGCATTGAGTTTGAGAAATTGATGCATGAAAGGTTTCAGATGAGTTCTATGGGAGAACTCACATTCTTCTTAGGGTTGCAAGTTAAGCAAAAGGAGAATGGCATATTTATCAGTCAAGATAAGTATGTGGCTAAAATTTTGAAGAAGTTTGGGTTTACTGATGTGAAGCCTACAAAGACAACAAGGGAAACTTCCAAGCCTTTGCTCAAGGATGAAGATGGTGAAAAAGTTGATGTACACTTATATAGATCAATGATTGGTTCATTGATGTATCTTACAGCTTCAAGACCTGATATTATGTTTGCAGTGTGTGCCTGTGCAAGATACCAAGTTACACCAAAAGTTTCACATCTTAATGCTGTGAAAAGAATTTTTAGATACTTGAAAGGTCAACCTAAATTGGGCCTTTGATATCCACAAGATTCACCTTTTGATTTGGTAGCATACACTGATAGTGATTATGCTTGAGCAAGCTTGGATAGGAAATCCACAATAGGAGGTTGTCAATTTCTAGGATGTATGTTGATTTCATGGCAATGCAAGAAATAAACTGTGGTTGCTAACTCCACAACAGAAGCTGAGTATGTGGCTGCTTCAAGTTGCTGTGGACAAGTGCTCTGATTCAGAATCAATTGCTGGATTATGGGTACAATTTTATGCATAACAAAATATTTATTGATAATAGCAGTACTATGTGCATAATTAGAAATCTTGTTTATCACTCAAAAACAAAACATATAGAGATAAGACACCATTTTATAAGAGATTGTTATGAAAAGAAGTTAATTCAAATAGTTAAAATTCATACTGACAATAATGTTGTAGATTTGCTCACAAAAGCTTTTGATGTGGGTAGATTTCAAATTTTGATTGCCAATATTGGAATGTTAAATCTTTAAAATCTCTTATCTCTTTGGGTTTTTGTAAAGTTTTGTAAGGATTAGTACTGTTATTTCAGTCAATAAATTGTTTCTGCTGCTAAGTATACTTAGTGTTGCTAGTTATACCTAGAACTGTTGTGTTAATATTGCTAGTTATACTTAAGACTGCTAAGTATAATTGATGATATGATTATTGTGCATTGTGTTATTGCTTGTGGTTTTGTGTTTTTGGACTAATCTTCTGCAGGATAAGCAAAAACAAGTGTTGGAGTGCTAATAAATAAGCTGTTTGGAGTGGAAGCTGAGTTACTGCTGCTAAGCATAAGTTAGTGCTGCTAAGCCTAACTTAATGCTGCTAGGTTTCTGCTGCTAAGTTTGAGAGTGCAGGGTACTGTTTTAGATCTTTGAACGATTAATGGTTTATATCCTTCAATCATTCACACAAGTGTTTTTATCCGATCAAAACCTCTTTCAAACTAAACCCTAACTTGTTTTTATCGTTTAATTGCAAAACCCAGCAAAACCCTACCCGATTTTTCAAAATTACACAATGTCGACTTTCTCTTTTGCTGACCAACACAACATGGTTGCATTTTTGCAAAAACCCAAAGAGTCTGAAGGGTTTACTGAAATCATTGATTTCTTAAATGCAAGTTTTGGTCTACTAGAAAGGTCAAAACTATTGATAGGGAAGAACATAGACAAGCCCTTGTAGATGGGCAGGAAATTCTCAATACTGAGACATCTGTTAGGCAAGTTCTTAACCTAGCAGATGCTAATGGAATTGAGAATCTTCTTAATTCTACAATTTTTGAAAACCTTGCACAGATGGGGTATGTAAGGAAAATGATTCTCTAAAATTTTCAAAAGGACCCTTCTCCCCTCAGTGGAAATTCTTGATTCATACCATCTTACAGTGTCTTAGTCCAAAGACAACTGGATGGAATGAGTTTAGCAGCAATGTGGCTTCTGCCATAGTCTGCTTGGCTACAAACCAAAAATATAATTTTTCAAAAATGATTTTTGGTGGTATGGTCAAGAACTTGGATAAATCTGCGAGCAAAATTTTCTTATATCCAAGGTTTTTACAATTACTTATGGATAAACAGTTTTCTGAAAAGAAAACTCACAAAAAGGTTTATGAGGCTCCCTTTCATATAAGAAAACTTTTTGCAAACATGAAAAGGGAATGAATTTGTTTTTAGGCATAGTAACACCATTGTTTCAAACAATGTTGGAACTAAGTCAGGGTGAAGGTTCAGTAATCCCAACTGAGACCCATCACACACCCACTGTTTTACCATCCATATCTCAACCACAAAAGACCTATACCCGTAGGATCACAAAGAAAAAGGGTACTAAGCTTCCTCAGGCTACCAATAAGGAGTGAGAAGGTAGTTTGGAAAGCGCTGCAACTACTGCTGTTAGCTTAGACGTAGAGCAGGATAGTGGTAACATCTCTAAGACCCAATCCAAGGCAACTTCTAATGAATCAAGTTCCCATGGAACTGATTTAGGTGAAGGAATCCCCAAGCGCCAAGAAACCAAGGGGGAACAAGTGCTCATTCTAAGGATGAGGATGTGTCTAACATGCCCCATGATTCACCTCTCGGGATAGGTAACACAATCCAAAGTGATGAGGGCAGTATGCAACTTATTAATGAATTGATGGATACCTGTACAAAATTATCAAAGGACGTTCTTGATCTCCAACACATTGTATATTCTCAACATGATGAAATCAAGGGGTTGAAAAGAAGGGTTAGGTATCTTGAAGGGAGATAGAGATCAAGAACATAAAAGCTTAAAAGATTACACAAGCTGGGCACTGCTAAAAGAGTGGAATCTTCTTCTGAAGCTGCTTGTTTGGGGGAGGATGCCTCCAAACAGGGGAGGAGTGATAGCAAGGGTTCAGGGGATGATACTCTGATTAATGAAGGAAATTATTTTGAGGTTGAGGAGCAGGTGAATGAAGAGGTTGTTAATGAAAGTGCTGAGTTTGTGGTTCAAGACAAACAGGGTAATGTGGTTGCTATTGATGCTGGTGTGAATGCTAATGAGAATGTTGGTGTTGTTGATAAATTGGTTGAAGTGGCTAAGTTGATGGAAGAAACTGCACAAATTATAGTTAATGCTGCTGAAGTTTCTATTGTTAAGAAATTAGTTAATGCTGCTAGTGCTACACTTTATACTGCTGAGCCAGAAGTTACTACTGCTGACCCAAAAGTTCATGCTGCTGCTCAAGATACAGCTGCTAGTGTTGCTGAATCAACCGATATTGATGATGAAACCAGTTTAACTAAGGTTCTTACTAATCTGAAGAGTATAAGACCCAAAGAAAAAGGTGTAACAATCAGGGAACCATTATCAATAACAACAATAACAACAACCATCACAAAAAAATCACAGGGTAAAGACAAGGGTAAAAGTATTTTGGTTGAAGCTGAAAAAAGATCCTGTTCTGCTTTCAAGAAAAGAGCAACTTAAACTGAGAGAAGAAGCTGCTAAGAAATTACAAGAAGAATATGATGCTGAACATCAAAGAATCTTAGTAGAAAGAGCTCAAAAAGAAGAAGAAGCCAGTCTCAGTCTTATTCAACAATGGGATGAATGGGATGATATGCAAGCCAAGATTGAGGCAGATGGTTTATTAGCTCAGAAAATGTTGCAAGAAGAGCTATCAATGGAAGAAAAGGCTAAGCTATTTATAGAGCTATTGGAAGAAAGAAGAAAACATTTTCTAAGAAAGAAAGCTGAAGCCAAAAGGAATAAACCACCCACCAAAACTGAACAAAGGAAAGTAATGAGTACATATATAAGAAACATGGATAGTTGGAAGCCTAGTCAGTTGAAGAATCTTAGTTTTGAGAAGCTAGGAGATCAATTTGACAAGGTATTCAAGAGGGTAAATACATTCATTGCTATGGATACAGAGGTGGTGGGTAGTTCATGACCGGATCTACACACACTCCTTGTGTTAGATGTGATACGTAGAATTATACTTAGTCTAGCACGCGGAATTTACTAGCTAGCACTTAGAGGATCTTATGTGTTTTGTATGAATTGAATAAACAAAGAAACACAGAATAAATAACTTCCAATGATTCAATATTATTAGCAAATAATACGAGTGATCTTCCTATCACTAGGGTTTACAACCTTGAATCTTTCTAATACGTATGAACTCACTTCTCTCTGTATCAATCGTATATTCGTGTATTGTGTGTCTAAAACCTTAACCTAGGCAATCCTTTTATAGACCAAGGATTCCTGTACAAGATAACTATCAATCTATTCTTATACGATATACACAATATATTTTTCATAATTATCTACTTTACATAAATTATAACCAGTCTTAACTTCTTCTCTCAGCAGTCTTTACTTCTTCACTCAGCAGTCTTAACTGCTCATGTCTTCAACACTCTTCAACAGTCTTAACTTCAATCTTCAACAGTCCTAACTGTTACCTCCAACAGTCTTAACTGCTTAAGCTTAATTCCTAACAATCCTCCCCTAAACTTATGATTACTTCCCAAATCATTAAGTTTCTTCAAATTAAGCTTCTTCTTCTTAATGCTGAAAATTCTTTCAAATACCCATCAAGCAAATCTCTTCGATCTAGCTTTTACTTCTTGTGCAAGGTTGAATATCTTCGTTACCAGCATATTAGCCATCTCAGACTCTTCATTAGCTTCTAGTTTAGTAAATACCAGCATAGTCAAAACACCTGGTCTGAATGGATAATTCTTTTCAACCAGCATATATATCTCTACTCCATCCTTTGTAGATACTCTGTGTACTCCACATGTACTAAATAACTTCCAAGAAATATCCTTGACTTGAGCTTGAAATCTCCAAATCGATTCTCCACCATTTGGTTCATACAATCTCTTCAATTGAACCCATAGTTCTTTGTCTTTATCTTCAACTGGATCAATATCTCTGAACTTCTCTTTTACTAAACTCCAAAGTTGATTTAGATCTTCTCTGTCAAAGCCTTTAAGCAAATCTTCAAACAACTTATATCTTTCAAAAATATCTCCTAACCTGATAATCTTCCATCCCTTCATTCTACCATCAGTAAACACTTCCCAGTCAATAATTGGATGTTTGACCTGCAAAGGTTTAATGTGAGAATACTCTGGAATAATCACCATCATGCTCTTGATCTTCTCATCAGTTAATCCTTCTTCATCAGACTTTTGTTTCTTAGCAACTTCTGATTCCATAGACTCTGCTTCCCTCTTCTTACCTGTTTTGAAACTTCTTCTTGGAGAATTCAGAATAGCATAAGTTTCACAGAATTCTTTTTCAATTATAGCATAAGACATTCCCTTGAAATCTTTCATTGAGTAATTTGCTAAGTTCTTCAAATAATGCTTCATATCCTCAACAAGTTCTCTCTTTGTAGGTAACTTTGTCTTGTACCCTGACTTCTGGCTTTCTCTTATTCTATGAATCAGATCTTCCCACTTTGTAACTCCATTCTTCATGAGTATAAATTCCTTAAGCTCCTCTGTCTTCTCATATTCATTCAATTCTTGATCTCTAAGAACCATAGAAGCTTGTGCTCTTACCATCACATCAAAATCTAGAAAATATTGCAACTGTTCATTGAATTCTTCTTGATCTACTTCATTTGATCTTTTCCTTCCCATGAATTAAGCTATATTCCTTATATCATCAGCAGCCAATTTCCTTGCAAATTCTTCATCATGATCCATCTGGGCTTGTTTAGCTTCCTTTTCAGCTTCCTTATCAGCCAAATCTTCTTCTAACATTAGCCTTGCAACCTCTGCATCATGATCTATCTGTTCTTTAGTTTTTGGTTTCAACCTTTTAAGCCTTTCAAGTTCTTGAACAACAGCCACTTCTTCAGATGTCATAGGATTCTTTCCTTTATCTGCTCTTCTCTTGAAATCTTTTTCATCAGAAGTTTCTTCAGTTGGAACTGCTTGTTGTTCTGACTCAGCAGTTTGAACTGTTACTTGTTCTGTCTCTTGCTCTGTCTCAGCAGTTTGAACTGCTTCTTCATTTGCAACTGCTTGATGTGTCTCAGCTGTTTCTTCATGAATATAACCAGAACCTGAACCAATATCAAAACCTTGATCTTGTTCAGAACTTTCTTCATACCTCCCCTGAGATCCTGATCTATCCTTATCTTCAAATTTCCTCTCTTTACCAGATTTCCTCCCCTGTTTGGAAGAATTTTCATCATCCCCTTCAGAGCCATCTGAATCATCATCATCAGAGTCATCATCTAATACCACTCTTGCCCTTTTCTTTTTCAACTGTTCTTCAAGCTTCTTCACCCTTTTTGTTAGCTTGGTATAAACTTTGGCAAAAATCTCCTTGTGAGCTGTGAATTCTTCCTTGGTTTGCTTTAGCTCCTTCTCCAAAGTGTCAACCTTGTTTACTAACTTGGTACATAAAGCCGTGTTACCTGCTATGAGAGGTGAATCTTTGGGCAAGGATTCAGTCACAACCCTAGTTAGACTAGGTTTAGACCTTCTCCTATAAGTGATAGGTGGTTGTTGGGTTGTTTCAAATACTTGAGTGGATGTGTGATGGGGATCAGTTGGAACTGCTGAACCTTCACCCAACTCAGTTTGAATCATTTGAGGAAATAATGGAACTGGTTCCCCTTGAAAAAGTTTACTAGCCATAGTCATATTTTGAAAAACCTTTGATTGTAGACTAGGCGTAGGAAAAATTTCAGTTGGTTCTGTAAGCAGGTTTTTCTTTTTATTTAAAATTGTTTGAACAAACCTGGGATACATGAAAAACTTTGTTTTACTATCAACATTTGATGCCATACCCTCAAAAATATATTTTGAAAAGTTAAAAACCCTGTTTGTAGACAAACAAATGAGAGCAATAGCAATATTGCTACTGAACTGTTCCAAAGCAGTCTTTTTATTACTTAAACAACACAGAAGAGTATGTATCAAAAATCTCCATTGGGGTGAAAAACATGCCTTTTGGAAAGTCAATTTATGTTCAGATGTATTATACCCCAATTTTTCAAGTTCTTCCCAAATTTCAGTATTTAGCATAGTGTGGATACCATCTGAGTCATTTAATTTAAGATGTCTCCTAAGTATAGACTCGGTAACAACAAATTTAATGCCATCTACTTTAGTATGAATTTCTAAGTTTCCATCATCACTTGTCAAGATAGATGAATTCTGCCAGAACTGTGTGATGTGCGAAACATAAAGAGTAGGAGAAACAGTTAGAGCATACCTTATGTGAGAGTGATTGAGAAAATCTACAATCTCATAAAATTTTGGCCCATCTCCTTGCTCTGTTCTCTCTAAAAATGCAACCTGGTTGTGACATTTAACAAACTCCAATCTTGCCATTCTTAGTAGAAAATATGAGTTAACAGCCGTGAATAGTAATAATAGTGAGTGAAAAGATAGAAGATGAAAGTAATATTAAGAGTTTATGGAGAAAGTTAGGGTTTCAAGTTGACCGACTTAAAGAATATGGTAACTATTTATTTTAGTATAAGTATATAATAAAATAAAAGTTAAAAATATCTATAAGAGGATCCCTCGAAATCCGTAATTCATCCAGTAAAAATCGCAACAAACCGCCAACGGCTAGTTTTTACTCCAAAATTAATTACCGACACGTCAGTCATAACGGCTAGTTGAACCGTACCAATATTTTGTACTAACCGTCTCAACTGTTGAAAAATATTATTGAGCCGTCTCAATTTTTTGAAATAAAATTTTAAAATAACATGGCTCATACATAGTTTTTAGCAAACTATCAGCTATCAACGGATTTGATATGTCTTTACCAATAGCCGTTTGCTTTGGACTAGCCAACTCTTCACATTAAGATATGGTGAGCTGATAACCATACAATTTTGGGTAAATTGTCAACCATAAACGGATTTGATTAGTCTTTACCAGAAACCGTTTGCTCTGGACTAGTTGGTTCTTATGTGGATAAGACATGGTGAACCAATTACCATTTGTTGTATGCAAGGATCACATACTAATCTCCAGAACACCATTAAGTCCAAAACATCAAGCATTCATAATTCCTTGGTGTTTACTCTCCAATCCTGCAATTGTTAGTCCAAAAATAAAGAAACCAAATACAAACATATGACTAACAATGCATATAACAAGAAAAATTAGTTTTCTTGTCGAACCCAAGCCAAAACAGACTTAGGCTTTCCTCTAGCATCAACATAATTCATTCTTTTCGAAACAGTCTTAGCACCATTAGGTTGAATTGGTCTCCATACCTAACATGCTGAAGCATTCACCCCATTACCCATGTTTCTCTTAGCAGTGTTTTTATTCACATCAGTACCAATTACCTTGCTAGCAGTTGGAACTGCTGGTGATGAAGCGAAAAGTGTACCGCTTTTAGGGGGTCATTTAAGCTCTAAATCGTATTTATTTGATCAAATATTGCCCTAAATCGTTCCTTTTGTCATTTTAGGTACTTTGGAGAAGAAATCTGGAAAAGGAAGCATTTTGGACGTTTTTGGAGCATAAAAGTGAAGAAAACGACAAAGTCTCAAAAATATGCTGGAAAGTACATGTGACGGCGTCAAGCTCTATTGTGACGCCGTCAGCCCTTGATAAGCCAGAGAAATTTTGGAAGATTAAAGGGGGACGGCGTCAAGAAGGTCGTCAAGCCTTGATAAGCCAGGGATGACTTTGGAGGATTAAAGAGGGACGGCGTCAGGAAGACCATCCGGGAACCCTAGCCACGGCGAGGTGACGGCGTCAAGATCTATAACGTGACGCCGTCAGCTACTAAGTTCTATATATAGTTTTGCAATTTTTTGTCATTAGTGTGCAACTTTGTGAGGAGAAACCCTAAGACGAATTTCTGCCATTTTTAAGGGTTTTCATACCCTTGGATCTCCCATGTTTAATTGAAGATAAGTAATCACTTAATCAATCAATATGTCTATGTGTTGTTTGATTATATCTTGTTCTTGTCTTTTAATTAACATGCTAGGCTAGATTTATCTTGTGTTTGCTTAGATCTAATGAAACCTAACTATTGATTATTAGTTGTTAGTGTGTTATTAATTGTATTGGATGATTGTTTATCGATGTTAGGCTTAAGAAAACTGGCTAACCTCCTATACGATAATTTGCTTGAACGTCTTAAGAAACATGAACCAATGCGTACTAAGGTTATTATGGTTGTATTTAATGCATGAGTGAATTCTAGCGATCCCATGTTAGGAGCTTCTTAGCCGGCTCGACATAGGAGTGAAGTAGGAGCTTGTAGAGTTGGGGAAGTACGTACGCCACCCCACGATTGGTATTAAGGAATACACCCGTCATCCACGAAATTAATACACACTAATTAACCGGTAAAAGATAGTTAGGGAGTAAGGAAATCTAAGTAAACACATTTCTCTTCATATAAGTTTCACAACCTTTTCATTTTCAGTTATTTTATTTTATTTGCATTTGTAGTTATTTGGGTTAGTTGACTAGCAACTAATTCCGCCCACTCTTTCAAACCCGAGATTTTACTTGCTTTTATAAAAAATTATAAAAATACAAAAAGAATCTTCCCTCACCCTTAGACCTATTAGAGTAGTTTTTCAATCCTAACGACACTATTCCCCTAGAGAACGATCAATCCCCCGGTACTTGCCACTTCACTATACTACATCGGTCAGGTACACTGCCTGGTGGGGATTGCAAGCCTCTTGAGATCCCTCGAGAGGTAAAACCTGTTGTAAGGTCGCAAAACCACGCATCAAGTTTTTGGCGCCGCTGCCGGGGAATAGTTATTGTTTAGGTTGAATTTTTATTTTATTTGGTCTACTCACTAGATTCCTTTCTAGTGAGATTTTTATTTTTTTTTCTAGATTTTCTTTTAGTCTATCTATTTTTCTTCGTGCTTTTGTTCGTATAAGATTTTCATTGACTATTCAGTTTGCCATTATGGAAAACGCGAATCCACCCCTTACACCTGACGAAGTGGCTTTGTTGCGTAGCCAAATTGAGGATGAGATTAGCGAGCTCAGAGAGCTCAATAGAATGATTGATATAGAGCTTGATTATGCCTTGAACAACTTAGAGACCGCCATATACTCAGATAATTACTTTGAACGTAATAATCTTACGGTTGAGGAGTTGATTGAGAAAATTGATGAAGTGAAGGTAGATCCTAGGTTGGATGATTATTTCAATGAATACCCCACTAAGGAGGAGATTGCTTACTATAACAACCTAGTTGATAACCCTCGACCACCTTTTGTTAGAATTGACCCAAAGATTAAGAGGGGTGATCCCGGGAATGTGAAGATACCATGTATGATTGGGTACCAATACGTTGAGCATGCTTACATTGACTGTGAATCCCCAACCAACGTGATGTCCTCATGCCTTTATAGCCAGATCATAAAAACACCACTTGAGCCTAGGAAAGACCCCAAGTGCCCCGGCGGAGTTTGCAACTTCGTTGGAAGGGTTAAGGACATGCATATCCTTGTTGGGAATTTTACCGTTGTCACCGACTTCATGATCTTAGAAGATTTGGCAAGTGTTGTTGACTGCCGCCTATCTCACGTGGTGTTAGGTAAGCCGTTTATTGAAGCATCCAATTTAAAGTATGATCGTTTAAGAGGCACGGTTCAGTTTTCTAATCACATAGATAGGATCACATATAGGATGCCTTATCGGGTAGATGAATTTCGTTTTGTGCCTCGATTTGACAAGGACAACATTGGTGCGATTGAGGACATCAATGATGAGGATAAAGAGAAAGGCATGGACTATGTTTGGAATAAGAGAAACCTTTATTATAAAGATTGCTTGAACCTAGGACCTAAATACAAAGTTGATATGGAGGTTGTTAGGATGATTAGAGGGGCAATTGAGAAGCAAAACGGAAAAACGTAGAACCCGTGACTTTGAGTCTAGCTACAAGACTCGTTAATAAAGAAAAGCGCTTCTTGGGAGGCAACCCAAGCTTTATTTGCTTTGTGTGTTTATTTGTTTGGTTGTTTGATTTTATTTGCTTCCGTATATGTGTTTAATTTTTATTATTATTGATTCATGTTCAAAACTAAATTGTGAAAATGCTTTATCTTGTTTTTAACTTCGTCTTAACTACATATAAAGGTATTTTGCAAAAGATAAGTGTAAGGGAAATCCAAATCGGTTTATTAGAACAAATGAACATGAATCATAACAATAATAAATTAACATACATATTAGTATTTGTTTGAGTCAAATGCTTGTATCGAGTCATAATGATGTTTTGCAGGATTTCCAGGAAGTAAGGTAGAGGTTTTTCCAGAAATTTTCCGGAAACTTAACATGAGAATTCTATCAGATCATTTCTGACGGCGTCAGGCATTACAACCTGACGGCGTCATGTTCTAATTTTCTGAAATTTTTGAAAGTTTTGTTTTCATAAAAAGTTTTTATTAAATCTCTAACTTATAAACTCCAAGAATCTGCAAAATAATCATTCCACAAGCATTATATCCTTATATAGAATTTATCCCGCCGATGTTATGCAGGTTTTCGTGTTTGTTTTCTCAGGTTTAACAGGTTATTTTGGACAAGGAGATGTATGTGGAATCAAGCTTTTGGCGATGCATTAGTCTTGGAGCTTCTACATTCTCTTGGAAGAAGATCTAACCATGTTACCTCTTCATCCACCAAACGAATCAGGGGAGTATTTGATTTCATTCTTTTACCTTATTTACTTTTACATCTTGTTATTTGAACATTGGGGACAATGTTCATCTTAAGTGTAAGGGGGGGGGGGGTAAAGTACGATACTTTAGAGAATACAAGTGCACTTGATTTTTGTTTGTTTAATGGTAGATGTGTAATAAAACTGAGATAAATACTTGTTAGGGCAATTTTAGTGCCAAATTTAAATTTTTTTACAACATATAGAAGTGAAACTTTGATCTTAATGAGCGTCTCATGGATAGGAGTTATATGACTAGCACAAAACCGTACCACTAAAAAATTTTCCACCCCCAAATATGTGAGGTTAGCCCCTAGAATTGGTAGGAAAAGCATTTATGCTATGATGTGTGTACCGGTAGCACTTAGACTCTAGAACTTGCGTTAGGACCATTCCGAGGCCACAAGTGAGACTACATTCGTGTAGTTAGATTTACAACATGATAAGAGGCATTAGGATTAACCCATTGTTTTACACCTGTGTTTTTGTTATAATTACGTTGGCTATATTGGTCAAGTAATTCTCCCACACCCTTTGCGTTGTACTCATTTTTAGTACACGATACCCCTAGTACACCCCTCAGAGCCTATCTTTTCATTTCGACCTTTAAGCATTTTACTTAAAGGAAGAATTTGTTACACCCCACTTAAATGTACACCCAAATCGCCTTAGCCTACCTTGTATGCACTCATTTTTAGTGCATTATTGTGACAACATTTGTTTAAACCCCAAGTTAATTATCTAATTGATTATATGGTTGCTAAGTCGAGTCATATCCTTGTACATATTGTTTTGGGACGATTGGGACTCATGGGTAAAGTACTAGTGTAATGGAGTAATGGGGAAGAACAACATTATTACCCCCATATGTGCTAAATATTTTAAAAGTACTCCAAGTGTTTCGATTATCTTAATTCGAGTCATTAGAATAGTAATTGTAAAGTTATGTAAAAGTTCAAGTGTAAGGGGAATGCAACGCCCCTATGATGTATTATTTTGGATGGTAGGGCAAGAGTGTATGAAAAAAAAAAAAAAAAAAAAAAATCAATCAAGAAAAATACAAAAAAAAAATGAGAAAAAGAAAAGTAGAAAAAACATACGGACTGCCATCCCGTTTCATTTTATGTTTATTCTATGTTTTTGTTATTTTGTTTTTAGCTTAAGTCGAGTATAGTCTTGGCTTAGCAAC
This sequence comes from Artemisia tridentata subsp. tridentata, assembly GCA_021014915.2. Lineage (NCBI taxonomy): Eukaryota > Viridiplantae > Streptophyta > Magnoliopsida > Asterales > Asteraceae > Artemisia > Artemisia tridentata. The sequence continues at coordinate 62,225,755 of CP139506.1, forward strand.
GCCATATTGTACATGTAATTAATCAAGATCTTTAACTCGCCACCAGTAAAATATACCTTATCCAACAAATCCGTGTTTATCATATCCCTACACCTAACGTTATAACCCGTTTAAAAGCCCTCTTTGATAGTTTATCTTAGGTGCTTACGCCTAGTGGAGGAGGTTTTTGATCCTTTCCCAAGCCTATGGTAATCTATTTGCTATGACAGGTAGTGAGAGATATTATCCGTTTTCATTTATGAGATATACTTTTATGACACCTGAGAGATGTGAGTATCTAAACACTACTTGTGAGGTGCTAGTTTGTAATCTCCGTGCTTATTATGATTAAAGTGGAACGACTATTTGTTGTAATTACTTTTATATTAGCATTAAATGACCCCTAACTTGTATTTTGATTAGAATAAAAGCGCATTTGCTTGAGGACAAGCAAATCTCAAGTGTAAGGGTATTTGATGAAGCGAAAAGTGTACCGCTTTTAGGGGGTCATTTAAGCCCTAAATCGTATTTATTTGATCAAATATTGCCCTAAATCGTTCCTTTTGTCATTTTAGGTACTTTGGAGAAGAAATCTGGAAAAGGAAGCATTTTGGACGTTTTTGGAGCATAAAAGTGAAGAAAACGACAAAGTCTCAAAAATATGCTGGAAAGTACATGTGACGGCGTCAAGCTCTATTGTGACGCCGTCAGCCCTTGATAAGCCAGAGAAATTTTGGAAGATTAAAGGGGGACGGCGTCAAGAAGGTCGTCAAGCCTTGATAAGCCAGGGATGACTTTGGAGGATTAAAGAGGGACGGCGTCAGGAAGACCATCCGGGAACCCTAGACACGGCGAGGTGACGGCGTCAAGATCTATAACGTGACGCCGTCAGCCACTAAGTTCTATATATAGTTTTGCAATTTTTTGTCATGAGTGTGCAACTTTGTGAGGAGAAACCCTAAGACGAATTTCTGCCATTTTTAAGGGTTTTCATACCCTTGGATCTCCCATGTTTAATTGAAGATAAGTAATCACTTAATCAATCAATATGTCTATGTGTTGTTTGATTATATCTTGTTCTTGTCTTTTAATTAACATGCTAGGCTAGATTTATCTTGTGTTTGCTTAGATCTAATGAAACCTAACTATTGATTATTAGTTGTTAGTGTGTTATTAATTGTATTGGATGATTGTTTATCGATGTTAGGCTTAAGAAAACTGGCTAACCTCCTATACGATAATTTGCTTGAACGTCTTAAGAAACATGAACCAATGCGTACTAAGGTTATTATGGTTGTATTTAATGCATGAGTGAATTCTAGCGATCCCATGTTAGGAGCTTCTTAGCCGGCTCGACATAGGAGTGAAGTAGGAGCTTGTAGAGTTGGGGAAGTACGTACGCCACCCCACGATTGGTATTAAGGAATACACCCGTCATCCACGCAATTAATACACACTAATCAACCGGTAAAAGATAGTTAGGGAGTAAGGAAATCTAAGTAAACACATTTCTCTTCATATAAGTTTCACAACCTTTTCATTTTCAGTTATTTTATTTTATTTGCATTTGTAGTTATTTGGGTTAGTTGACTAGCAACTAATTCCGCCCACTATTTCAAACCCGAGATTTTACTTGCTTTTATAAAAAATTATAAAAATACAAAAAGAATCTTCCCTCACCCTTAGACCTATTAGAGTAGTTTTTCAATCCTAACGACACTATTCCCCTAGAGAACGATCAATCCCCCGGTACTTGCCACTTCACTATACTACATCGGTCAAGTACACTGCCTGGTGGGGATTGCAAGCCTCTTGAGATCCCTCGAGAGGTAAAACCTGTTGTAAGGTCGCAAAACCACGCATCAGCTGGCTTGGCAGTTGTTAACTTAGGTTTTCAAACGACGGGTGGCACGACCCGTAACAACTTACGGTTTAAAAGATATGATTTTTCGAAAATCGTCAAAAACTGAAAACACTGCCCAGCCGCCGGTTGGGATTCCCAACCGCCGGCTGGGGCCCAAAAATCTGGTCTGAACCGCCGGTTGATGTCCCAACCGCGGCGGTTCCGACCTGCTGATCGCCCGGATCAGTTTTCAAGTCTCGCGCTTGAAAACCCGACCTCCCGACCTCGTTATTTCACCAAGCCTTCTAGATTTACTTAGTATATTGTTGAGCTCATTTTCATACAAAAATATTTACCGTTTGAATCCCCGAAATAGTACTTTACAATTTAGACGGGTTATGCAAATAACCCGTTTTGACCCATTTTCTCAACATACAACTCATACCACTTCCGTTTTACGCCAAACTTTACCAAAAGCATAATATTAACGTAACAAACATGTTCCAAGGGTACTTGACCCGTTTACAACCCAAAATGGGTATTTTCATACATAAACCAAACGCCCCTTTATATTTGACTATAAACACTTCAAACTCACTTTGACATACCAAATGACTACCAAATCGTTTGGACGACCTTAACATACAACTTGCCATACGGCTACACGTTACCAACCCATAAAATACCAACGGGGGTACAAACTTACACATGAGCCCGGTATTCTACCTAAGCTCCTACACATACTACCTTAATCTCGCATATCCAAATCCTCAATCCTTACATCTAAGCTGCCCATATAAACAATGCCAACCTACAAAACGGTTAGGCAACTAAACCGTAAGCACAAAGGCTTAGCAAGTAAAACGATCACAACATACAATTATACTTCAATCCACATAAGCATCATATACATAAAACACTTACTTCATGGCTTACTACTCAAGTCTCATCTAGCACATAACATCAACATATTCCATAACATCAACTCATCACATAAGCCATATTCATGGCATCACATAAGCATAACTCAAGTTCATCTTTCTTGACATAAACATACATAACACATTTATGTTAGAAATCCATATAACTCATGTCATCATCATTTTACTTACCTTAATCCAAGCTAAATAATAACAAGAACATCATCATCATCACAATCTTCCATCATCATCATCATCCTTTACAATTAACCAAAACTTGAAGGGGAATCATAGCTAGGGTTCTATCTTCTTGATTAGTACCTCAAACCCTTCAATATTTTTCCCTCCAAACTTGATCTTCCTCCCTCCTTATCTACTCTAAAAAATCGGACCATACAAGACCCAAGAAATGTGTGGAGAATACTAGAATCTCCTGGATATATTTAGTTAGGTGGCAAGTTTGGGCTAATGGCAAGAATGGCCCCTCAAGCCTCATTCCTTCTATTTTAGCCACAACTAACTTTATAACATATTTGACTTATGACAACATAAGTCCCTTAGCCCTATTTCCTTTCTATTCTTGCCACATAATACTTTCCATAACTATATAACACATACTTTGACTATCGGGTTTGACCACTACGCTGATATATTTAGTTAGGTTGCAAGTTTGGGCTAATGGCAAGAATGGCTCCTCAAGCCTCATTCCTTCTATTTTAGCCACAACTAACTTTATAACATATTTGACTTATGACAACATAAGTCCCTTAGCCCTATTTCCTTTCTATTCTTGCCACATAATACTTTCCATAACTATATAACACATACTTTGACTATCGGGTTTGACCACTACGCAACCTTTGTTGACTGGCCAATCACGAAAGGTCTTTGGTCCACTTTCATCTAGGGTGGGGTCCAAGCACCCGGGAAACGGGTGTTACACATGTCATAGGTAGATTCACAGTTGTCGAAAGCAGCAAAGATCTCTCGTGGTAATCCTAGTTGGATTAAGTGCATTGCCATATCATCAGCGTCGATCTGCTTCTTATCTTTTTCTGTGTATTCTGCTTCTGTTTGTTCACGAAAGAATGGTAGAACATGAGGTGTTTCATTTGGATCTCTAGGGTCTTGAATTTGTCGAGGCTTGAAGGGTCCATTCTTAATAGATTGGAGCAGGAGTTTACCATTAGGCTTGGTTTTGATGTAACGAAGCATGCAGCTTGTCCATGGAAGATACCCACCTTTTTCAAGCATCGGAGGACGGTTTCCGCACCGGCTGCATGAATGTCTTGTTTAGTTGCCATAGACGAAAGTATGCATGATAAAGTTGATCTTGGATCGGTTCAACGATGTAGAAGTTGTGTTTGGTGAAAGTTAAGTTCAGTTGTTGTAGTGAATTTTTGGTCTTAAAACTTAGAATCGTCGATAACTTCTTTCCAGAGCGATTTCAGGCTTCAAAAATTTCGTTACCAGACGTAGTGGGATAACCTCACATTATTTAGGCTGTTCCGGTCGTTTTGACAGGTGTTTCACTGAAAACGGAGTTACGGTTCAAACGTTATGGCCGTTTGAAGTTTTGTCGTAAAAAGTCAAACAAAACTCAGTTTTGAAGGTTGAATTCCGATGACTTTGGTTCAATTCCGATGAATTTGGTCCAATTCCGATGGCTTTGGTTCAATTCCGATGGCTTTGGCTCAATTCTGATGACTTTAGTCCAATTCCGATGTCTTAGATTTAATTCCGATGACTTTGGTCCAATTTCGATGAAAACTGCAATTTTGATGAAAAATGCAATTCCGATGAAAAATGCAATTTTGATGAAAAATACAATTTCAATGAACCCTTAGGCAATTGCGATAATATCTATCTAATTTGTACACATTAGAAGATTTTTTCTTAGTCGAAGTATTCCACAAACTTATACAAGCAAGGGAATACTGAGTAATCGTTGGATCATGAAGTAAACTTGTCCTTGATTAATTTTGATAACCAATTGTGATGGTTTTCTCATATCTTTAGCAGGTGCAATCATTATTAATGTCAGTCTTAGTGGCTTTACCCGTCCGGTATGTAGTTGATCTGTAGAAATATTTGTGTAGATATATTGTTTTCAAGTGTTTCATATATAATTTGTATAGTATGGTTAATATATTTATGTCTCATATTCAAATAATTAGTTGTTACATGCGTGTATGTATACTGTAAAACAAGCATTTTCCCTACATACTATTAGTTCTCAACACATAATTAGGTCGATTATGGGATAATTAAGCAGTCTTAGTTTAAGTAGCGTTTAAAAGAATAGCTAAAACCCTAAAACACTTTATTTAAATCGGCAAAGTTATATGTTTTTGTTCTAACAGGGAAAGAGATTTCCTAATCTGCTCTTCCCAATAGAGATCCAAAACATAACTTTGGCAAAGCATGGTAGCGACTCTACCTACGACACTAGTGGAAGGTATCTCTTCGAATATATTCACTCTCATCTAAATTTTTTTCACACATAGATTAGAAGTCACTTAAGACACTTGCATTTCATGTTTAAGGTTTGTTCCTTCCAAGTTTGAGGAGATATTCAGCAAGTATGCACGCACGAATCCAGACTACTTGACAAAAGACAAACTAAATGAATTTATCAAAGGAAACCACGAACCCAAGGACAACTTTGGACAGTAAAAAAACACAACTCTAGCATTTTAAATCATTGATCATTTTGTTTATTGAATATATGTTATATGAATTTGTAACATATTATATAGGTTCGCAGCCATTGGAGAATGGAAGATATTGTATAGCATTGGCAAGGACAAAGACGGATTATTGCAGAAGGAAACCATTAAAGGCGTATTCGATGGAAGCTTGTTCGTAAAACTTGAGGAAAAGAATAATTTATCTAAGAAGAAACACATGTATGCTCTATGATGATACATATTCCTTTAACATCATGGGTTTTAACAGATGTTTATGAAGTACTATACTGCATGAAGTGATTTGGGTTATTATATCAAGGACCGGACCTAGGGGGTCGGTGTCACGGGACCCTGATAAATTTTGCTTTGTAGTGTTAATTTTAGTTGCTTTGTAGTGTTAATTTTAGTAAAATACACCGGATTTTATGAAATGCATCCGGTCACAATGCATTGTGTTTTAAGTTATTGCTTAGTTAGTCCTTAAATAGGTAAAATATGAATTTAATTTTCACTAAACTCAATTATTTTAACTGAAAAATCGTACTTTGTTGTTATTTTTTCCGTATAATAAAGTTTAAAAAATTTGTGCACCTAGTGATTTTTAGTTCTCATTCCGTCCATGATTATATCTATTTATTTTCTCATTGTTGTTGCAGAGCTAATACAGAAAGCAGCTGATGAAAGTGTTACTTGATTGGATTTTAAGGAGTGCTGATGTCTTCAGAAGAAAAAAATGCGTGGAATGCGTGCGTATATTTATTAAATAGGTTATAGGTATTGTATATATAGTATTGCAAATATGATATGATGTAATTGTATTCGCAATTCTTTCAGTTGTTGCTATTGAGTGTGCGCGCCTTGCTTGGCGATCCTAATAAATCAATATTACTCAATGCCAGAACTAGTGTACTTGTAAAATCGAGCAAGAGATATATATGTTTGATAAACAAATAAAAAAGTATATATCATACTTTTAATTAACACTTCTACACCGTTATAGGTTAAGACACAAAAACATGCGACTTTTGTTATACTTTACCCGATAAAGAATGTAGACGTCACTTTTCATGAAATGATGTTTACGCCAAATAAAGAATGTGGCCGTTAAAGATAAATGTCTCTTATATGAACCCAATTAATTATAAAGGGGGTAGAGTTATATAAACGGGCCCTATAATTTTATTCGAACGGTGGCTATTTTGACTATTTGTACTTTTTGGCTATTTGTGTCAGTTTTTTTTTTTTTTTTTTTTTTTTTAAATAAAAATATATAATAATGTATTGTATATGTATAATGTTTTGTATATTTGTGTTTAATAATGTTTTGTATATGTATAATGTTTTGTATAATTATTTTTTTGTATAATAGCACGTTAAATATTGCTACATTAAATAACTACAACAACAGCTGTTATTATTAAATTGAACGACAACGTCAACACATTATTTAAAAACAACAACATCTACGACATATGAAGATTATTCATTTCATTTAAAAGATCATGAAGCCTTGCACTCGACTGACAAGCGTGATCCTCAGGATTCCTTGCCAATTCTAACTCCATCTCCAGCGTCTTTATTCTTGTCATCAACAGCTTGTTTCTTGCTTCAAGCTGGTCAATCTTATTCGCTTTAGCAACGCAGTCTGAGCACTGCGTTGAAGAAGAGGCTTGATTAAAGTGCCTCCTTTGAAATTCATCCTTCCACATAAAGTACCGACAACCATAGTCATCTGTTCCTGGCTGTTACATGTTAAGAAAATAATAAGAAATGTATTATTAACAAACAAATAATTTACATAACTAAGCAAACATATGATTACTTACCACTGAAAGAGGACATGCGTAATACGGTTGACCATAACTACGTTCTTTACAGGATATCCTCTCTTTAATGAATCCGTTCTTACAGCGACACATGTAAGGATTATTTTGTTCCACCTGGCCAAATAATTAATTCAAATGATACAAACAGTTATTTTCAACATAAACATAAATAAGTAATGTATTGTTAATTTAAACAATACAAGAATATAGTCAACCACAGAGGAAAACGAATAATCGGATAGGAAGACTAAGCTTGTTATATATATACATCAAAAGATAGGGTGTTCACAAAATTACAAGCTCGTCAATAGTTAGTTCTAAGATACTACAATGATTTATTTAGTCGATCGTAATATAATGTTTCCCATTGGGATGCATCTTGGGTTCTGTGCCTCCTCCATTGTGGGTGGAGATGCGGAAGTGGAGAATCTCCGTCTAGCGTCAGACAAATGTAGTGACCACATTCGTCTGACCCCACACGGGCTATCACAAGGGGGTCAGTTCTTTGTGAGAAGTTTGGACACAAAAAAAGCGGAAAACACGTATTCCAACCCTGCCAAGATATAAATACAACAGGTCGGTTAATCAGTGATGCAATAACCAACCCCGTGTCTGACATAATCATATAGCGATCTTCAGGCGCAGCTCCATTTCCGAACCAGTTTACTGAATACCAAATTCTGTTAAAGCCAGCTTGCAACCACATGTTTGTGTAAACCTCCCTATGTAGGGCTAACTCTTGCAATAACATCTCTCTAACTTGGCGCCACCTATTTTGGTCTTCACAAATACCGTGGGCAACGCACCGAAACCCACAATTTCCATCACCTACCACATTATATATACTTATTATGTATGGATGCCATCTCTCTGGAATCTGCTCCATAAAATATTCGCTATCTACATCTCCAACGTACAACTGGTGTCTTATTCTTTGTTGAACACTAGGACCCGTGTAAGAACTATGTCTTGCATGTTCTTTGTTGAAGTTCGGGACTTTCGTATTACGTTTTTTTCTATTACGTTTTCAAATCTGAGCCTATAAGGCGATGACGAAATCTGGACTTTGTGTTGTGTGGAATCTGCACTTTTAACTTTGTGTTTCACTTTTGGTTTAGACTTTGTGTTTCACTTTTGTGTTTGTGTGGAATCTGCACTTTGTGTGTGGATTGTGGAATCTGCAGTTGGACCTGGACAAAAAAAAAACAAAGACTTATTACTTTAAAAAAAAAAAAAAAAAAAAAAAAAAAAAAAAAAAAAAAACTTATTACTTTAACTTTGGGGGAAAAAAAAGACAGCATAGGACAAAAAACAGAAAAAAACAGAAAAAAAAAAACTGCAAAAAACTGACAAAAAAAGGAAGCTATTGAACGGGGTCAAACTAGACCCCGTTTATATAGTGTATCCCATTATAAAGTCATCAAAACCTTTCTCTTTGTATTCTCTACCTGCCTTCATACGATTTTTATCTTGTACACGTCAGTTTTGTGTGTGTTTATACTTTGATTCGAGTTAAAACTTTGAGTGACGTTAAGAAATGAATCCAAATATCGAAAGTGATCAAAACGTGTTGCAGAAACATGTTGCGTGTTTTGATCGTAATAAAGATGGTTTAATTTACCCTTGGGAGACTTATCAAGGTTGGTTCTATTAATTTCTTTCAAACCCTATGCAAGAATTACTTTGTTTTGAAATTATTAGTTTCGTCAACTTGGTATCATTCTTTTTTGTTTCATTATAGGTTTTAGAGCGGTTGGGAGTGGTATTTTGTTATCCTTGGTTGCGGCCATCTTCATCAATGTCAGTCTTAGTGCCAAAACTCGCCCTTTAAGTATTGGCATACATGATATATAAAAGGGGTATTCCTTAAAAAAAGTACGCAACTATACGTGAAAACCGGTTTACGTAGTGAACTAAAATTTTTCCCAAAATTTTACCTAAACTCCACAAAACCCCCTCAAAAACGCATTACTTGACCTTGGCAGCCGGTTGCAAGTTTTTTTTACCCTTTTCCCTTTGACTTTACCCTTTTCTCCCTAGAAACCCAACAACCCACCTCACAAATCAAAACAACACTTTCACAGTTTCACCATAACTCAACCGGAATCATAGATCCAAATAGCAATCACATGTTGTGGAGAAGATCGGATGCTCTGGTCAAAGGTTGGATACTTGGTTCTCTTTCTGAACAAACACTAAGGTACGTAGTCAATCTTCTCAACACAAGGTCGGCAGATTTCACCGCAAAAGATATATGGGATAAACTGCAAAATGTCTATGGTCCAACTCATCATCAAAACCCACTTCAAAATTTTCACCATCAAGAAAATCCACTTCAAAACCCACTTCAAAAACAGTCAACTCGAGTTTGTGGTGTTAATGATGGTGACGAATGGAGATGATTGTGGTTTTTGAATAGGCACAAGATCTACATTTTCCCCATCAATTTACGACCCCTCTTCTTCATTCATGATTTGATATGGATTTGATGGGTTTATAGTTTATGGGGTGTTTGAACGGTGTTAGGGATTTGATGGATTTATGTTAAAACTTATGTTATGGATTTGATGGGTTTATGTTAAACCTGATGTTATGATGTGATGTAGTAAAGATAGAACAAGAAAAATGATATATCATGGTAGTTCATAATTTATGAAGATTATGGAATATGTTATAGTTAAGGATCATTATTTCAAGTTATGTGATTTATGACAATATTGAGTTCATGTATATTATGAGATTATGTTCAAGTAGAAACCATCATGTTAACAGGTACCTATGTTATCTTCTTTTCTTGTTTCTACAAGAGTAATAATTCGTATGCGATATGATTGTAACTTGTAGTTTCTGTAATCATAACATTAAACAGATTTAGATGAAGATGAAGAGGAATGTAGAATGTAACTTGTTTGGTCCTAGTTATGAACTGGTAAGTTTGACTTGTGTAAGTCAATGGGTTGGTTTGGAATTTTGGATAGTATTGGGTAGAAATGTATTACAGTGTTCATGGATTTGGGATTGTGAAGATTTTCAGGTTATAGTAATGATACATACAGAAATGTATTACAGTGTTCATGGAGAATGTGGTGGATTGAAAAAGAAGATGGAAAAGGGTAAATTGGAGGTAGGGAAAAGGGTAAATGTGGAAACTAAAAAAAAAAAGAAAAAAACATGCTGAGGTGGACGAAACCGGCAGCCAAGGTCAAATAATGCGTTTTAGAGGGTGTTTTGTGGAGTTTAGGTTAAATTTTGTGAAAAATTTTAGTTCACTACGTAAAATCGGTTTTCACGTATAGTTGTGTACTTTTTTTTTTTAAGGAATACCCCTATATAAAATTCATCAGAAAAATAAAATTAATCAGCTTCTAAAATTTTAATAGACATGACTAGTTTGTCAATAGAAATGACAAAGATAGATACATTTGACTTGGTAAAAATCTTCCAGCATGCATTTTGTGTGGCTTAATGTAATTAAGCTTCATACTTAAATAAAGTGTACAACAATTCTGCAATGCGTCAAGGTATATTTCTATCTTAGTATGTTATTGTTAGAGTTAATGGATATAAATTAATATTTGTATGACCGGTTTCGAACCTGAGACTTCGAGTTGCACACAATACGTAAGAGTCTCAATGGTTTGAATAATTAAATATATGTTTATGATTTATTTATTCATTTCACAAACAAATAACTTAACGGTCGTTAGTACTTAACGGGGTTAGAGATAACGCTCGTTAAAGGACTAAAAGTGAAAGAGAGGCAAAGAAGGATCTAGAATGCCTTCTTTGGGCTAAAGTCGGCTGAATACCCCCAGGGGTTTAGGGTTGTCGATTTTAATAGCTTGGAGGAGAAGTTTGGTTTGCCTATAAATACAAACCCATTGTGTTTGTTATTCCCTAATCTCTAATTCTCAAGCAAACCAACTTCTTTCTCCTCTCCTCTAGTTTTGGCCGATCGACTATATCCCTAACTCCTAGGGTTTGTCGATTTTGCTAACACACAAGTGTTGGAATTTTTTGTGAACTTAGAACCTAGCTTTTCCCATTGAAAAGCTAGTATTACGTGTGTACAAGAACGGAGTACAAGCTTCCTTTAGCTTGTGTATTTTCCCCATTCGATCCATATTATGGTCGATTCACTCAAACCCTAATTTAGGGTTTATGTATTGTTCTTGGAGTGCACGATTCCTTGTTCTTGCTAGGAATCAAAAGATACGCATTACGTTAATATTTAGTTAATTAATTACGTGTATATAGATCTTGTATAATCCGCTGCGTCTGTGGACCATTGGGCACAATGAGCTCGAAAACCAATGGGAGTTTTATTAATTACATACATCAATAATTCACATAGAAATTATTAATAGGATTTATCAAAAGGTTTGCATGTGGCTATATAATATTGTTAATGATCATATATGTGTTATTAAGTGTTTGTTTATTTTTTAATTACTTGATCTTTGTGTTTTAATTATGATGGATTGTAAACATCAAAGAGGGTAATTTTTTTTGAATAAAAATAAATGAACCTAATAACTATGAAACATTTGTGGTAAATTATTTATTGCCAAGTCTTATGTGCCGATAGTGGTTCACTTCGCACGGTAATTTGCTCCCAGGCGAGACTAGCAATTAATAATTTATTACATAAATGTTTTAAGCTTCAAATCTTAAAGTTTTAATTGATTGATGCGACTGTACAAAAGTGGTTGAAGTGGCGGACCTATTATTGACAAACTATAAAGTGGGTATAAGGAGGCTTGACATTAAATTGTTATCTGAAAGGGGCGCGTTTTTAATTAGCTTCGGCGGACGTTTGCCCCTCCGCTCGCCTGTGCGTCAATAATAGACTTACCAAGTACACCATGAAAAAGTACGAAGCATCTTAAGGCAATGTTGTAAGTTTCTCAACGCCATCAATTGAATTTTGTTGATTTAAGCTGCAAATGAGTAAACAGTTTTTTGTAGAAAACATATGATACAAAGATGAATGCATTACATCTTTGTACATATTTTGATTACATACATCAAAATTTTATACCCTTAAATTTAAGTAATATGCCATCCAACTAAATAGGAAACACCTAAGGTTACATCCTACATCACTAGCAGCCAAAGCTGAATGTGATGTTCAAAGGGTGGGAGTCTAAGGGTAAATTGAGTACTTTCATTACTAGCAGCCAAAGCTGAATGTGATGAAACGACGTCAATTTACAGTTTCTTAAGTTGGTTAACTTAATTGAGCACTTTCATCACTAGCAGCCAAAGCTGAATGTGATAGAACGGCGTCATGGCATAAAGATTTGGGGATGAAACATGCGTACATTTGCAACTGAGGTTGGCATAATATGTAAGTCCCATGATTCTAGGAATTGCAATTGGATATTGGCAATTGGGATAGACCCGTACCTTATTGAGTACTTTCATTGCTAGCAGCCAAAGCTGATGTGATGAAACGACGTCAATTTGGATCCAGTTTTTCAATGAAAATTAAATGGTTATTTTTACCATGGGTGTTTAATTTTCTTGAAAAGTTATTATCAAAATACTGAAATTGAATTTTGTAAATTCTTTTAATGTATTTAATGCAACGTTAAAAACCGTAAACGTGGGGCATTCTTTAGTGGAAAGTTGATCTGCACCCGTAGGGGTCTTTAGATAGAATCAACTTAACTGAAAGAATAAACCTAGTCTACTTTCCGTGTGAAAAGTAAGACTTAATCCTATTCCTTTTCATGAATGAGAAAGGTATAATAGGATAATTAGAATTGTCTAAATTCTAAGAAATAACTCATGGCGAATTTTTTAAGAAATTGCATGGTTTGGTGTTATTAAAATTAGAAGCTAGACTAATTACCGCATAATGATAAAAGACAAACTAGAATGTTTGATCTAGTTGTTATGCTTTGACCATTTAAAGGTGCTACGTACCATGATGGGGATTGTAGACCTAACTAAGGAAGAAATTGCATACCCAATTTTTTTTCAAGTTAATTGTATTGATGGATATTCCATCATTGACAAAGTAGAATACATTCTTTGAGTACCTTAGTAATGTTACGTAAGGGATTCATCAAAGGTGTAGGAAAGTAAACAACACGTTATTTGTTTTTACTGGTTATGCAACACTTACAATGTTGTCAAATCCAGTGGGAGCATTGTGTTGTAATTACTGAACAACGAGTTCATGTAGTGATCTTTAATTCAGAGGGAGCTACAACTCTTGATATCTTGGTAGTAACCCGGATTATCTCTAGAATCTCTTGAGATAAATACTTTCCAATTATAGACAATTGTGGTATTAAGGATAGTCGTGTACGTTTCCTTACTAGACGAAGTGATCCTATATCTACTTATATCTATGACATAAATCATATTGGTCACATAAGCAAACAATTGACGTATTATTTATCTGATACATGATGTTGTTCCATACACAAGTGGGAGAAATCTTTATTGTGTGCAAGCAACAACATAAAGGAATATGATTTATAGGTTTCTCTTAACTGTAAGGTAAGAGACTAATGTTCTAATGTGTTTTATACACATTCTAATATTAGAACACTTGGAGTTAATATCTACTTTCATTACTAGATATTAATAACAAGGTAAATTACATACTTTCATTATAAGCAGTCTCAGCTGATGTAATGAAACTATGTTAATTTACAAGTCTCTAAATTAGATAACCATTAGAACAAGTGTCAATATGATAATAAGACTACTTCAAATGTGAATATTTATGTATTGCTGAAATGACATAAATAAATTAAGTAATCTAATACTACTTCATATTTAGATGTTTATGTATTCGTGGAATGACATAAATATATGAAGTAATAAATTAACTTGAAATTACCAATGAAACCAAGTTGTGGTGTTCATAATTACTTTAGTTATACATGTTTATATTGAAGATATAAATATGAAGTCTTTGATTGCTATAAGACTTATAATAAAGTAAGACGTAAACTTGATATGTTTTTTTTCTTTTAATTAAAACAAATACAAGGAGTCATTGACTTGATTAATGACTTATAACGTAAATTGGGATTATGACAGTTATGTCTTCTTAGTAAGACATAGACATAAAGTGACTTGATCAAAAGTACTTATGTTATAAAACATGCAATTGGCTTGGAAAATCTATTGGACCATTAAAGTGATTTAGTTGGTAAATAGGTAAGCCAATACGATATATATATTTATCTTATATATTGTAAGAATGACTTACAATATCAATCCTAATGAAATACATAGTGTTTAAGGTATGTTAAGTTAGGAGAATCAAAATCTTGTTATATTGTTTGATTAAGATGACTATATCTTCTTTTCTTCCTAAAGATATCAAGGTTAGAAAATTGAGTATGGATTGGATATACTCAATTAGACTCCAACCTAGAAGATTAATAAGACACCATTTATTATGGAATGTGATTAATCACATTAAGTTTTAATATTGAAGTTCAGAATTTGTTAGACTGCTTGATGAGTAGGTTATTAACAAATTAATGTTAGGAACTGTCAATATGTATTTGTAAAGTCCCAAAAGAGAACAAGTTTGTGTTGCTCTATTTGCTAAGTGTTTATAGTTAATCTATAAATTGTAAAAGGCAAGTGGGAGGATTTTATCTTGATGAGATAAAATTACAAGATACATAATCTTCTAAATACACTAGCAAATCATAATGAGGATTAAACATGTTAATGTTAAATCTCAAGATGATGGAATTCTTATTCATAGACCCGTAAGGATATCTCAAATATTTGTAGAATATGTTGAGGGTTATGAGTTACAGGATCGTGGTATGCCTGTTAATAAATTGCAAATGTTTATTTGGCAAATTACTCATACTATGAATACTTAGATGCAGTCCAAAAAGATAACTAGTTTGGAAACGTAGTTAATCTTGAACTCTATAGTTACACTATAGATTGGAGATGAACTTCTACAAAGGAAATGGAAATCCTAGAGATTTAAATTCTTGTGTAGAAATCATAATGGACAAAATTTGTATACATATTTAATGTGTGAAAAGATTATCAATCACACTTAAGCAATTAAATGTGATTGAAATTATTTCTAAGCACATTAAATATATAAAGATTATGATTGTCATTATTAGTTTCATTTATATGAAATTAACAATGGAATCTCCACTACTAGAAAAAAGGCCTTTAATGACGCGCATTGCGTGTCATAAAAGGGGTCAGATGACGCGCTTTTTGGTGTCATTGATCGTCCCGTCATAAAGCTTTATGACACGCATTTCGCGCGTCATGAATTTATGACACCCTTTTACGACAAACTTTTATGACCCCTTTTTTGCGTGTCATGGGTCAAATTTTAAAAAAAAAAATAATTTTTATAAAATTAATAATATCCCCACATTAAATAACAGATAATCTCATAATACAAATAAATACACAAATAGCAAAAAAGCGCATTTCATATATATCAAAAAAAATGCGTTTCATACAACTACAAGTTATTTTAAAATTCCAAAATTGTAAAAACATATATGGGTGATATACAGGTAAATGTGTAGAACATATATAGCTCGGTGACTCAATGGCTGGTCCATCGTAGCCCAGCTCGGTGACTCAATGGCTGGTCCATCGTAGCCAATATGTGACACATGCTTAACATCCATAGGCTGCCCAATTTGTATTTCTGGTTCTTTTTTGTCATCTGCACCCACAAAAACCTTTTGTCATCTGCTTTGCTAATTCTACTATTATTAAGGATCATTTGTTACTTTTGAGTATAACATAGCTTGAGGAAAATAGTAATAACTAAACAAATTTCAAACTAATTTTATCAAGGCACTTCATAGACGTATAAACCATGACTTGTCCCATTTATTGATTCAAGTTGTGAACAACTTATTCCTCAAAATATGTCGAAACAGATCGAATAATGGTGTACTGCAATTGAAACAAAAGGCCAAAAGGACGAGTACCTGAATAGCGCGACGATACGTGAGGGAAAAGAAAGGGTGAGGAATGCAAAAGAAGCCTTCGATAACAAGCATGTATTCTTTCCTTAAATTCTCCGACCACTCACATGGCTCAATGCTTAGTAATTGTTTCAACGTTAACTCGAATGTTATCTGTAAAATTTATCCAAATAAACAAAATAATCAATTCAATATTTAATTCGAGTACAAATTACGTATTACTCCTACATGTTTTTTCATGATTGACACTTTGGTACTTTTTTGGATTTACACATGGAATGGAATAAACACAATGATTTCCTCTTCCATTACTTTTCATATGAAGTAGTTGCAACTTCGTATGATTGGGATTGGGCACATGACCAAACACCACACGGCATCTTAACTTACTACTTAAATAATAGTCCACATAAATACTATAATCTCTTATCATGGCATCTATTTTTCAAAACAATATCCTTATATATAAATACCATATACCAAATTAAAGCCGCTATAATTAGTTAGATATAAAATCATATCGCTATCTTCATTTTGGAAGAGATCATTAACATTTACGGAGTATTATAATTCTTAAAGGTAGAAGAAGTGTCTTTTAAATAATAAACAACCACATGAAATTTAGCTTTGGCATTCTGTCACAATCAAGTTGCACCCTTTTAGCTAACTCGGACTACTGGTTGTCAAGCACAGCCACAAACCGAGTCAGCTTGGGATTGCATGATGTTGGTTAATGGTTATTATAACAATTAGATAAACAAGTTCAAATGAGATAAACGACTTTCACTGAAAATAATACTCATATTCATATTTTCAAGAAACACTTTCTATTCAATTTCACCCTTTAAAAAGCTGATAAAGTTCTATCAAAACACTTAAAGACCATTAAATGAACTTATTTTCACATTTCACATAAAACTATTCTTCTTGCTGCAATTTGCTTACTAGAACCACAAATAATAGTCATGTAACCAATAATACAATATCAAGTTATCAAGACAGTTTCAAAACATTTTCAAAACTTCTTACATGTTTATCAAAACATAGTAATAAATAAGAACATATCATTACCTTTTTAGCTTCATCCATAAGTAGAATCCGACCTGTCCAAGAATCCAAATTTAGTCGAACCAAGCGGTCTATATCAGCCAACAAATGATTCTTAATAATAGTAGAATTAGCAAAGCTCATAGTTAAAGAATGACCCACATTGGCGTACAAGCAAACATCATCAGCCTACTAACATTTTTAACAGCAACTAAAAGGAACCAACTGAATAAACATAAACGATGAAACTAGCAACTTATTTGAACTTTTTAGTTGCCAAATTAAAATGACCCACAGAAGTAGAGTCGAAAACATATAAAACGCATAAAAAGGTCAAAGAATTATACCCTGCAAGTTTTTGTAATCCAGACTTGCTCCCTTTTCCATGAGTGTGAAAGCTATCTCAGTTTGGTTAAAAACCCACCCTCATGTGCACAACAAATCCAGAACCAAGCAACCACTTCAAAAAATTATGCTGCATAAGATACAAAAACACTTAAAAAAGCATTTTAAGATATATTGTTTGCAAGGTTGAAAAGTAATAAATAGAAGTATACCTGAATTTGTTGAGGTGACGTGTTGACTGTTAATAACTGTTTACCAATCTTTACAGAAATTTCCGGGACATGATCTATAAATAAAATCAATGGATCTACAAATAAAATGAATAGATCTATAAAAAAAATTATAGATCGACAAAAAAATCTATACATCTACAAAAAAAGAACAAAAAAAAACTATAAATAACGAAAAATATTATAGATCTACAAAAATAATGTTCAAAAATCATAGATATATCAAAATACCTCAAAACTTTAGGGTGGAGAGTTTCGGTGGTGTCGGTGGAGGTGGAGTCCGGTGGTGGTGCGTCGGATGGTGGTGGTGCGTCGGATGGTGGTGGTGCTGTCGGTGGTGGAGAGTTTATTGTGTGTGTTTTAGAGTGTGAATGAAATGAGTTGGGGTGAGAGTCGAATGGTGGAATCAAGACTTGGTCCGTGTTTTTTGAAAAATTTGAGATATGACACGAATTTTATGACAAACAAAAATGCATGTCGTTTGGCCTTCAGATTTTACAATTTATGACAGTTTTTTTATGACTTACACTTTTGCGTGTCATTATATTGTGTGTGTCATAAAAAGTGTGTCATTAAAGGCCTTTTTTCTAGTAGTGATCAAAACTCTTTCTTGGGTAATTACTTGTGCGAGGAAGAAAAGTAATTGAAAAGAGTATTTGAATTCAAATAATCTTTAGCAGTATACAAAATGCAAATCATTTGTAAATGGATTAATGCATGCATCTAGAAGATATACTTATTTTTAGTTATTAAATCTAGTGTTGATTTATAATTAAAATAAGATATTTTTGGATATTCCTGAAAGCTAGTGGGAGTGGTATATTTATTTTCTTATTTCATATATATTTTGTATAACATATAGGAAGTGACATTCCATTAACATTGAAATGTTAAGTTTTAGTTTGGAATGCAACTTCACACGGAAATTTAGAAAATAAAACCTTGGAGTATATGTTTATTGTTATAAACATAAGTGGTAATATAACTAATTCTAATAAACATGATAATCTATTAGTGAGGCTAGATAGATACATATCTTGAAAAGATATGACATGAATAAAATCTAAGTTTGACGATAGGATTATTCATGTACATCATATTATTTGTTGTATCATGCTTGGATGCAAGATGATTGACAACATTAGTATCTAATTTATTAGATAGCTAAGTGTAATGGATATGGTTTAGAATTTACATCCTCAGCCTGGATTTGCTCCAAAATTCTAAATATGAACCATATGGCAAGATGTTGATGTAGATGACAAATCTTGTAAGATTTGTAGATGTCAAACATTACACGATGGATATTAAAGTTTACGGGAACTTTGAAAGAGCATATTGTTGTTTGAAACAATGATGCTAGTAAGATTGAGATGACACTAAATACTATTCATGGTAGGAGCTCATCCTTATTAGGAGACCATGTGTGCTAGTTATGCTCTATATGAGCATAGTTGCATTATACATTAAGAATTAGAATACTTTAACTACAAAGGTTTGGTAGTTTAATTGTCATAAATTCGCGATTGAGGATGTCATTCAATTTATGAAATATTATGTGGCAATATCATGATGGATGAATGCACACATAAAAGAATTTCATTTTTGAAATAAGTATTCTCAAAATTCCGATAGATCAAAATTAATTGATTTATGCCTTGTTAACAAGTATGGTTGTCATGACTTGTGGCATAATTCAATAATTGGTATTATCATGCATTGATCTATTTAGTATTTGGATAAGGGATATGTAAACAATATTATTTTAAATGAAATAAAGTGCGGATAACGTTTATTATCATTTGTTAATATTGTATCCTGTATTTGCATGTTTAAATCCGTGAATAATTTAATTTATTCTAAATTGTCCGTTGTCGATTAATGATATGAGAATATCATTAAATAAAGACAAATGTGAGGATTGGTAGAATGTACTGTAAGGTTGAGATACCAATATCACATGATATTCAATATTGGATAAATTGAATATAGGACTTATCCCAACCACATGATTGTACTTTATGGATCGTCGTCATTAAGTAAATCATGAATATTTATCCTCAGACTTGAGATACCAGATAACTGCCGAGGATGTAGCTCATTTTCTGCAAGGTAGTCTAACGCTCTCCGTAAAAGGTAGTTATAAGGGCTATTTTCGGAGGTGATGCAAAGTTCGAGGGTTATGCTCGTAGTCAATAAAGGATTTGTTCCTTCAAATTTGTTTTGAAGTATAATATTGCTGGGCCCCTCGTAGGGTTGACAAGATGTTTGTGTGGCCACACTCAAAGTCTATCTGGAAGACGTTCAGATGATTTGCTAATCTTGATCAATTATTAATAACGAGAAACAGAATAGTTAATTATGGAATGACTTTGATCCATATCAATATTAACGCGGTATTAGAAACAAAAGGATAAGTATGATGATTATATCATCATGTGGTTTTTTTCCAGGAAAACCATACTCGGATCAAACTGGGGGCATTGGGAAGGTTAAGCTAGACTAACCCATGTCATTACTTTATTAATGAATATCCAAGTGGGAGCTGTTAGAGTTAATGGATATAAATTAATATTTGTATAACCGGTTTCGAACCCGAGACTTCGGGATTGCACACAATACGTAAGAGTCTCAATGGTTTGAATAATTAAATATATGTTTATGATTTATTTATTCATTTCACAAACAAATAACTTAACGGTCGTTAGTACTTAACGGGGTTAGAGATAACGCTCGTTAAAGGACTAAAAGTGAAAGAGAGGCAAAGAAGGATCTAGAATGCCTTCTTTGGGCTAAAGTCGGCCGAATACCCCCAGGGGTTTAGGGTTGTCGATTTTAATAGCTTGGAGGAGAAGTTTGGTTTGCCTATAAATACAAACCTATTGTGTTTGTTATTCCCTAATCCCTAATTCTCAAGCAAACCAACTTCTTTCTCCTCTCCTCTAGTTTTGGCCGATCGACTATATCCCTAACTCCTAGGGTTTGTCGATTTTGCTAACACACAAGTGTTGGAATTGTTTGTGAACTTAGAACCTAGCTTTTCCCATTGAAACGCTAGTATTACGTGTGTACAAGAACGGAGTACAAGCTTCCTTTAGCTTGTGTATTTTCCCCATTCGATCCATATTATGGTCGATTCACTCAAACCCAAATTTAGGGTTTATGTATTGTTCTTGGAGTGCACGATTCCTTGTTCTTGCTAGGAATCAAAAGGTACGCATTACGTTAATATTTAGTTAATTAATTACGTGCATATAGATCTTGTATAATCCGCTGCGTATGCTTTGATGTTATGTTGTTATGTTTATGTGTTTATAGTTTTTATGATTCACATATTCCAACAGTTATAAGATTAAACCACCACCAAACGGCCTAGTGGTTAGGCATCCTGATGCTTTTACAAGAGGTCTCAAATTTAAACCTTCAGACTCGCCCTGCCTAAGTGATCTGAAAGGGATAAGTGGACCTCAGCTGTTTCTATGATATAAGATTAATTTTGTTCTTTTGGTTTTGTTAGCTATTGTATGGACATATAATAAAACCTCATGAAGAGTTATAGTTCATTTGAATTTGTGTAACAACGAACTAAAATAACTATGATCTTGTGGTTTTGTTTGAACTAGGGGAAGAAGTTTCCTAATCTATTATTCCCCATTTACTTGGAAAACATACATTTGGCCAAGCATGGTAGTGATCCTGGCGTTTATGACATTCATGGAAGGTATCAGTTATATTCTTATTTATTCATGTCGATCGTAATGCAATCTAAAGATCCAATTTACATTTCGTGTCTAAGGCTTGTTCATTCCAAATTTGAGGAAATATTCCACAAGCATGCACACACAAGTTCGGATGCCTTGACTGCAGATGAACTGAATGAATTTGTTAAAGGAAATCGAGAACCTAAAGATTACAAAGGATGGTGAGAACATATATATAGCTCTAACATTTTAGTCGATCATCATGCTTATGGTTTCTCTTGACAGAATACTAATATATAAACTTGTATCACGTTATGTAGGACCGATAGATGGCTAGCTTCGGTTTTTCGCCCGATGGGCGGCGGCTAGCTTCAGTTTTTGTTTTTCGGTATTAAAAATTAATTATAATAGGATATGATATAGTTTTAAGTATTTTAGAATAATTATTGTGCTATATGTTTAAAATATATAAATAATAAAAATATTCTAGGAAAGCTATTGTGTCATTTATTTAAAATATATCAATAATTATGATAAATATATTAACTGAATTTTTATGTTGATTATATATATATATATATATATATATATATATATATATATATTATTAATGGTTCTAATTATCGGATTTTTAAAATTTGTGAACTTATTTTTATATGCTTATTATGTTAATATTTATCAATATGTTATGTTTTAATTTTTATACGTATAATAACATATGTTAATTAGGTATTATTATTATTATTATTATTATTATTATTATTATTATTATTATTATTATTATTATTATTATTATTATTTTTTATAATTATAACATCACTTTATTAGAAACATAAAGGATTTACAAGAAGTTAGTAGGGAGCCAAGATACTAATTGGGCTCCCACTCCTCTAGTTATAGAAAAGCTAATCCTACTAAAAATATGAGCAGCGGCACGTGCTCCAATGTCTTGAGTCATCGAGAACTTTCGAATACGCTTCAATAAAGTCACAGCGTCCTTTTCAAGTTTCCCAAAAGAAGAGAAAGAGAAGGGAAGGAACCCATATCCCATACCTGCGCACTTAGCCTCATACTTGACGCGTTTACGTTGTGCAGCCTCAATCACAACACGACCCGGCACGAAATCAACCATACCAGTTTGCGTCAAGGGCGATGATCCAGTCAAATCAACACATACATCAAGTCCTCCATCCCACGAGTAGAGCAACACATCAGCAGGACGTAAAGATTTGTCCCTTTCACCACAAAGTCCAATGTCAACCTCTTTACGAGCCGAAACCCCAGATCGAGAACATATGTCAACAAGAACATCACGTACCATGTTATGCCGATGTTTAATACCAATCATACCAGCACAAGATACAGCGCGGTCCCCATAAATATCACCAGCAAAGACCTTAGAACAGGCTGAGCACGGCATCTAAACAGAAAATAGGGGGACACCAAGCCGATAGCATAACACACAACGATAGGTCTTGGCGTTCATAGTCTGCCCCAACCCCGATATCGGAACAACCCTAAGCCAGTCAGAAGTGTGATCCTCCATTTGCGATTTCCATAATGCCATCTGTCGAGTAGATAAAGAAAATGTAGATTCAGCAGTTCGGGTAACACGTGTGAAATATATATTATTATTATTATTATAAATGTTGTTATCTACATTCTTTTAAAAAACTACATTTCTTGAGAGAATCAAATGAGCATCTTGGAACCACTTTAAATAAAAGAATTAAAAAGTTATAAAAACACGATTCATGAAAAAATTGTAAAAGATATAGAAAGTAGTGATGGTTAAGTAGTGATGGTTGCTAAAACTGTATAAAGCATTGTTGTCAAGATTCCGATCCTGATCTTAAAATCTTACGATTTTATGATACCGCAAAGCAAAAACGATCCGGATCTTACGTAGGATCTTTGAAAGCTTAAGATCTTTTAGGATCCCGATCTTGACCATAGGATCTAAAGATCTAATCCGATCCGATCTTACTTTCTCGAACCGCAAAATAAAAACCTACAAATTTATGGTTTATGTTTTTATATAATTTAAAAAACAACATGTGATTCTTCTTAAACATTCCATATTTATAATTTAGAACAAAATTTTCATGAAATATTCATATAATTTCATGTTTATAATATATAATAATTCTTAGATTTGAATAATATTACAAAGATCATTAAAAAAATAGCATCATAGTAGGATCTTAGGATCCCAATCCGATCTTAGGATCACGATCTTACAAAGACGAAAACGATCCTAGGTAGGATCCAGATCTTGAAAACCTTGGTATAAAGTTAATTCCTTTTGAAATTATTAGGTGCATACTTTTTTATTTGGAATAGTCAATACTAAATTATTAATAATGTGAATTTAACGTGATCATTAATCCCATTATCATTAAAAAAAAACATCCGCATAGGGACGAGAATCTCGTCCCAAATTTACAAAGGGCGTCATCCAAAAGTAAATTTGGTACGATATCTCGTCCCAAATCTGTAGTCCAGTTCTGGTTGTCACAAAAAAAAATTTGGGACGACACAGCCTTTGCATATTTGGGACGACACAAAGCTGGGCCTACAAACAATTCAACGTTGTAAAATCAATTTGGGACGACATTCTTTTGAAAATTTAGGACGAGATTATCGTCCCTAGTTATTTATTATTATTTTTTCTCTCTTTAATATCTTTAAGTAGTTACGAAAATGTTTTTTTAAATCAATTTGGGACGAGATTCTCGTCCCAAAGTGTTTAAATTATTTAATTGTAAATCAGTTAGGGACGAGATGATGTGGCAGTCAAACAGAATGGAACGACATGTTTAGTGCAATTGTCGTCTCTATTTTCTCTGGGAGCCAAAAAAAATGCAACAAAACCTGCATATTTTAAAGATTTTTTCTGGAAAAAATCTACCAAAACAGATATAACGTGTAATCAACCACAATCCGCAATACCAATTCGACAATATGATACAATACCAAATTACTAAGCGATACAATACCATTCCACAAATCAACGATACCATTCGACAAATATGATACAAATTAAACTAACAAGTCACAAATTTACTAATTAACATGTCTCAAAGTCACTAACAAGTCATAAAGTTAACACAAATAATAAGATCTTACATCCCTACGCCTAATCCTCGTCCGACTCCTCGTCAGACTCCGCCTCCTCCCCCCTCTTCCTCCGCCTCCTCATCCTCACCACTAATATCATTATTATTCTCGGGAATGCGGCTCAAATGAGGATTATTTTGTAAGATGTATTTGTTAAGGTCGGGTGGCGGCATTGCATAATTAGAACTAGAACCCGGGCATGTACTAGAGTCGGGAAAGGAGGGGCGAAAACAATTGTCAAAGGAAATATTAGGGTCGGGAAAGGGAGCTTGGAGAGCAGCAGGGCTGGAAAAGGGAATAGGGCCGGGAAATGGAGCAGGATTAGGTGGGGGAAAGAGAACGGGAAATGGATTACCTTGGTTGTTGTAGTGGCTCATAAACTGCCCAAGGAAAGATTCGAAGGTGCCAACTCTAGAAGTAGTCGCGTTAGCCTGTTCCCTAGCCAATCTAGCCTCTCGCTCGGCCACGAGAGCCCGTTGTTGCGCCTCCTGAGCTTGCCTCCTCAGCAACTCTTTCTCTTGCTCCTCTCGCCTCAACACCTTCGTCATATGCTGCCGTGTAATATAATCTTGTCTAACCGGCCGATGTGTGGACCTGGATGAAGCTTTGCCCATGCCCGGCATCATCCTGCCCCTGCCCTGCATATTTTGGCGGTTGTCACTCGGAACTACTGAATCTAATATTTCTTGCTTGGTCATCAACGGGATTGTACCGGCTTTAACTTGATCAAAAAGGGACTTCATCTCCATCTGTGTAAGTCAAGAAAAAAAAAAGTATATTAAAAACAAGTAAGTTAAAAAACAACAAGAAGTAACTTGATCTTAATGACGCATATTAAGAGATAAATTACTGACATAATCCGTCTCGTTATCTTTTATTTTAAATATGCCCTTTCTTGAATGCCCCTTCCTCCATGTTTTGATCAGGTCTTCATTTTTCCCTTTATTCTTAACCTTCTATACATACAATATAAAATAAATTAATAACGAGCTATATATAAACGATATATATTCCTTTAAAAATCACAAAATTTATAATGAGTCTTACATAATCGTTCCTTCCTTGTACGAACGATTGTCTCCCTCGGTGAGTTATTATCTTGTTTTCAGTTCGGTTATCTGCATTTTTGGCAGATCTTTCCCTCCGTTCCGATTCGGACCACCAGTCGACCAACATCTCCCAATCCTCTCAAAAAAACTAAACACCAAAACTCTTCAGCCGTCGCCTCCGGCCGCTGGCAACACGCCGGAGGATCGGAGAGCTCCCTTTAAACCTTAACCTTATCACGGAGAACTCTCGCTGATATTTGTTCTCGGTCTGGGATTTCAGTTCGTAAAGAGGTTGACATCGGCCTTTGTGGTGAAAGGGACAAAAGCTTACGCCCAGCCGATATATTGCTCTATTCTTGGGACGGTGGACAGGATGTTTGTGTCGATTTAACAGGGTCATCTCCTTTGACGCAGACTGGTATGGTTGACTTTGTGCCAGGGCGGGTGGTGTCTGATGCAGCACAACGCAAGCGTGTCAAATATGAGACCAAGCGTGCTGATATTGGATATGGGTTTCTCCCCTTCTCGTTCTCCTCCTTTGGGGAACTTGGGAAAGACGCTGCGGCCTTACTGAAACGGATCCGAAAGTTCTCCGTGACTCAAGACATCGGCGCGCGCTGCTGCTCATATTTTTAGTAGGATTAGCTTTGCAATAGCTAGAGGAGTGGGAGCCCAGTTAGTATCTCGGCTCCCCTCTAATTTCTTGTAGATCCTATGAGTTTTTTATAAAGTGATGTTTTATAATAATAATAATAATAAAAATAATAATAATAATAATAATAATAATAATAATAATAATAATAATAATAATAATAATAATAATATAATAATAATAATAATAATAATAATAATAAAAAAAAAAATGGTGGATCTTTATGTTTTTCTAGGGAAAAACACCCCCCCCCCCCCCCCCCCATTTATTTGGAAGGTTCTTTGAGGGTTGAAGTTTTAAAACCAACTTTCTCATTTGTTTGTTAATTAGTTGATTGTTCGTACGACTTTGTTACCAGTCGACTAAAGTTGACCGTTAGTACCAGTCCCTAAAGTCGACTGTTGGTACGGTTTTGTTACCAGTCGACTTAGCCGACCGTTGGTACCAGTCGAATAAAGTCGACCGTTGGTACGGTTTTGTTACGAGTCGACTAAAGTTATGTTGTTTATTATGTTAATTTTATTTTATTTTATTTATTTATTTATTTATTTTTTTTAGTTTACTACTCCAGTCCGAACTTTCGCGATTTTGCCACTCAGATTGCGGAGGAGTGATAGGATAAGCATGTTAGTTGTATAAGAGTGTATAGGGATAAGAATTTACAGTTAGCTATGAGATGATGATTAGCAATTTATCTCAAATAGGCCATGTATTCTCCTTATATATACTCTCTCATTTGTATGTAATAATCATTCATTCAATAATACAATCAATAATCTTACAACCCTCTTAAAATGATTGTAATATCCTCCTAAATTTTTTATTATTACTATTATTATTATATCTATATTTTTTTTAATTCTGTTTTTATTATAAAACTCAGAAATAAAAAATGTGGAACATAAAATATAAAGTTTGATAAGTCAAAAGTAGTAAAACACAAAAAAATACGTAGCAGAAATCCAGTCTTGTCCTATTAACACGAATTGCACGCATATCAGCAACGCATATAAATCATTATGTATAAATTGGAAATAAATCCATAAAAATACACAAAATATGAAACCCGCGCGTGCGCGTGTCTTATAACTAGTAACATCTATATTATATCAAGTCTCTTTCATCGTATTATGTATTATTTCACCTTATTAAGTATTATCGGTGGCTATAAACATCTATTTATTCAAATTTATTGAAATTTTAGTCTTTTATCTTTTAAAGATTTTTTGGAGCTAGCCGCCTATCGGGCGGGCCTTGAAGCTAGTAATATTATATAGTTTTTTTCACTCATTCTCTCTCTGCATACAAATCGTCAATTCTGAAATTTGTCAGCATCTTGCGAGTAGGAGCTTTTGTAGGAGAAAAATGTAGGATGTTATAGCATTTTCCATAAATAAATCATATCATATCGTAGTGAATGTCTACAGTCCACAAGCCGCAGTTGATAAAGAGAATTTATGGAAAAATCTTCTGCATCTTAAGTCCTTAGGCGAAGGTTCCTGGATCTTCTTTGGAGATTTTAACGCGGTTAGGGACCGGTCAGAACGGTCCGGTTCGCGTTTTTGTGAATCCGAAGCGTTGGCATTTAACAATTTTATTGCCCAGGCTGGTCTTCATGATTTCCAAATGGGCGGGCGAAGATTTACTTATTTTAATAGGGCGGGCTCAAAAATGAGTAAACTTGATCGGTTCTTGGTTTCTAACTGCTTTTTCAACTCATGGACTAATGCTATGGTCACTGTATTGGAGCGGATTATATCTGACCACTCACCAATTCTTCTCATTGTTGGAGCTGAAGTTAATTTTGGCCCTAAGCCTTTTAGGGTTTTTGATGCGTGGTGTAAAGTGGAGGGCTTTGATATGGTGGTTAAAAACTCTTGGTTGTCTGGTACTTTTAGAGGCGCTGCTGATATCGTTTTGAAAAACAAAATAAAAAAGCTCCGGTATGACATAAAGATTTGGAACAATAATCGCATGGAATCACAAAAAAAAGAGAAAATCGGAAATTACAGACCTCATAAAAAATTGGGATGAAAAGGCGGAAGCTGTTATGATCTCTCCAGAGGAGGTGGATTTTCTAGACAACCTCTTAGCTGAGTTGCATAATATTGATCAGATTGATCGTGATATTCTTCGTCAAAAGTCTCGTATTAGGTGGGCTGTCAAGGGTGATGAAAATTCCCGATTCTTTCATGCGACTATTAGGAACAACAGGAGAAAAAATAGCATAAATGGCCTTCTTTGTAATGGGTTATGGATAACAGACCCGAAAATTATCAAACAAGAGGCGCTAGAACATTTCTCGTGTCGTTTTAAATCCCAAAATTTTTCAAACAAAGTCATCCGCAGTTCCAGGTTTTCCACTCTTTCCCCTACTGAGTCTTCATTCCTCGATGCAGATTTCACAGTTAAGGAAATTAAAGAGGCTATGTGGAATTGTCTTTGCTCAAGAGCCCCCGGGCCCGATGGGCTCAATTTTAATTTTATAAAGAGATACTGGGATATTTTAGAGACAGACTTTGTTAAGAGCATCAAACACTTTGAAAGCACAAGCAGATTCTCAAGAGGGTGTAATTCTTCTTTTATCTCGTTGATTCCCAAGATTAATGACCCTATTAGTATATCTGATTATCGCCCTATTAGTTTAATTGGGTGTACTTATATGGTTATTGTGAAACTCTTGGCTTCAAGACTTGCGACTGTGAGCTACACGATCATAAGTCCAAATCAAACAGCCTTCACTAAGGGAAGACAAATCTTGGACGGGGTTCTTGTTGCAAACGCGGTCATTAATTACGCTAATTTGACGGGCTTAAAACTTCTTCTCTTCAAAGTAGATTTTACAAAGGCCTTTGATAGCATTCGTTGGGAATTTCTTTTAGATGTTATGAACCAAATGGGTTTTAGCTCAAAGTGGTTGAATTGGATACGAGGGTACCTTACCTTAGCTTCTATTTCTATTCTAGTCAACGGTTCCCCCACAACGGAGTTCCATATGGAGAGGGGTCTTAGACAAGGAGACCCTCTTTCACCTTTTTTGTTCATCATTGTGGCGGAAGCTCTTCAAGTAACTATGTTGGAAGGTTGCGAAAAAGGCATTTTCAAGGGTCTTTCTCTCCAGGGAGACAATACCAATATATCTTTGCTCCAATATGCGGATGACGCCCTAATTTTTGGCGAGTGGTCTTTATCTAACGTGAAAAATCTGATTTGTGTCCTTAAATGCTTTCAAGATTCTTCGGGTCTTGCTATCAACTTGGCGAAAAGTTGCATCTGTGGTGTGGGTGTGGACCCGAACGAGGTTGAGATGTTTGCTCATATTGTGAACTGTAATGTTGGATCTTTTCCTTTTATTTACTTAGGGCTTTCGGTTGGGAAAAGCATGCATAAATCAGAAGCTTGGAGGGAGGTGAAGTCTTGTATGACTAATAGACTTTCTGCTTGGAAATCCAAACTTTTATCTATAGGCGGGCGTTCAGTTCTTACAAAGGCTGTTCTTGGCTCTCTACCATTATACTACCTATCTCTTTTCCGGGCGCCAATCAATGTTATCGATTCCCTTGAAAGAATGCGTAGTAGGTTCTTCTGGGGTCTTATAGAGGACGAAAAGGGCATGGTTCGGATTAGTTGGAAAAAAACTATTGCTAGCCGTGATTTGGGAGGTCTTGGCTTTGGTAGTTTACGTGCAAAAAATTTAAGTCTTCTTGGAAAATGGAGTTGGAGGTTCCTCAAAGAAAAAGATGCTTTATGGAGAAAGGTGATTCGAAATATTTTCTGGGATGATGGTGGTTTTTCAAGCATGGCTGGTCTGGGAAATAGTAAAGGTGTTTGGTGTAATATTTTAAGTTCTGGTGTTGCTATCGATGCTCTCGGCATTCCTTTTTGCGACTCTTCCTATAGAAAGGCTATAAGCGGTGCAGACACCTTGTTCTGGAAAGACGTTTGGATCGATGACGGCCCATGTCTCATGGCTAAATTTCCCCGCCTATACGCCCTTGATTCTAACCCAAATTGTTGTGTTTGTGATAGATGGGTTCATGAGAATGATGTTTGGGGAGGTTGTTGGTCTTGGCGTGTTCATCCTAGAGGTAGGTCCATGGGCGAGCTGCACTCGCTATTATCCTTAATCAATGGTCTATCTTTAAAGACAGGTGAGAGTGATGAATGGAAATGGGCTTTGAATACAAATGGTGGATTTTCAGTTAACTTTCTTTCTAAACTTATAGACAAGCAACTACACTCATCCTCAAATCTGGGTCGTTCCCTCATCTCGAACTCTTGGGTGCCTAGGAAACTTAATATTTTTATTTGGCGGGTCTTTAACAATAGGATCCCACATCTTTCAAACCTGGATAAACGTGGTATTGATGTTCACTCCTTGTTATGTTCGTTGTGTGATCACGAGGTGGAAGACATTAATCACGTTTTGTTTAGTTGTTCCAAGGTTATAATCTTGTGGGCCAAGCGTTTTGATTGGTGGAGTTTGGCGATTGCTTCAACTATTCAAACTGCCATGGACCTTCTAGCTCCTCTTCATAACACTTTTGGAAATAAATGGGATGTCCAAGCTTTTCATGGTGTTTGTTTCGTTGTCTTATGGGCTGTTTGGAGATGGAGGAACCGAGTTGTTCACGCATTAAGTGATAAAAAAGATAGTATAAAGAATGAAGATATCTTCTCTCAAATTCAAGTTCTATCTCTCTTGTGGATCTCAAATCGATGCTCTCGTTTAGGATTTGACTGGAGTAGATGAGTCAGTAACTCGAGAGGGGCTGTGGAGAGGGTTGATCAGTTTTTAGTTTTAGGTGGTTTTTGGTGTTCTTTGTTTTATTTTGTTTCTTGTTTGATGTCTTTGATCCCCACCTTGGGGACCCCTTTGTTCTTTTTTGGTGATTAATATATCTTGCGTTGCTTTTTTTTTTTTAAAAAAAAATAATAAAATAATAATAATAAAAAAAAAAAAAAAAAAAAAGTCCTATAAAAAAACATGGGCACTTTGGACCTTAGACATGTAAGATTGTAAGCGCTTTGTGCTACTTTCTTTTCTACTTGGGCCAACTAATGTTTAATACCATCTTGGACCACACTCCCACAGAATTCAACAATTACACAAGTTGGTGATAAACTCTATATTAGATACAACATGGTGTTCCTAAAACCTTGCCTTAAATCGATAAATGTTGTTTTTATCAAACTAAGTTGACAAAATCAAATATATATTTATGAAATTCTTTTCATATTGACTTTACTCTCAATCATCGACCTACCTTTAAATGTCTACTATCAGTGCCTTAAAGTTCATTTAAGTTGATTGCTAAATAAAGGAAAGAATGTGAGGCCACGTACACCAACAATCAGAAACATATGATTACAATAGCGTGTACGCACTTGTTAGTTCGCTTCGATCAAGTCTACTTTGAAATACGTGTGAGATAATATGCGGTATATAGATGTGTAAAAAAGAAGGTGGTGATGAAGAAACGGTTTACGTTTTAAGCGAATGGTAGCAACAAAAGGAAGACTAGATAAGTCAATATTATCTTATGAATCCATCATTTCTTTATATATAACATTAAAAGTTTGGCTTTAATAAAAAAATTTTGGGTTGGCGTGTTAGAAAATTGGGAGCTCTGATGTGGTACATAAAAATGAGAGTTTGATCTTTATTACAAATTGACATCCAAACACCTCTTTTTTCAAATATCATTAAGTTGTATATAAAAATTAACGTGTGAGAAACAAGTGTCGAACTCATATTCATGTCTCTTTATTGAACCCCATTATAAAACCCTCCATCATTCTCTTTTGAAAAATATTCACTTTCCTCTTAACAAAACACCTATTCTCATCGCTCTAACACCTATTCTCATAACTCGTTTATAGGTATTTTAAGCATAATAGTTAAACAAAACGTTGATATATAAATGGCTGCACAATCCGGGATTGAAGGTATTATAAATGGTTATTCATATAAGTTTACGTTTTATTTTGTTCTTTTAGTTCAATTTAGAGTTTTATAGCTCAGTTGTGACTTATTAAAGAGTTGAATGCAGCAATCGACAACGACCAAAATGTGCTGCGAAAGCACGCTGCCTTCTTTGATCGTAACAATGATGGTGTTGTTTACCCTTGGGAAACTTACCAAGGTTAATGGTTTAATTTACTTATAAATCTTTTAATCATATCTATGAACTACTAATGAATAAGGTAACTGATTCTAAAACTTGTCATGCATGCGTGTCTTGAATCTCGAATGTATAATAGGAATTCGAGCAATTGGAGGTGGTTTTCTCCTTTCCGTAGGTAGTGCAATCTTAATCAACCTCACTCTTAGTGGCTCGACCCGTCCGGTATGTACTTGATCTATACAAATATTTATGTACATGTTTTAGGGTGTTTCATAATTTGTATGGTTAATTTATTTATGTGTCATAATTCAAGTTAGTTGTCACATATTTGTATATGTACTGCAAACAAGTAATTTGTCTACCTACTATTATTTCTTAACACATAATTAGGTCGATTAATTATGGGATAATTAAGCAGTCTTAGTTTAAGTAATGTTTAAAACAATAGCTAAAACTCTAAAATGTTTTAATTAAATTGGCAAAGTTATTTATTTATTTATTTATTCTGTTCTAACAGGGAAAGAGGTTTCCTAATCTGCTCTTCCCAATCGAGATCCAAAACATAACCTTGGCAAAGCATGGTAGCGACTCTGACACCTACGACACTAGTGGAAGGTATCTCTTCGTATATATTCACTCTCATCTAAATTTTTCTCACACATTGATTAGAAGTCACTTAAGATACTTACATTTCATGTTTAAGGTTTGTTCCTTCCAAGTTCGAGGAGATATTCAGCAAGTATGCACGTACGAATCCAGACTACTTGACAAAAGACGAAGTAAATGAACTTATCAAAGGAAACCGTGAACCCAAGGACTACTTTGGACAGTAAAAAAACGCAACTCTAGCATTTTAAATCATAGATCATTTTGTTTATTGAATATATGTTATATGAATCTGTAACATATTTTATAGGATCGCAGCCATTGGAGAATGGAAGATATTGTATACCCTTGGCAAGGACAAAGACGGATTATTGCAGAAGGAAACCATTAGAGGAGTATTCGATGGAAGCTTGTTCGTAAAACTTGAGGAAAAGAATAATCTATCTAAGAAGAAACACATGTATGCTCTATGCATGATACATATTCCTTTAACATCATGGGTTTTAACATATGTTTATGAAGTACTATACTGCGTGAAATGATTTGGGTTATTATATCAAGGGCCGGAACTGGGGGGTCGGCGTCACGGGATCTGATAAATTTTGCTTTGTAGTGTAAATTTTAGTAAGATACACAGGATTTTCTGAAATGCATCCGGTCACAATGCATTGTGTTTTTAAGTTATTGCTTAGTTAGTCTTTAAATAGGTAAAATATGAATTTAATTTTTACTAAACTCAATTACTTTAACTGAAAAATTGTACTTTGTTGTTATTTTTCCGTATACTAAAGTTTAAAAAATTTGTGCACCTAGTCATTTTTAGTTCTGGCCCCGATTATATCTATTTATTTTCTCATTGTTTTTGCAGAGCTAATACAGAAAGCAGCTGATGAAAGTGTTACTTGATTGGATTTTAAGGAGTGCTGATGTCTTCAGAAAGAAAAAAATGCGTGGAATGCGTGTGTATATTTATTAAATAGGCTATAGGTATTGTATATATGTATGCAATATTGCAAATATGATATGATGTAATTGTATTCGCTATTCTTTCAGTCGTTGCTATTGAGTGTGCGCACCTTGCTTGGCGATATATCCTAATAAATCAATATTAACTTTGATGAATAAGGGATTTGAAATCGTGTATTCTTTTTACTCAATGCCAGAACTAGTGTACTTGTAAAATCGAAAAAGAGATATATATGTTTGATAAACAAATAAAAAAGTATATATCATACTTTTAATTAACACTTCTACACCGTTATAGGTTAAGACACAAAAACATGCGACTTTTGTTATACTTTACCCGATAAAGAATGTAGACGTCACTTTTCATGAAATGATGTTTACGCCAAATAAAGAATGTGGCCGTTAAAGAAAAATGTCTCTTATATGAACCCAATTAATTATAAAATCATCGACCCCTTTCTCTTTGTATTCTCTACCTGCCTTCACACGACTTTTATCTTGTACACGTCAGTTTTGTGTGTGTTTATACTTTGATTCGAGTTAATTAAAACTTTGAGTGACGTTAAGAAATGAATCCAAATATCGAAAGTGATCAAAACGTGTTGCAGAAACATGTTGCGTTCTTTGATCGTAATAAAGATGGTGTAATTTACCCTTGGGAGACTTATCAAGGTTGGTTCTATTAATTTCTTTCAAACCCTATGCAAGAATTACTTTGTTTTGAAATTATTAGTTTCGTCAACTTGGTATCATTCTTTTTTGTTTCATTTTAGGTTTTAGAGCGATTGGGAGTGGTATTTTGTTATCCTTGGTTGCGGCCATCTTCATCAATGTCAGTCTTAGTGCCAAAACTCGCCCTGTAAGTATCGGCATACATGATATATACAATTCATTAGAAAAATAAAATTAATCAGCTTCTAAAATTTTGATAAATATGACTAGATTTGTCAATAGAAATGACAAATATAGATACATTTGACTTGGTAAAAATCTTCCAGCATTTTGTGTGGCTTAATGTAATTAAGCTTCATATTTAAATAAAGTGTACAACAATTCTGCAATGCGTCAAGGTATATTTCTATCTTAGTATGTTATAAGACTAAACCACCACCAAACGGCCTAATGGTTAGGCATCCTGATGCTCTTACAAGAGGTCTCAAGTTTAAACCTTCAGACTCGCCCTGCCTAAGTGATCTGAAAGGGATAAGTGGACCTCAGCTGCTTCTATGATATGAGATTAATTTTGTTCTTTTGGTTTTGTTAGCTATTGTATGGACATATAATAAAAGCTCATGAAGAGTTATAGTTCATTTGAATTTGTGTAACAACGAACTAAAATAACTATGATCTTGTGGTTTTGTTTGAACTAGGGGAAGAAGTTTCCTAATCTATTATTCCCCATTTACTTGGAAAACATACATTTGGCCAAGCATGGTAGTGATTCTGGCGTTTACGACACTCATGGAAGGAATCAGTTATATTCTTATTTATTCATGTCGATCGTAATCCAATCTAAATTAAAGATCCAATTTACATTTCGTGTCTAAGGCTTGTTCATTCCAAATTTGAGGAAATATTCCACAAGCATGCACACACAAGTTCGGATGCCTTGACTGCAGATGAACTGAATGAATTTGTTAAAGGAAATCGAGAACCTAAAGATTACAAAGGATGGTGAGAACATATATATAGCTCTAACATTTTAGTCATCATGCATATGGTTTCTCTTGACAGAATACTAATATATAAACTTGTATCACGTTATGTAGGATCGGTGGCCTTATCGAATGGAAGTTTTTGCATCACATTGCCAAAGATAATAAGGGGGTGTTAGAGAAGGATACCATCAAATCGGTTTACGATGGAAGCTTGTTTGAAAAACTCGCAGAGCAAAAGACTAATTCAGCAAAAAAGAAGCATACGTAGTAGAAGCTATGGGCATTAACATATTTTAACAAACTTAGTATAAATAAATTTCAAGGTCAC
The DNA here is from genome assembly GCA_021014915.2 of Artemisia tridentata subsp. tridentata. Lineage (NCBI taxonomy): Eukaryota > Viridiplantae > Streptophyta > Magnoliopsida > Asterales > Asteraceae > Artemisia > Artemisia tridentata. The sequence goes on from CP139506.1 coordinate 62,261,803, forward strand.
TTCTTTTTTCTTTTTTTTTTCTTTTTTTTTTCATCAAAATATATAAAGAAGCATATGTGAAGGTTTTTACTTATTAGCTTATACGATTGTTGATCTTATGGTTGATGTGTATAAGGAATTGTTGTTCGGTGCAATATCACATATTCACATCCATATTTCATAAGTATTGTGACAACCCGGTAATTTTTAGATTTAGGTAAAGCACAGCGTTGCGATAAAACATGATAACTAAAAACTAGAGAACAATTTAGATTATATCAGATTGGAACGTGGTATATTCTTATTGGATACGTGTAACTTGCCCCGTAGAACTTGAGTTTTAACACAATGTGAGTCGGCACAATCGAACCTAATAATACAAGAAATATTGATTTTGACGCGTTAAACAAATATAGACTTATTAATAGTCATTTTCAATGGAAACTTGATTTTAGAATTTTTGGCACAAGTTAGAAAGTCCAACGGCAAAATTTGCTAGCTCAAATGGGCTCGAGAACGGTTACACGAAAAGGTTAGAGGAATTACAAACAACCCCCTTTCACCCTATTTCAGCCATGCCCCCTGAACTTTCATGTATTGACACTTTTGGCATGAAGTTAGTATAAAAGCTATCACCCCCTCATTTGAGAAACCTTGAACCTAAATTATATCCTCCCTCCTCCCATTTGCAGCTGCCGCCCAATATAACACCACCACCTCCACGACCGTTACACCGCCGTCTCCCACCGCTAAACAAACATAAACCCACCCATTTAACACCTCCATCATCACGAATCCATGATGTAAGCGCCTTGTGAACCCCAAACGCACCACCACCGCCGTTCACCGCCTCCCACCACCACAAAACAAACATCGAAACACCATCACAACATCATTTCAACCGTGAATCAGTGTTGCACGCGCCTTTTTATCACCCACCATCGCCTATACACGCCGTCCCTGTGGTTTTCATGCGTGTAATGAGTAGATCCGTAGGTAAAGAAGATGAACCACACCGATTCACACCTTGTGTGACTCGGTGTAAGTCAAAACTCGTCCAAACGAGTTGTTTTGAGTTTTAACGATTTGTTTTGGGTTGAAAACGAGTGGATAACAAATTTTAACACAATAAAAACTAGTAAAAACGTTTAGCATCGTCCTTGTGGTAACGGTTTAGCATTTAGATTTGTGTTTGGTTGTGTTGTCGCGCGTGCGAAAAAAGGAATAAGCTCAACCGAGCTTATTTAGAGCATATTGAATTTTGGTTTGGTTTTTTTTATTATTTTTGGTCCAATTTGGTACTTGGTGACTCACGGTAAGACTTCCTAGCCGAGACCAAGGTCTCGGCCATGTTTAATGATTTTTGCTCCTTTTGATTTGTTTTGTGGCTCACGGCAAGGTTTTGTTTTTGATTCATTTGGTAATATTGACTCACGGCATAGAATTTTAGCCGAGACCTTTTGGTCTGAGCGAGGTGTTATTTTCGGTTCGAATGAGATTGACTCACGGTTGGAATTAGCCGAGACCTTGGTCTCGGCGAAGCATTTATTTTTGATCCGGTATTGATTGTTATTACTTGTAAACTTGTGGTTGATTGTGAACTTGAGAACACTCGAGCCGTAGGTTAGTTTTGCCGAGATGATTATTGATGATTGATGACTTGGAACTTGATAACGGATGTGATGTTATGGCTACGAGCGTTAGCCGAGACCTTGTGGTTTCGGTGCGACCTCAACATGCCCAAATTATTACTTGGACTTGTTAATACTTTGGACATATTGATTATTTTGACCCAACTTATAACCGTAAGACTTGATTGGAAATGTGCTCGATACGTTACTAAATCTCGTTACATCAAAACGAAAATAAAAAGGAAAGATAAAGTGGTGAATAAATGACAACTAAGTTGTTATTTAATACACACCAGCGAAAAGGAAAATATAAAGTTTTGAAAGATAAAAAGTTTTGAAATATATAAGTTGGGAAATAACGGAAAATCACGAGGTTACGGGATGTATCGGGGCACATTGACACTAGTACATTCATAGTAGTATTGAGGGAATTAATTGCGGATTATTTGTGTTGATCCCAGTTGAGCACTTGATCGAATCCCTTAGCTTGTAAAGGTTTAGCTATGCTAGATAAATCTAACACAACTAGGTATAGAAACTGCCTTGTAGTTTATCAAATACAATGCGGAATCTTGTATTTGATCTTAAGAAGAACTTTATAATGAATGAAACAATGAAAAATGAATATCAAACTAAAGACTTCAATATTATTAATAATACGAATACTCTTGAGTATTAGGGTTTACAACCTTGAAGTTCTATCTTAAAGCCGTATAACCATATTTTCATCTATGCCCTAGGTCCTCCTTTTATAGACTAAGGAATCCTAGTCGGCTTACAATAACTTTCTACACAAGATAAATATTTATAGAATCTTTTCTATATTTATCTAAACATACTATACATAATAACCGACTCTAATACTCTAGCAACACTAATAACATATTAGAAATACTAACTAATTGTTCTAGCAGTATTAATCTTGTAGCAGCATTAATCTTCCATAAGCAGCATTAACTTCATAACCAGCAGCATTAATAACTTGTTGTATTTTCTTTGTAGTACCTGAGCAGTCTTAACAATGTCAGCAACAGTAACTTCAAGAAACCTTTAAAAACCAACAATCCTCCCCTAAACTTGATATTTTCTTCCAAAATCATCAAGTTTCAATTTAAGCTTGAACCTTCACCAGGAGGATGTTTCCAAACACTTACTTTCTCATTTTCTTCTAATCAGCCCCATAAAGTTGTTTCTCCATTTTTTTGAGAAGCTGATATACCATTTCACTCCAATAATCAGTTTGAAGTTTAACAGATCCATTAAGCATCATATCAAGTGTACTCTTTGCCAGAGGATAGTCTTTTTCTACTAGCATATAGATCTGAAGTCTTCTCATCATGACAGTGTGAACTCCACATGATTGAAAAAGTTTTCAGATGATAACTTTACTTTTGTATTGCTCATGCCAAACTCTATCTTCATGATAAACTTCAAACATAATCTTTAAGTCTCCCCAAAGAACTGTATCAAAAATATTTTATGGCCTTGAATCTCCATATTTTTTCTTGATTAATGTCCATAAGGTCTCCAAATCTTCTCTATCAAAATTTCTGAGCATTTGAGAAAATGTTACAAACCTTTGAGTCTGTCCTCCAACACTGATTATCTCCCACCAAGGAGGTTTACCATTGTAACCAGTCTTCCAATCAATGATAGGAACTTTAGTCTTCAAAGGAACAGCATCAACAAATGTATCATCATTGTTTACAATTGAAATCATTTGTTGTAGATCAGATACTTCATTTTCCTTACTCTCTTGAAACTGCTCTGTCTGCTCTCGTTCTTGCTCATTACTAGTTTTCTGCTTTTTGCTACTATCAGCTGCTAATTCTTCTCCATACCTCTTAGATCTCCTCACCAATTCTTCTTCATTCATGGCAATAAAAGTATTTACCCTTTTGAACACCTTGTCAAACTCATCTTTAATATTTTCATAACTGAGATGCTTTAGTTGACTGAGCTTCCAATTATCCATGTTCCTCAGGTAAGTACTCATTATTTTCCTCTGTTCAGCTTTAGTTGGTGGTTTGGTCCTCTTTGCTTCAGTTCTTTTCTGTGCAAAGAACTTCTTCTTTTGAGCTATCATGTGCTCTGCTTCACATTTGCTTCACATTTGGCTTGTATGTCATCCCAGGAATTAATAAGTTCAAGAATTGCTTGTTCTTCTTCTTTTGCTTGCTTTCTTCTTGCCTCTTCTTCTTCAGCAAAAAGATCAGCTTGCACTTGTCTTGCAACTTCTTCATCTGTAATAAGTTGTTGTTGTTGTTGACTGAGTGATAGAAATTTCTTCTTAGGTTCTTCAATCAACAAACCTTTGCCTTTTTCTGATGGTGAAATAGTTGTTGATGGTGTTGTTGATACTGATACTGGCCCTTTAATCACAACTCCTTTTGCCTTTGGTCTTGTACTCTTCAACTTTGTTAATACTTGAGCTATAGTCAGATCCTCATCACCTTGAGTAGCAGCAATACTAACTTCAGTCTTAGCAGCACTAACCTTTTTACTAGCAATATTAACTTCACCACTAGCAGCCTTAAGTGTAGCAGCATCAAGTAACACTTTAGCAATATCATCATCAGCAGTAGTAACAACATCATCCATAACTGCTGCATTACCCTGTCGATCTGCAACAACAAACTCATTTACATCATCATCTACAAACTCATTCACATCATCATCCATCCCAGTTTCATCATCTACCCTAGTTTCCTCCCCTGAAGCTTTGCTTGTATTCCTCCCCTGTTTGAAAACATCCTTCTCCAAACTCTGTGCTTCATCAGAAGATTCAACCCTGGAAGTAGTTCCAACCTTGTATAACCTTTTAGTTTTGTGTGTTCTTAACCTCTGTTGACCTTCAAGATACCTAACCCTTCTCTTCAACCTTGTGATTTTAGTACCTTAAGAAATTTTAAGCTGCTTAAGATCCTTCTTGAGATCAAGAACATCCCTTGACAATTTTGCACAAGTAGCCGTCAATTCATGAATAAGTTTAAGACTACCCTCAACACTTCAGAGTGTGTTACCTCTCCCGAGTGGTGCATCATTGGGTGAGTTAGGCATAGCCTCAGACCTAGTCTGACCATCTACACCCCCCATAATATCCGGTTGGCTGGGACCTTCACCTGAATCAGTTCCAGAGGAACTAGATTCATTAGAAGTTACCTTAGATTGGGTCTTACTTAAGTTATCACTATCCTGCTCTGCTTCTAAGAGAGTAGCTGTAGTGACAGCCCTTTCTAATCTGTGACCCCTTGATAACGCTCAAAATGAACATGTTTTTAGTTACGTTATAAGTGGTTTTGTGCACTATATTTGGTTATATTTGTGTGTATTTGTTACTAAATCGTGAAAAAGTGTATATGCAAATGAATATAGCCAAGTACTGGAAAAGATGACAAAAAGATGAAGAATTGAAGTGATTATTCACATTGGAAGATTCTCGAGACAAAAACGAGAGAGAAACCACACGAGAACTCAAGGATTTGATAATGTCGAGATTTCTATGTTCAAATATCAAGAAAAGATCAAGTTCTATGGAAGAAATTAGTGCCACAACAAAGGATAAAGCTCGCGACAAGAAAAGAAAAGAAAAATAAAAAGTTGTGTGTGGCAGAAGGCCCCATCCGATCGGATGGTGCCCGCATCCGATTCGGATGGGGAAAGCTGAGATTTACCAAGAGTTCCAACCGATCGGTTGGAGCCTAAAACCGAACCGATCGGTTGGATGAAGAGGCTGTTACAAAGTTCCATTTAATGACGAATTCAAGCCCCATAATCATGGTGGCTTATCATTTCCTGAATATTAACTAATTGAGGACGTTTTTGCTTGAGGAGAAAGGGTTCTTGTACTTATATATAGGACCTTAGGCTAGTTTACAAAGAGTGACACCCCAAACCTAGTAAAGGCTTACACCAAGTCCTTACTAACTTATTATCATTGCCCGAAAGCTTGTAATTGCTGTGAAAAACGTCCAGAAACTTTGAGTTAAAGTCTCAAAAGTGTAGTTCGAGTGTGGAGTTGTTTTACGTGTAGTAAAAGGCGATTGGAGGAGTGTTGTTGCTATAGTTCCACAATTCTAGTTCTTGTAATTCCAAAACTAGGTATCTCTTGTTTAAATTACTATGAACTACTTTTACTTTAAGTTGAATGAAAGAATGGTTTGTTACTTGTGTTTGATTATAATTGTTATGGAGTGATTTTTGGTATACTTGTGTGTATGATGTGACAATTGTTGGAGTATTCTTATTTTATAGTGATGCATGAAAACATGTCTTGTTTTATGAGTTTGTTGAAATACAATCTAATCTTGCTTAATTAGTTGGTAAAAACAATTCTAAAGAATAAAAAGGGCCGAAAGGATTTTCTTTATGTTTTTATTCCAAAACGTTAGTGCACGAATTAGTATAGGCTATGGTGTGTGACAAGCACCATATTGAGTCATTAAAATAGATTTGGAGACGATTTTATCACGAGAAAGGGCCGAAAGGATTCATAAGAATTCGTAAGATAAGAAATGCTTTTCAAACAACAAAGAGTTTAATAGAATTGTCGTAATAGTTGAAAAGGCCGAAAGGAATAAACTAGGAGATTGAATTCTTAGAAATGATTTTTCATGATAAAAACCATTGATTGTGAATCATTCATACTAAGTTGTGCATTACTACAAGTTACACCAAACTTTGTGGATTACTCTATGCAATTAGTCAAGGAATTACACACAAGTATATGTTTTTGATTGATTGGATTTTACTTGCTTTTGAATTTACACCAAATTGGATTGACAACCCTTTTTGTAAAAACTTGTTTACTAAGTTCTAACACCAACTCCCTTAGGACGATCTCGACTTACCCGCCTTTACTACCACGGACGAGTATACTTGCTCGTATGTGTTAATTAGAGAATTGGATAAATCGTGTTTATAAATTTTTAAAACTTGTATACACACGTGACACACATCAATTTTATGGCGCCGTTGCCGGGGAGTTGATTGAAATTGTTTGAATTTGGTAGTTTAATTAGTTTTTTATATTAGTGTTTAAAGAAAAGTATAAAAATGTTGGTTCGGGACCAACCGAATCGGATGGATGTCCATCCGATCAGTTGGATCCCTCGGTAAAATTTTTAGGTTTTTATGTTTGAGTATTATTTAGTCCTTTTAATGGTAGTTTAATGTTAGATTAATACTAGTAATAGTTATAATTGATTAGTTGTTTAATTATATGTTTAATGATGATCATTTAGTCATTTTAATGTTTTTAATATTTTTAATTTAGTAGTTAATGTAGTTTAATTATATGTTGATGATTAAGTAGTTTAAGAGTTTCATTTAATTTGCTTAGTTAATAATAGTTATTAATTAGTTAATAGTTATTAAAGTTATTAATAGTAGTTTTATTTTTCATTTTTTTGAAAATTAGTTTATTTTAGGAATTAATTTTTATATTAAGGTTTTAATTTAGTTTTAAAAATAAAAATAAAAAAAAAAGTTTTTTTTTTATAGAAAAGGTTGATCCAACCGATCGGATGTTGCCCGCATCCGATTCGGTTGGGCAAAAATTGATTTTTACGATTCAACCATCCGATCGGATGGAATGTTAAACCGATCGGATGGATGCCTCGGAAAAGATTTTTAAAATTTTTAATTTTTAGTTGTTTTGATGTTTAGAGAGTTTGAACTTGTTTGTTTGCTTGATTTGATTTCATTTTTGATATGTTTTCGATTATGACTAGCCCTAATGCTAATAGTTTGGATTTTCATGTTTTTGGTTATGTTATAGTTGTTAATTGCTTTAGCTAGATGGAGAGTTTAAGCGAAGTTTCTGAATACTTGAGAAATTTGGAAGAGATGTTCAAAGACTCGGGTGATTCATTGGAGCATTTGGAAAATATTTTGGAAGAAGTTAAGGTTGATGTTTACCTAAGTAGAAGAGAGTTGTTGTGTTCACACGAGCACCACCCAAAGAATTTGATGCACCGTTCATGAGGTACTCTACACCTTGTGGTGTGGAAGGTATAAAAGCTTGGGATGCTCAGCTTAATATGGAGTATGGTGACAACTATATTACGGAAGATATGCTTGGTAAGCTTGGTTTCGTTCGACTTGACTATGAGGATTATGGAAGAAAGATGGTGAGAGATGTGCGTGTTAATATTCATGGTCACATTTTCAAAGTTGATTTTGTTGTTTTGGAATATGGGAATGCTGATGAACCGGAAGTTGTGTTTGGTAGAGATTTTATGGTTAAAACTAAGTGTAGGATTCATTTTGCACTTGGAGAGATGAGGATTGATGTGGATGATATGGTAGAAGAGAAGGTAGGAAAGGGAGAGATTGTTAAAATGGGAAAAGCGAATAGAAAGAAAACACCACTTAACAAACTTACCCAACCCTCCACCCCTAAGAATGAAAGTTCTTCATCATCTAAATCACCACCCAAATCACCACAAACTGTCAAACCGTTAACTCAAGAGCAAAAGGAAGTGATTTTGGAAAATCTAGAGATGAAGTTTAATGAGCTTATGGAGGAAAAGCCGGTTATTGATGTGTTGAATAATTACATGACCTATCGTAAGAAGTTGGATGCAGTCATGATGGTAAGGGCTAGGTTAGAAGATAAGAATTTTGATGAGATTGAAAGAGAGAGAATAATTGAGAATGGGTTGCCTAAGAAGATGAGCGATCCGGGAAATTTTGTGTTGCCGATTAAGGTAAATGGGACAGATGCGATGTATGCATTGGCCGACATTGGGTCAAGTGTGAATGTAATGCCGTATCCATTGTATAGGAGATTAGGACTTGCAAATCCTCAACCTAATCAATATAATCTTACTATGGCCGATAATTCACGAGCAAAGGCAATGGGAGAAGTAAAAAATGTTAGAGTCCAAGTAGGGTATCAAGCCTTTTTGGCCGATTTCCTAGTACTTAACATTCCGGTGGATAAGGAGTTACCATTGTTGTTAGGTAGACCGTTTTTGAGAACGTGTGGAGCTATTATAGATATGGGTAGAGGTACTATGACTATTAATGATGGAATCTTGAAGCATACGTATTATCCCAAACCTAGAGGAAAGATTGTTAAGGAAGTTCATGAAGAAGAAGAAGAAGAAGACCACTTGGGTTGTTTTGAAGTAGGTAGAGATGAAGAAGGGAGGCCTAAATATGGGCCGGTTGCTCCGAGTTACATGGACATTGAAGATGAGATGGAAAGAGCTCTAGCTATGGAGGCTTTCTATAACCCTTTTCAAAATGTTTTTGTTTTTAACAAGTTGACAGATTTTCTTGGATCGTTACCGGTCCAACTCAAGAATTTGGAATGGGGACCCGAAGGTTCTAGTATTTATAAGAAGGAAGAAGGAAACGGAGATTGGCATGTGAAGTTTGATGTAGTTTGTCCGGATTGAAGAAACTTTGCAAGGAGATTTAAAACGCAGAAGACTAATCGGAAATTGTCCGGGAAGTTTCAAAATGAAGATATCTTGAGGCACGAGTATTTCCAAGGATGAAAGATTCAAGTGAACAAGTTTGAAGAATAAGCACAACAGCTTGTGCAAGTTATTTTTTTGTTTTCTTTTTAATTCTTATGCATTTCTAGTAGTTTAATGTTTGCATTTAAGTTTAAGTTAAGACTTTTGTTTCTTTTTATGAAGTTATGAAGTTTTTTTTTTTAGTTAAGGTTTTTTTTTTTTTTTTTTTTTTTTTTTAAGAGTTAGTTTTGTTTAGATTAGTAGAGATAGATTTTGGACAACAACTTGGTAGACTAAGTGTGGTGAAGTATTTTTACACAAGAGAAAGTATTTTTGAAGAGTAAAAACACTTCCACATGATCTCACAAGTATCATAAAGTGTTAGCAAGTAGAAAAGTAAAGTTTTTGCAAAAACTTAATCCGAATCGGTTGGATCAAATACTGATTGGATGGAGTGATATATATATATATATATATACTCAGAATTTCAAAAATCACAAAAAAACACACACACAATCCACCAAGCTTGGGGATTCAAAAATTCGACCATTAGGAGATAATTAAGAGTTGCAGGAGAGTTCAAGGATCATCCATGGCACCAAAACAAGTAAGTAACATTATCAATTTGTGTTAATTAGGTTTTAATTCGGATTAATTGAATTAGGTCAAAATTTGGATATTTTTGATATAGTTCGAATTAAGATGTAATTTTTCTGGAAGAGATGGGTAAATGATAGAGGAATTCATTGCAAAAAGAATTAGATTGATTGATTAAGTTTTGAGGAAGAATTGGTTTATTGAATTTGCAGATTGAATTGGGTCAAAACTTTGAATCAATTTAGGTTGCAATTGATGATTCCCAGATGTTATTTAGTTGTTAATTAGTGATGTTAGGATGGTACATTGTTGATTAGAACACAAATTGAGGAGTTGTGATTTGGTAGTGTTCTTATGTTCTAGGATTGATTGAGAAATCATGTGGATATGTTATGGATTGTTATAGGGATGAATAGGATATGTAGAAACCACTATAATTGATCAAATGCAGGATAGGAAAGAGTAGGAATTGATAGAATTGATTTTGAGTAGAAAGAGGAAAAATTTTCTCACAGGAAGCCCCAACCGATTCGGTTGCGGGCCAGAACCGATCAGTTGGGCAGGGTAATTTACTCCATCCGATCGGATGGAGGCAATACCGATCGGATGGAGGGCTCAGTAAATGAAAGATGAAAATTTTTAAATCGAGTTTTTTGACTTCTAAATCATGTAGCCTTGGTTCTTATGCTCTTACACTAACAAATAATTTCGTTTTCTACAGAGTTATGTTGCAGGTAGTTCACGTTCATCACGTGCGAGTGTTAACCCAATTGTGATCAAATATGTCAAAAGAAATGCGAAGAGTAAGGTCACATATACTCTTAATCCGGAGAGTAATGAAAATTTGAAGTTTAGCAAGCTTAGGAAGGAGGAAAAGCACGCTTTTCGTGAGCGATTGTCAAAACTACAGGTTCGAAAGATTGCTAAGCCAAGGTCAGTTGATTGGGATTTATTTGTGGATTATGGTTGTGAGAATGAGTTGAAAAATATGATGAGGATGTCGTATGTGTATGAGGGTGATGGTGATAGTTTTGAAGATTTGTCGTGGGAGAGAGCGTTTAGTATTTATGAGAATGTTTATCGTGAGTGGTGTTTGGAGTTCTTCGCCACATTTTATTTTGAAAGGAAGGTTGTTGATGTTATGGGAGATATATGTATATGGTTTAGGCTTTGCGGAAACGAGCATGCCTACACGTTGCCAGAGTTTGCAGTTGCTTTAGGATTGTATGAGCAAGAGGAGATTGAGCATCGTTTGTTTGCACCTCATTTTGTGAGGTTGGTAAGGAACCACAATGATTATGAAGGTATAGCAGAGTATTGGAACCAAGTTGGTGATCCGGGTTGCAATAGAAGGAACTCGTCCAGGTTGAGGAATCCTATTATGAAGATTTTACAAAAATTGATCGCGTGGGGAGTTTCACACAGGACGGGGAGTCGAGACAAGTGCAATCAACCGGATTTGTGGTTAATGTTATTGTTGGAGGAAGGCAAGAATGGGAACGCGGCTTGGATTATAGCCGAATAACTTTCAAGAAGGGCACCAGGAATTAAGGATAATAGTGAAATTTGTGGAGGTCACTATGTGACTGCATTGGCTAGAAATTTGGGTTATTTTGAAGATGAGGAATTGGTGAAGTGTTCGGAACCAACGGAAAGTGAAACGTGGGATGCCAAAAGTTTTGGTAGAGCGTTGGATAGAAGAGGAAGAAAGTTGGGAGCTTGGACGGAACCAACGATGGCCGGAACTCAAGCCGCACCACAATAACCTTACCAACAACCACCATATCAACCACCACCACCAATAAGGAATATTCATGCACCGAGTAGTTTTGACTCGAGATGGGGGGATTGGAATCGAGAGCTGAACGAGATAGAGCGTAGGGACGTGTGGAGAGATTCTATGATGATGAGGCAGAATTACAATTTTGATTACTCCATATCGATGCTCCAACATGTGGCTCGTGAAGCCCATTATGAGGTACCTCCCTACAACCCACCAAACGTTCCACCCTACCCATTACAGTATGACACATATCCTGGCCAATATCCTTACCCATATCCTGGGTACGCACCATTTCCTGAACCAGTGCCGGTTTATGGTAGAGTTCCTAATGTTGGAGGTTCGAGTTATGATGTGGGTGGATCTTCATCGGGTGTTGGAAGAAAAAGGCAAAAAGTTTTTACTGTTTTTGAGGGTGATGAAAATTATAAGGAAGTAGAAGAAGAGGAGGATGATGAGGAAAGTGAAGATGAAAGAATTCATCCTGATGGTATGAATGACGATGATGAATGATCATCGGGGATTTGGTTTGTGATGTTTGTGTTTCAAAACAATGATTGGTCGAACAATTTCTATTTCTATGTTCTTAACTTAATTTTTTTTTAGGATTAATTATTTATGGTTTAATTTTAATTACTTCTATTTTGTTTTAGTATTTTTGTTTGTTTGTTTGTTTTGTGTATTGTTGAAGTTTTTGCAGGGGAGAAGTACCTGAAACTTATTGTTGATCAATATTTGGAGTTGGAAGAACTCATTTGCTTATTTATGATCAAATATGCGTAGACGTATTTTCCCTGGTAGTATCTTTTTAACTAAAATTTTCCCATTTCCTTTACTTTGAAGTTTATTTTTATTACATTGAGGACAATTCAAAACTTAAGTGTGGGGAAGGGAAGAAAATAGTAAAAATGGTTTAATTTTTAGGTTTAGTAGAATTTTGGATTCGAGTGACTAGAATGTGTTCGCCCTTGATTTTCTAGTTGTTTTCTCATATTATATATAGTTTGATTCAATGGTAAAATGAGGCTATTTGAAATTTTTTGGAATTTAATCAAGTTATGAGAGCTATTTCAATTTTGGAATCGATAACATTTACTAGTACATGTTATAACCAACATTAAATTGTGAGGATTTAAGCCTTTTTGTATAGAGCATTTCTTATGCTTTATATTTCGTTATGAGTGTGCCGGTGATTATGTTGATTCTAGAACTTGTACTTGTTATGCATTATGGTTAAAATTACTTTCGAGTGATAAATATATTCAAATGATAAGAGGCAAATTAGGATTTACACCAAATGGCCATCCATTTACAAAAATATTTTTGCTGGCCACATTGGTTAGTTATCCTAGTATTTGGAACCCATTTGTTAGCGTTAATCTTTTACGCTAGATACCCTTAGTTACACCTTCTGAGCCTATCTTTTCGATCTTTTGATTAAATCCAGAAAAATACAAAAAGATTTTACACCTTACACCTTAGCCTTACCCGAATCAAGTTCAATTGAAGTTCAAAACTATTTGTTTTTTGATGATTACGCGTTAGCCACACTTTGATATGTGTATGCGTTGTTTTAATGAAGAAGGAGGTCGCTACTCTTATTTGTATTTTTTGTAGCGTGTGCTCATCCAAAGTGTGGGGGTGACGAGAAAAAAAAATATGAGAGAAAAAAAAAGTGAATAGCCAATGAGCTATAGTGTATGAATATAAATTAGCCAATGAGCTATGAAGGAAGAAAGTAGTGAGTATGAGATGCAGAATAACAATCGAAGAAGGTTGGGAAGTGATCATTTGAGGTATAAAGAGTTAGGAACGAAATTTGGACTTGATTCTTATTGATTTTTCATTTTGTAGGAACCAATCATAAATAATTCTCATGTCTATTCCCTACCTTTTACCAATTACTTTATTCGTTGTTAGCTTTCGAGCATCCGGATTGAGTAATGGCTTTGTTTAGATATGAAGTGCATGGATGTGTAGTGACCATCCGGGTTTTTGAATAGTGGAAAAACGTTGCTAGCGAGCTAGTGAGTATTTTGGTGACCATCCGTTATGCAAATAACGTTGTCAGCGAACCAAGGTACAATCTAGTGACCATCCGTTGCATAGCTAATCAAGAATTCGTTGCTAGCGAGCTATTATATTCTTGTATGGAGTATTTTCACATTAGCCAGGTAAACCTTAACCCTTAACCTTAAACCCGAATAAAAGACCTCTTTGATGTTTTATTTTGTTGTTTTGATACTTGTACAAGCTTATGGTAAGAAACATGAATCATGACTGAGCATTGAGTGATTTACCAATAAATTTACCCTAAGAATGTTGAGTTAATTTAAAATTCCTTTGTGAGGTGCTTAGTTATGTTATCAAGCTCAAACTAACTTGTTTATGTTTCCAGAATTTTTCGCATTTAAAGTAAAAATAGCAATTGTTCCTTTGGGATGGTTGTTGGATTTTTAGAATCATGATGGTAATACCAATGAGATCAGTTTTTCTAAATGCCAGACTTGCTCGAGGGCGAGCAAAACTCAAGTGTGGGGGAATTTGATAACGCTCAAAATGAACATGTTTTTAGTTACGTTATCAGTGGTTTTGTGCACTATATTTGGTTATATTTGTGTGTATTTGTTACTAAATCGTGAAAAAGTGTATATGCAAGTGAATATAGCCAAGTACAGGAAAAGATGACAAAAATATGAAGAATTAAAGTGATTATGCACATTGGAAGATTCCCGAGACAAAAACGAGAGAGAAACCACACGAGAACTCAAGGATTTGATAATGTCGAGATTTTTATGTTCAAATATCAGGAAAAGATCAAGTTCTATGGAAGAAATTAGTGCCACAACAGAGGATAAAGCTCGCGACAAGAAAAGAAAAGAAAAATAAAAAGTTGTGTGTGGCAGAAGGCCCCATCCGATCGGATGGTGCCCGCATCCGATTCGGATGGGGAAAGCTGAGATTTACCGAGAGTTCCAACCGATCGGTTGGAGCCTAAAACTGATCGGTTGGATGAAGAGGCTGTTTCAAAGTTCCATTTAATGACGAATTCAAGCCCCATAATCATGGTGGCTTATCATTTCCTGAATATTAACTAATTGAGGACGTTTTTGCTTGAGGAGAAAGGGTTCTTGTACTTATATATAGGACCTTAGGCTAGTTTACAAAGAGTGACACCCCAAACCTAGTAAAGGCTTACACTAAGTCCTTACTAATTATTATCATTGCCCGAAAGCTTGTAATTTCTGTGAAAAACATCCAGGAACTTTAAGTTAAAGTCTCAAAAGTGTAGTTCGAGTGTGGAGTTGTTTTACGTGTAGTAATAGGCGATTGGAGGAGTGTGGTTGCTATAGTTCCACAATTTTAGTTCTTGTAATTCCAAAACTAGGTATCTCTTGTTTAAATTACTATGAACAACTTTTACTTTAAGTTGAATGAAAGAATGGTTTGTTACTTGTGTTTGATTATAATTGTTATGGAGTGATTTTTGGTATACTTCTGTGTATGATGTGACAATTGTTGGAGTATTCTTATTTTATAGTGATGCATGAAAACATGTCTTGTTTTATGAATTTGTTGAAATACAATCTAATCTTGCTTAATTAGTTGGTAAAAACAATTCTAAAGAATAAAAAGGGCCGAAAGGATTTTCTTTATGTTTTTATTCCAAAACGTTAGTGCACGAATTAGTATGGGCTATGGTGTGTGACAAGCACCATATTGACTCATTAAAATAGATTTGGAGACGATTTCATCACGAGAAAGGGCCGAAAGGATTCATAAGAATTCTTAAGATAAGAAATGCTTTTCAAACAACAAAGAGTTTAATGGAATTGTCGTAATAGTTGAAAAGGCCGAAAGGAATAAACTAGGAGATTGAATTCTTAGAAATGATTTTTCATGATAAAAACCATTGATTGTGAATCATTCATATTAAGTTGTGCATTACTACAAGTTACACCAAACTTTGTGGATTACTCTATGCAATTAGTCAAGGAATTACACACAAGTATATGTTTTTGATTGATTGGATTTTACTTGCTTTTGAATTTACACCAAATTGGATTGACAACCCTTTTTGTAAAAACTTGTTTACTAAGTTCTAACACCAACTCCCTTAGGACGATCTCGACTTACCCACCTTTACTACCACAGACGAGTATACTTGCTCGTATGTGTTAATTAGAGAATTGGATAAATCGTGTTTATAAATTTTTAAAACTTGTATACACATGTGACACACATCACCCCTCTCCTTATGCACAGCGTCATCTGCAGCCATACTAGCACTAACCTGAGGTAGCTGAGTGCCCTTTTTAGTGATCCTATGGGTATGGGTCTTTTGTATTGTTGATGGGGATGGCAAAAGAGTGGGTGTGGGATAAACATCAGCTGGGATTGTTGAGCTTTCACCCTGAGTTTGACCTAGTTCCAACATTGTTTGAAACAATGGTGTAACTGTACCTGAAAAATCCTTGCCCTCTCTCTTCATATTAGCAAAAATCTTTTTAGTATGAAAGAGAGCAGTATAAACCTTTTTATGAACCTTTTTATTCACAAATTGTTTGTTCATAAGAAGTTGTAAAAACCTTGGATATAAGTAATATTTATTTGATGAACTATCCAAGCCCTTAACCACACTATCAAAAATTAATTTTGAAAAATTAAATTTTTGATTTTGAGCCAAACAGATAGTAGCAGAAGCCATATTACTACTAAACTCATTCCAACCAGTAGTCTTTGGACTAAGACACTGTAAGATAGTGTGTATTAAGAATTTCCATTATGGAGAGAAAGCAGCTTTTGAAAATTTTAAAGAAGTACTCTGCGTTTCATACCCCATCAATGCAAGTTTTTCAAAAATTGTAGAGTTTGGAAGATTGTTAATACCTTCACCATCTGCTAGATGAAGAACATCTCTAACAGAAGCTTCAGTAATAATAATCTTCTACCTATCCACAAGGGCATGTATCTGTACTTCCTCATCAATGGTTTTGACCTTTGTAGTTGCCCAAAACTGCTTGTTGTTGGAAACATATATAGTAGGGTTTACTGTTAATGCGTACCTAATATGAGCAGCATTAAGAAAAACAATGATTTCAGTAAAACCTTCACTTTCTTTGGGTTTTTGCATGAACGCAATCATGTTATGTTGATCGGCAAATTTCAGAGTCGACATTGTGAATTTTGAAAAATTTTGGTGGGATTTGCAATTCATGGATAAAAAGAGTTAGGGTTTATGTTTGAAAGAGTTTTGATCGGATAAAGACACTTTTGGGAACGAGTGGAGGATATAAACCCTTAATCGTTCACATTTATAAAACAGTACCCTGTTCTTTCAAACATAGCAGCAGAAACCTAGAAGCACTAAATTAGGCCTAGCCGCACTAACTTATGCCTAGCGGCATAAAGTCAGTTTCCACTCCAAACAGCTTTTTAATCAGCACTCCAGCACTTTTCTCAGCTTATCCTGAAAAAGATCAGTTCCAAAAACACAAAACCACAAACATAACACAATTTACAATAATCGCATCATCAATTATACTTAGCAATACTAAGTATAACTGGCAACATTAACATAACAATACTAAGTAAACTAGCAATACTAAGTATAACTTAGCAACATTAACATTGCAATACTAAGTATAACTTAGCAGCAGAAACAATTTATTATCCTAATAGCAATACTAATCCTTATAAAACTTTACAAAGACACAAAGAGATAAGAATTTTTCAAAGATTTATCATTCCAATACTAACAACAAAAAATTGAAATCTACCCACATCAAAAGCTTTTGTGAGCAAATCTGCAACATTATTATCAGTAGGAATTTTAACAATTTGAATTAACTTCTTTTCATAAAAATCTCTTATAAAATGATGTCTTATCTCAATATATTTTGTTTTTTAGTGATAAACAGGATTTTTAATAATGCACATAGTACTGCTATTATCAATATATATTTTAGTATGCATAAAATTGTGCCCATAATCCAGCAACTGATTCTGAATCCAGAGCACTTGTCTACAACAACTTGAAGCAGCAACATACTTAGCTTCAATTATGGAATTTGCAACCACAGTTTGTTTCTTGCATTGCCATGAAATCAACCTGCTCCTCAAAAACTGACAACCTCCTGTTGTTGATTTTCTATCCAAGCTAGCTCCAGCATAGTCACTATCAGAGTATGCAATCAAGACAAAAGGTGAATCTTTTGGATACCAAAGGCCTAATTTGGGTTGACCTTTCAAATATCTAAAAATTCTTTTCACAGCATTAAGATGTGAAACTTTTGGTGTGAATTGATATCTTGCACAGGCACAGACAGCAAACATTATGTCAGGTCTTGAAGCTGTAAGATACATCAGTGATCCAATCATTGATCCATACAAATGAACATCAGCTTCTTCACCATCTTCATCTTTCAGCAAGGGATTGGATGTTTCCATAGTTGTCTTTGCAGGCTTCACATCAGTAAATCCAAACTTCTTCAAAATTTCAGCCACATATTTATCTTAACTGATAAATATGCCATCTTCTTTCTGTCTAACTTGTAGTCCTAAAAAGAATGTAATTTCATCCATTGAACTCATCTGAAATCTTTCATGCATAAGTTTTTCAAATTTAACACATAAAGCCTTGTGTGTTGATCCAAAGATGATATCATCAACATAAACTTGAACCAACAAGATATCATCTTTGTGCCTTTTGATGAACAAAGTTTTTTCAATCTTCCCTCTACAAAAACCATTGTTCAACAGGTATGCTGACAATGTATCATACCAAGCTCTGGGAGCTTGATGTAAGCCATAGAGTGCCTTTTCCACCTTGTAAACCTTGTCAGGGAAATTAGGATCTTCAAAACCAGGTGGTTGTGAGACATAAACTTCTTCTTCAATAGTCCCATACAGAAAAGCACTTTTAACATCCATTTGCTACACCACAAAGTCTTTGTATGAAGCATAAGCCAAGAATAATCTGATAGCCTCAATTCTTGCAACTGGAGCAAATACTTCATCATAATCAATACCTTCTTCTTGTGTGTATCCTTGAGCTACTAACCTTGCCTTGTTTCTAATCACAATGCCTCTTTCATCCTTTTTGCATCTAAAACCCCACTTAGTACCAATTGCCCTCTTCCCATGAGGCAAATCTACCAGTGTCCAAACTTCTTGAAGCTTGAATTGTAGAAGTTTTTCTTGCTTAGCTTCCACCCATCTTGGATCTTGTAATGCTTTGTAAGCATTCTTGTATTCTATTTGTGATAGAAAATATGCAAACAAACAGTTTTGAAGGTCTTTGTGACTGTTTCTTTGATGAAGGGATCTTGCAAAGAAACCTTGTTCCTTCAAATCTTTAACCATTTTCCTTGTTTGAACATCAGACTTTGGCTCTCCAATGACCTGTTTCTTAGGATGATTCTTGTGAACTCTTGTAGTTGGAATAGGACTGACAGGTAAGTCTTCATTCAAATTGGATGAGTCAGCCTCTGCACCAAGTACATCTTCATCAGTATCAGGATAAATGTCTTCCAATACAGGCATGTCTAGATCATCTGGGTAGACATCAGCATCAAAAGATATGCCTTGCTTGCCAGCAACATTAACACTTGGCTCAGCAGTATTAACTGTGTTAGAACTGCCAGTGTTAATATAATCTGATACATCATCCTTTGCTTGATCATCAGACTCCTTTTCTACATGCAACTCTTGATCACTATTGAAAGATTTTGCACCATGTTCTTTATCATCATTAGAAGCTGCATCTAAGTCATCTGCTTGTGAACTCTTTAACTCTTAGGTTGAGAATGGCGGATCAGCAGTCCAAATAGGTAGTAAAATATAATCTTTGTCAGGTTCTAGCTCATTTCCAGCTTGACCTGCATCATTACTTGCTTTTGTACCTGCACACTTGTTAGACTCTGTTCCTGCAACAACTGGCTTATAATTCATAGTCTTGGTTAGAGAATCAATATCAAATAGCCAGTTTGGTCCACTCCCTGCAACATTAGGTGTACTCTCACTAAACCTAACATGCAAGTTCTCTTCCAATTTCCTGGTCCTACTATTAAATACTCTAAAAGCTTTGCTATTTAATGAGTATCCAACAAAGAATCCTTCATCAGCCTTTCCATCAAACTTGCCTAAGTGATCTATGGTATTCAAGATAGTAACAGGACACCCACATGGTCTTAAGAAATCAAGCAATGGTTTTCTACCATGTAAAAGTTCATAAGGGGTCTTGTTATGAGGCGTAACAACCTTACTTCTATTCTGTACATAACAAGCAGTATTAACTGCTTTAGCCCAAAAAGTAGTAGGCAATTTAGAATCAGCTAACATTGTTCCGGCAGCCTCAATAAGTGTCCTATTCTTCCTCTCAGCAACTCCATTTTGTTGAGGGGTTCTAGCTACACTATACTGTCTCTCAATATCTTTCATCTCACAAAACTGGTTCATTTCCATATTCTTGAACTCAGTTCAATTGTCACATCTTATCACTTTAACCTTATGATTAACTAGGTTTTCTACCTTGGTTATGAAAGCCTTAAGAATGCTACAGGTTTCATCCTTAGTTGCTAAAAAGAACACCCAAGTAAACCTACTATAATCATCTGTGACAACTAGGCAATACATCTTTTTCATTAAACTCTTTACAAATGTTGGTCCAAATAAATCCATGTGCAACATATGTAATGGCTGACTAATAGAGTTCACTACTTTGGCCTTACAAGAAGCTCTATGTTGTTTTCCCTTCTGACAAGCAACACAGATTTCAGAATTTTCAAAAACTTTTGAAGGTAAGACAAGACTTTCATCAGTCAACTTAAAGTCAGGAGATAAGACAATACATTTAATGTCAGTAAAAAGAACACTATTCTTTTTGTCACACATTTGTGAGACACTAAAGAGATTAAACTTAAGCTCTTTGACAAAGTACACATTATCAAAATCTAATTTACCAGTTTTTAATGTACCTTTACCAGTGATTTTCCCTCCTTTGGGATTACTCCCAAAAGCAACATATCCTCCATCAATAGCTTCAAAATCTTCAAGATAGGACATGTTTCCAGTCATGTGCCTTGAGCATCCACTGTCAAATACTCCTTTATCTTCCAATTCCACCTGTGTATTGCCCTGCACATAAAGTAAGAAAATCAGTTCATTTTGGGGACCCAAGCCAATACTGACTTGGATCTGCCTTATGCATCTACATAATCATATCTCTTTAAAACTACAGATGCACTACTGTTTCTGGAAACATGATCTAAAACTTTAACTTTTGGTTTCCAGACCCAACAAGCTGAAGACTTCACAGCATAAAAATGATTTCCCAAAACAGTATCAGTTATTGCTTTTGGCTTAGCACTAGAAACTACTGTTTTTTCCTTAACAGCACTAATAGTTGTTGGCTTTTGAATGGACTATTTTATAGTGGAATGTGCTTTGTTTGAAAACTTTGACAATTTATTTGCACCATTCACTGTCCTTTTGGTGTTAGGAGTACTAACTGATCTAGCATTATTAGTTACTACTGCTTGTTTAGAAACATTTTGATTAGCAGTTGTAACTGATACTACAACATATCTCATTTGTACTGCTTTTGGAACCATGTTTCTTTTAGCATGTAGGTGAGTATTCTTAGAAAAACTTTTATGATTCACCCTCTTAGCATAGTTCCACGCTGGTTTTTGATAGTAAAAACAATTTTCTTGTAAATGTTCAAAACTACCACAATGATAACAAGCCTTATTGATCATCTCAAAGTCACTTCCTAACCTTTGAGATATCATTCCATTCCAACTCCTCTGGTTACCTCTAGGCCTGTTTGTGATCTGCCTAGGTTGCTCAGTGTGCTTAACAAATTTCTTAGACACTTTGGTACCAAAACTAGGTTTGACAAATTTAATCTGCTCAACACTAGGTTTTTCTGTTACACTTGTAACCTTAAGTTTATCCTTTTCCTGTTCCTCATCATCATCAGACACCCAATCCTCAATAATAGGTGCATCTAAATGCTTTCTTTCAGTCTTAGGTTTTTCCTTATTAGATTCACTACTTTCTCCTAAAGACTTAACATTTGACTTACTCAAACAAGACAATTCTGGAATAGGAGGTACATACTTTCCTGTTATTTAGGGAAGAACTTCATTATAACCTATGCCACTACCTCTCCTCATTAACTGACACTCAATTATCTTATTAACACTTTCAGATGTAAACTCAAGCTTATTCTTAACCTGATGTTTTTCTAATTCCTTATAAGCTGCATCTTTTTCTTTTTCAGCCTTTTCTAGTCTTTTAGAAAGTACATTAACTTCATGTTCTTTTACAAAAAGCTTACCTTCAAGGACATTTACTTTTTCTACATATTCTAACTCATTTTGTTTGAAAAAGTCAACTCTTTCCTCAACAGATTTTAGACCTACCTTATAGCCTAAATTGTCCAATTTTAACATTTTTACCTCTTCCATTAGCTTTTCATTCCTAGCCTTAAGTTCTTCAATAGTATCTAAAAAAGACTTATATGAACAACTAGAACTGTTAGATACCTCAGAATCAGAATTTGATGCAGAAGAGTAGGCCATAAGAGCAAAGTTAGGTCCTTCAGCAGCTTGATCACTCCAGTCATATCCTCCAAGACCATCACATTGAGACACCAACGCTGTAGAGTTTGTTGTTATTTCCACAGCTTTCCTAGAGCTTTCTCCAGTCTTGTAATCATGGCTTCTTGGAGCTCTGCATTCTCTTGCAAAGTGACCCTTCCTATGACAGTTGTAGCATTCAATCTTGGATTTATCAAAACCCAAGTTATCCTTCCCAATAATCTTGAGATTTCTCCCAGTCCTATTCAAAAATCTTCTTGCCCTCACAGTCAACATTGCCATCTACCACTTCAAGTCCATCTCTTCAAGAACATCTAGATGGATCTGCTCCAAATCTTCATGAATAACTTGAGAACTAGTAGATTGACCAGCCAAGAAAGCATAGATAACAGTATCACTCAAGTTATCAAGGGTTGTAGACCCAGCAGCATTAACTTGTTTGCCAGCAGTACTAACTCCATGAGCAATATTAACTACTTCATTAGGACTGCTAGAACTGTTGTTGGAGGAGGACACAAAAGCTAAGTTTTGTGTGCTTGTTAATGAACTAGATGACTCTTTAACTTCAGGTTCATAAACTTTAAGATTGTTGTACAGATCATCTAAACTCATAGTGTCAAGATCATCCTTGTTTCTCCATACCACAGTGTGTGTATTCCACTCTGGTGATAAGCTTCTCAAAAACATTTGATTGACATATTCTTGAGAAATTGAGACTTCAACAAGTGCCAATTGACTGATGAGTTTCTGAAGCCTGTCAAAAGTTTGATCAAGATTTTCAGAACTTAAAGCAGCAAAATTTTCATATTGTTGCTTCAAGAGGTTCTTCCTTGTCTTCTTGGTTGCAGCATTCCCTCCAAATTTTGTCTCAATTGCCTTTAGCAACTGTTTAGCATCCTTGATGTGATTGAAGGTTAGCTGATGATCATTAGGAATCCCCATCATAAGAGTACTTCTGGCCTTTACTTCAAGCCTACTTTGTGCCTTGTTTTCAGCAGTCTTGATAGGCATTATAGTGATAACACCTTCTGCAGAAGTTTCAGTCTTAGGCAGTTGATTACCATTCTCTATGACCTCCCACATAGAGTAATCAACCATCTGGATGTACTATTCTATCCTCATTCTCCATAGCTCATATTCTATAGGCTTGAGCATAGGGACCTTTGATGCAGTAATCATGTGAGTAGATTCGGAGTCCATGTCTTCCTTCTTCAGTGAGATGAGTTGCAACAGGTTCTTCTTAGTTTACAGTCTCTAGATCACAAGCTCTGATACCACTTGTTTATCCCAGTTGAGCACTTGATCGAATCCCTTAGCTTGTTGTTACACCACATGCCCGCTTTGACCGAAAACTTAAAACTTTACGCGGAAACGACCCAATTTTACAGACATCCTGTTACTCTTTTGACCATTTATAAAAATCCATAAACATTCAGACCATGAGACTATTTTTAAATGAAACTAGACTCAATTACCTTCGAAACGCCGGGTGGCACGATTCGTGACGACTTACGGTTTAAAAGTTATGATTTTTCGAAAATCGACAAAATCTGAAAATCGCCTCCCAACCGCCGGTTGGGATCTAAATTCTTCACAGAAAGTCCCAGCCGCCCCGGCTGGGATTCCAGCCTCCGGCTGAGAGTCTGCAGACCCCAAAAACTTGCGTTTTGGCCCGTTTTCACGGTATACAACCCATACCACATCCGTATTACATCAAACTTTCCAGAAATCATTATAATTACATAAATAACAATTCATTATACAAACATTTACCATTGACCCTCGGAAAAGTAAAATAACGGGTTTTGTACCAAAACCCGTTTTGACCCATTTACACCACAAACCACTTAAACCACTTCATTTGCCCACCAAACTTAATCAACATCCTTAATTTAACATACTAAACTTGTTCCATAGACACATGACTCGTTTACATCCCAAAATGGGTAGAAACACGCTTATGCCAAACACCCTTTTAACTTAGACCATAAAAACTTTGAACATACTTTGACACAACGGTTGACCACCAAATCGTTAGGACAACCTTAACATACAATTTGCCACACGGTTACACTTTACCAACCAATAAAAGACCAACGGGGGTACAAACTTTACACTTGAGCTCGGTATTCTACCTAAGCTCCTAAACGCATACTACCTTTATTCTTGCATATCCAAATCCTTAATCCATATATCCAAGCCATCCATAAAAACATGCCAACCTACAAAACGGTTAGACAACTAAACCGTAAGCACAAAGGCTTAGTAAGTAAAACAATCATAATAAAACATCATAACTCATTCACACATTAAGCAGCGTAATCCACTTATTTCATCGCAAGACTAACATAATACATACCTTGGCCACTTCAAGCCTTATCATTACATCTCAATCTTTCCTACACACTTACACTAGTCCAACTAAACTCTCAATCTCTTTTGCTAGTTATGCCAAACTAGCCTTACATCTACTTCTTCATCACATCATCATTCAAACACTATCAATCATCTCATCATAACAATCATATAACTCAAAAGATAAGAAATCATTATAATATCAAATCATAACCTGTTTACTTACCTTGATCCCAAGCTAAAGAAACCAAGCATATCATCATCTCCATTCTTGACATCTTGGCCAAATCACTATTATCATAAACATATAATTAATCAATTATGTCATGGCTACTATAGCCATAACCCATTCTAACCATTACTAATTATCACATAATCATGTGATGATTATATGATAATCAATCCCATTAACTTATTAACTTAACTTCAATAATAATTAACCCATATTCATCATAACCTCTTAATTTAGCTTCAAAACACCATTTACCCAATTTCCCCAAATTGGGTACATAACCCTAACTCTTGAATTAATCAATTAAATACTAATTAGAGGTTACTTACTTGCAAGGATCATTGTTGGGGGTTCATTACTTGACTCTACACACTAATCCTTCTTCAATTTGATCATCAAATGGGTCTTCTCTCTTTTCCCTCTCTAAACTCACGACACACACACACACATAAACACTTATCCAAATGAATTCTGTAAAAGTCCAAGGAAACCTCTAGACATATGTTGGTGTATCTTTGGCCAAATGACACATATGGTCCCTCAATTCCTATTCTTTCTTCTTTGGCCACAACACACTTTATAACATATTTAACACTTGGCAACCTAGGTCCCTTTAGTTTATGCATCATATTTATATAACTACATTAGTTATACTTTGACTATTAGTTTGACTATCGGGTTTGACCACAACGCAACATTCATTGACTGGCCAATCACGTAAAGTCCTTAATCTATTTTCATCTAGGGTGGGATCCAAGTACCCGGGAAACGGGTCTAACAATTCTATCCTCCTTATTTAGATTTTGTCCCCGAAATCTCTCGTCTAATGCTATCCAAGACTAAATCCCAACATACACCCGTTCTCATACTTTCGAATCCTTAATCATTACATTGCAACGATCTAAGTGATCTTGCAATTCTAAGCTTCTATATCATAATCATAACTCATAATCCACTAAAAACACACTTCTCATCACAAACTTATCTAAAATTTCCCACAATTGACGACTAATCATATGGAAAGTTTACTATTTTAACTTTATATAAGTCAAACTTCAACACTATATACACGTCATACGCCCATGCACTAACATGTCATAAAATCATATACCGGCCAATTTCGTATTTTATATAATACCAACACTTATCTATTTCAAAACCGGTAACTTATTTCAAATTATACAAAGTACCATATAAACGGTACTTTCAAAATCCTTACCACGCATTACTTAAGCAATCTTCTTGTTAAATTTTGTGAATGCTTACCCATTATCTTGTCAACTTAATGCAAAAACTCATTCTAGGCGTCTATCTTAAGGTTTTCACATGACCTTAACGCCACTATAAGTTTTTATTCACATCTAATGTCATTTCTTATGACATCTAACTTGTTTTAGTTTTTTTCACTTTCTCATTTCTCTACCCGTACTCATGCCATATCGGCTACACATAAGCCCACTCATTTACAATTCTTCATTTACATAAAAAGGCGTCCCAATCTATGTAAGTAAGGAATTATAAACTTATGGTTCGGAGATTTATAATTTCTTTATTTAAATGAAGAGGCGTCCCAATCCATTTAAATAAGGAGGTTATAAATCATCCTACTTACGTACTCCCGACACAACAATCATACATACTTTACTTTCCATCTTTTCTAGCCTTGGATCCAATCTCACTAACCTTACATCCATGCCATGAAGGCAAGCTAAACAACATGCCATAAAAGGCAAGCTAACAACCATGCCGTGAAGGCAAGCTAACAACCATGCCCTGAAGGCAAGCTAGGCCATCCCAAAGATGCCAAAACACATGCCATAAAAGGCAAGCTGGGCTATCCCGAAGGATACCAAAACACATGCCATAAAGGCAAGCTAACAACCATGCCGTGAAGGCAAGCTAACAACCATGCCATGAAGGCAAGCTAGGCCATCCCAAAGATGCCAAAATACATGCCATAAAAGGCAAGTTGGGCTATCCCGAAGGATACCAAAACTAGAGCATTGGATCCAAGCTATATCTAACTTATCATCTTTACTCATTTTATCTTTCATGTACTTTTATCGTTAAGTACACACTATCATTTCCTCAATTCTCATTGCCTTAAGCAATTTCAACATTCACTACCACGTTTACTATCATCTCGACAAGTTTCTATATAACACTTGTCGATTTATCATATTTGCATTTCCACAATGCAATCTATCATTTATCCGTCAACCCCAATGTAAAACCAAGATCAAGCCCATCTAGGATCAATAATATTGATATGCACAGCGGAATAAGAACACAATCAACATTACTAATAAGGTTTTCTTTATTAAACATAAATAAACTACTACTACTACTACACTACACGCTCTATGCATTTCTAGACTCTCATTAGGGTACATAAGAAATTTATATTTGGCATCCCCTATATTCTTAATCATTTCCTCAAAGATGTACTTAGAAAAGTTATAAACTCTTCCATCAGAGAGACAAATGAGACCAGAGGCAAGAGAGCTGGAAAATTGATCCCAACCTCCTGACTTGGGACTGATGCACTGAAGGAGGGTGTGTATAAGAAATCTACATTGAGGACAAAATCTCTTTTTCCAAAAGGTAAAAGTGCCATCAGTAGGATAGCCAAGATTGCCCATAGCCTCAAGAATTTATTTTTCTGAAAACAGAAACAACCCACCCTCATCATTTAGTTGAAGCTGAGTCCTTACAGAGGACTCAGTGAGTACATATTCCCTACCATCAATAGTGGCCACAATCTCTTTGGGTGTACCCTCAAGAGATCTTACAGAAGCCGTGGCCCAGAATTGCCTGACTAAAGAGTCATAAACAATGGGAGGGCAATGTGTCAAAGCGTACCTCAAAGAAGAACGGTTCAAGAAGTCAATTATTTGATGATACCCATCACTTCCTTTTGATTTGACCAAATAGGCAACTTTGTTGTGAACTTTCTTGAAGTGTAATGCCGCCATTGGATGAGCGAAGAGAGAAGAAATGGGTTTGATCAAAATCGAGAAGAAACAGCTATGTTTGGCGGATGAGAATGCAATTAGGTAAATTTGAAATGTTACCCAATTAGCAACTTAAAAGGAAAAAATCACGCGGATAATATTTGACCAAGAAAAATACGATTTTTACCCAAAATAAACCACGCTTCCAGCAGAAACAATGGTCAACCAGCATAAACCCACCTCTTGTTGGACCGAGTAACTCATCTATAGCATAATATCTGGTATGGTCAACTCTTCGTAAGTAGAAATATCTCCGATAATTACTCCTTTAACCAACCAATAAACAAATTCATTAACTTCTCTGGGGTTAATCTTGAAGATTGAAAAAGGCCTATAAAAGAGGCTCTTAATCACACATCAAACACACCACACAAACTTCAAACCCTTAATAACCCTCAATCATCAAAACAATGAGCGCTAAACCTGACATTGTTGAAATTTCATCCGATTCATCTTCTAAGTCATCATCAAGTGATGAATAGAAGAAGTATTCTCCACCAAACTACTATAATCTGACCATTATGAACCAAAAACCAAAGGCAAAGGCTGAAGAAGCATCTTCTGATGGACTTCCAACTCCCCCACCCTATGTGGATGACACAAGCTCAGATTATGAGCTCAAGTTAATGCCAAGCTATGTGTCCTTCTATGAAGCTTCTTCTGATGAACAAGCAGCAGTTACTTCAAAGTCTGTGGTTGTGGCAAGCTCTGCTCAAGTGCCAACTAATTCCCACCCAAAACCAGGGAAAAGAGAACAGGTGCTTGGCCTTGCAAGCAGTCATGTGTGGGAAGACATTGGGAAAAGAGGGAAGCAGAGCATGCCTGACTACAAGGGAAAGGGGAAGAGGCCCATAGGGTAGTTGTTTTTGGTGTTGGGTTGTAGTCTTTTGATCCTTGATTGTAATGGAACTCTACTTATGTAATGTTGCATCTATGAATGCACCACTTTATAATGAATAAACATTGATGTTCCTTTTTTACATGAGGTTGTTTACTGATTATGTGTGCTTGAATTCAATACCTGCAAAAGGGTTAGTAGACACAATATACAAAGTATACACAATTATACAAAATAGACAACATTAAAACTCCCCTTAGGCTTATGCCTCCCCTCAATCACAGCAATTAGAGATTGATCATCCCAATATGAACCACCAAATAATTAATCTAGATCCATCAAAAGCTTTTGTCAACAAATCAGCCACATTTTCATCTGTGTCTATTTTAAGCACTTGAATGAGATGTTTTTCATTAGCATCTCTTATGAAATGGTGCCTAATCTCAATGTGCTTTGTTCTTTGATGAAAAACTGGGTTTTTAACAATGCAAATTGTGCTTTGGTTATCAATAAAGATTTTGGTGTTCATAAAATTGAACCCATAGTCTAACAAATGATTTTGTATCCAAAGTACCTGACCACAAGAATTAGCAGCGGCAAGATACTTTGCTTCAGTAGATGAGCTAGCCACAATGGTCTGCTTCTTGCATTGCCAAGAGATCAATCTCCTTCCCAGAAACTGACAACCCCTAGTAGTAGACTTCCTATCAAAGTTAGCACCAGCATAATCACTATCACTATAGGCTTCCAACACAAATGGAGAATCTCTAGGATACAAGAGGCCCAACTTAGGTTGGCCTTTAAGATACTTAAAGATTTTCTTGACTGCATTCCAGTTGGAAGTCAAAGGTGCAACTTGATGTCTTGAACAAGAACTGAATGCAAACATTATATCAGGTCTTGAAGCTGTCAAATACATAAGTGAACCTATCATTGATCTGTAGAGGTGAACATTAACAGCATCATCAGGTTCATTGTTGGATTTTAGCTTTGGAGCTTCATAAGTAGTTGTTGCCGTCCTCACACTTTCCGAATCATACTTCTTAAGTATGTCTTGCACATACTTTTCTTGGCTGTTAAAATCCCATCAGGCTTTTGTTTGACCTGTAAGCCCAAGAAAAATGTAAGCTCACCCATAGCACTCATCTCCAATTCACCCTTCATCAATTCTTCAAATTCCCTA
Source organism: Artemisia tridentata subsp. tridentata (assembly GCA_021014915.2). Classification (NCBI taxonomy): domain Eukaryota; kingdom Viridiplantae; phylum Streptophyta; class Magnoliopsida; order Asterales; family Asteraceae; genus Artemisia; species Artemisia tridentata. The sequence goes on from CP139506.1 coordinate 62,291,488, forward strand.
CACCAAGCCTCCTTTGTAGAACCAAAGATGATGTCATCCACATAGACCTGGACTAGGATAATATCTCTTGAGTTCTTCTTAGTGAAAAGTGTCTTGTCAATGGTACCTCTTTGGTATCCATGCTTCAACAGAAAAGTAGACAATCTTGCATACCATGCCCTTGGTGCTTGATGAAGTCCATAGAGTGCTTTCACCACCCTGTAGACCTATTTCGGATTCTGAGGGTCCTCAAATCCTTTGGGTTGACTCACATAAACCTCTTCTTGAATCTCTCCATAGAGAAAAACACTTTTTACATCCATCTGGTAGACCATAAATCCCATATATGAGGCAAAGGCTAAAAATAGCCTAATGGCCTCAACTCTTGCCACTGGAGCAAACACCTCATCATAATCAATACCCTCCTCTTTCCTGTGACCTTGAGCTACTAATCTTGCTTTATTCCTTATCACAATACCTCTAGCATCTCTCTTGTTCTTTAGAATCCATTTTGTCCCAATTACATTCTTTCCATCAGGTAAAGGCACAAGCTTCCATACATTTTGATTAAGAAATTGTTGCATTTCTTCTTGCATAGCCTCCACCCAATCTGGATCTTCAAGAGCTTGTGATACACTGCTTGGTTCAACTTGTGAAAGAAAACAAGCAAAGAGACAATGTAGAAAGTCTGTGTGATTGTTCCTTTTCTGATTATGAACATAACTGACAAAGGCACTTTCACCGAACTTTGTTTGTTTCACCTTATTTCTTGTCTGAACAGCTGAGGTAGGATCACCAAGAATCAAGGATTGAGGATGAATGGTATTGATCCTCTTAGTAGCAACAGGATTGACTTCTACTGTGGGTGCTAGATTATTGACATCAGGACTAATGTCATCATCATATGAGGAGGAGGTAAAAATGCCAGTACTTGGATGATGATGAATATCTTTAAATTCAGTTCCTGAAGTTAGTGAGTTACCAAGATCTGTAGGTCTTGGATATCTTGTGAGAGGTTCAAGAAAGCCCAATGAATGATCAGAAGGAGTGAACAAAGGAGCAACAGGAGTAGAGACACCAGCAGGAACATTAGAGCTACCAGTAGAATTGATAGTACCAGCAGTAACAGGAACACTGCCAGCAGGAATCGAAGAACTACCAGCAGAATCCATATTCCTGCGGGCTTCAACTGCGGCTTGTCTTAAGAGCTCCTCTGTTTCTTTTGTGAATTAAAAACCAAACTTTTCAGCTGCTTCCTTGGCATCATGTTCTTGTCTTTGAAGCCTTGCAAGGTCTTCTGCAAAACTTGAATCACCTTCACCCGTGCCAGAATTATCTTTAACTTCAGAACCTGCAAAGTGGTTAGAAGGAAAAGAAGGAACAACAATGGTTTGTTCATCACACTCAGAGTCTGAATCATCATCTGGGGTACCTGCATTGTTAGTTGGAGACTCCTGTGTACCTGCAGATTGATTAGCTTTGAAACGAGTATATCCTAAAGTATCAGTTAGATAGTCCAGGTCAAAATACCACTCATGACCTGCACCCTGAATGTTAGGTTTATCCTCAAGATATCTCAGGTTTAGTGTCTATTCTATCTTTTTAGCAGATAAGTTATAAACTCTATAAGCCTTGCTATGTACAGAGTACCCAACTATAAATCCCTCATCAGCTTTCTCTTCAAATTTACCCAAATGGTCACTGGTGTTTAGAATAGTCACATGACATCCAAAAGGTTTAAAATGACTGATGGTGGGAACTTTCCCACAAAAAAGTTCATAAGGTGTTTTGTTGTGAGGATTAGTGATCAATACCCTGTTCAAAACATAACAAGCAGTACTAACTGCTTCAGTCCAAAACATGGTAGGTAACTTAGAGTCAGCAAGCATAGATCTTGCAGCTTCTATAAGGGTTCTATTCTTTCTTTCAGTAACCCCATTTTGTTGTGGGGTTCTGGCATTACTATAGTCCCTTTTAATCCCCTTTTTCCCACAGAGTTCAATTAAGTTAGATTTTTTAAACTCTGTCCCATTGTCACACCTTATAGTCTTAACCTTTTTATTTAGCTGGTTTTAAATTAAGGCAAGAAAGTCCCTAATCACATGAAAGGTTTCATCCTTAGTACCTAAGAAGAAAGTCCAACAAAACCTGCTAAAGTCATCTATAATCACCAGGCAATAGTACCTATGGTCAATACTTCTGATGGAAGTAGGACCAAAAAGATCCATATGAAGTAACTGGAGAGGTTCAGTGATGGTGCTCACAGCTGTGATGGCCTTTTAAGAAGCTTTGTGTTGCTTTTCTTTGTTGCAGGCAACACAATTATGTTCATTTGTAAAGATCTTGGGAGGAAGCCCTTTTACCAATCCATTCTTTGCCAGCTTGTTGATGGTTTTGAAGTTAACATGAGCCATCCTTCTATGCCATTTTGTACAATGTTTAAGATGAATAGATCTTTTGAGCTGGTTTAAGATGAATAAAATGTTTATGTAATCACAAACAAACTAAGAGAAACTCTAACTGTTAAACTAGTGTTTACGCGGAATATAAACAATAGAGTTGAAAGAAGAATAACTAAAATAACTCTAAAAGAAAGAAAAATATACAACAATACCATCAAGCAGCAGCAGCCCAAGCAGCTTAAAGTTGAGACCTAATTAATCTTACCAACTGCTCAGCAGTGGTCAAGTCATTTCCAACTACATCCTTTGCAATCTCCAACTTATGTGTGAGCATTCTCTCCATCAGGTGAGTTGAGAGAGGATATTTTACATCCACAAACATATACATAGCCCCAGACATTGTCTCCAATACATGAACATTGGAGTGAGGATATACTCTCCAACTCAGCACATGCCAATTATCGTGATGTGCCCAAACAGAAAAACCATCACCCCCTGAATCAATCTCCCCAGAGTATAAGACCAAGTCCAGTAGCAGGATT